>JAKSZP010001420.1:0-201178 GCA_022478985.1 Massospora cicadina | reverse complement strand
GGCTCAGAGGCAACACCAGAGGAAGTGGCTCAGGGGCAGGATTTTTTTGGAATGGTCAAGTCCAAAACAGAGGGGAAAAATTTGGCAATTATTATCCACATGAGCCCAAAAGAAATGCTCAGGTGCCACGGCAATATAAGCATGGGGGGATCTGTTGGGCTATGGTAGGGTGGCAGTGGCATGAGATTCAGCAAGGCACTTTACTCCAGAAGGAATGGCAAAGACAAAGTTTGGACTTTGTTGCATAATACAGAAGCCCCACCATCAACTGGTCATATAACAGCACGGGTGGTAGGTGAGATGGGAGGGATGCAAAGGACACCACCAATGTGGTGTCTGAATGAAGACAAGTTTGGATGGTAGGGGTAGGAGTATCTTTGTAAATTAGGGGGAGTAGAATCCATTGCTGCAGCATCCTCTACCATTTGTAAGTCAACATGAAAATAGCTTTTATTTGGGCAGAAATTGATAAAGCCAGCTGGTGAAAATGCAGCCATGGCTTTTTTGATAATTGCCTTGTCAGAATATGGGAACAAACGCCCATTGTTGACTCTCAGGCAAAATTGGATGTTGGAATGAGGGAGGGAGAGAGGATGGGGGCGAGAAGGGTGGATGTGCGCCAGGTGGAGCACTAAGTCACATGGGGGCCAAAACGGCCTGAAGAAGATAGTGGGCTATTAGACTCCATGCAAATGCATTTTCCCGCAGGGTGGAAAATGCTAGGCGGTGGAGCACTGCTACCCCACATTGGAGCAGTAGGTGGTGGATCTGTGGTCATTTTTTGGAAATGGGCATGGCCAGACAGCAGTGGAAAATTAGACGCTTTTTCTAATAAAATTTGTAGAATTGATATTTAGTGGAAAGAAAACTCTAGTCCTACTAGGCAGAGTTTGCCTTTTTACTTTTATTACCCCATCATACATGAGTTATGGGTTTAAAAACAAAGAACGATGCAAAAGGGCACAAAACTTATGTGACAGTAACTTTTCTGACTCATAAAAATACCCATGTAACATAATTTGTTAAGGACTAAATTAGTAGATGTTGCTGCTTTTAGGTTAACAGATCTTATATGTATTATTACAATTAGTTCTTTTGAGATTAGTTTATTCAGTAAAAAGTAATAAAAAATCTGGTGTTCCAAGGAAAGACCAGGTTTCTTTAGTGGGTTTTTTAGAACCTTAAAGGCATCCACAGTCCCAGGGTGGTTAGCCGAGCAGGTAATACTGCTTTCACCCTAAGTGCAGGTTTTGAGTTTGAAACCTGTACTGGCTAGAAAACTTCTCAGTGTGGTATATTTGTCCCAAGGTTGACCCAACTCAATTAATTTTTCATTATATTTTTTTAAAGGCATCCACAGTCCCTAAAAATCGCTGATCTTAAGGAATTGGGAGAAAGTATTGGAGGATGGATTTAAAAGGTGCTGATTTAGGGATTTTTCTATATATCTTTTACTTTATAAAATACATGATAAGGGGTTTCTTAGGAACAGGCTTTTATTAAAACAAAAGAAACTACAAAAAAGCGTAAACATCTTTTTAATGAAGGTTGTTGGCTTTTATATGGGAAGGGGAAGCACATGGTCATTATATTACAGCACTTAGGATCGCGCCTATGATAATCCTAAGCAGTTTTTTTCCATAAATCAATTAACCAATTTTTAGCTCTGATTTTTTTCTCTACTTTTGTTCACCTTGAAGCTTTTTGATACTCTTAACCATTTCTGGCGCTCTTTCTCTTTGAACTTTTGAATCCAGAAAAAAAAATTGGTAGTATATTTTTACTTGATTTTTCTCCCTGGTGCCAAATTTACTTCAATAAGTAAAACGCCTCTTGGCGTTTTATAATTGGAAGAGATTTTCCATGGTAGCATTTATAATACAAAAAACTTACATATTTGTTGCTAAATGAGTAATTCACTTCAATAACTGCCCAGAAGTTTCATAAATAATAATTTTGGCCCTAGAGAATGACTTTGAGGTTAGGTAAGGTTAGATGGGGGCTGCCACTACCCTTATCTCATCGAGGGTATGCATCAAATCAGTTGATTGGGTGAGAAATAATGCCTTAATATTGTATTCCTTTTTTGTACTAAAGGGATAAAACCCTATCCAGCTTGATAACTGGAGCCTGGAGTCTTACAAAAAATATATAATTAGGCGCTAAATCCCACTATATTTTAACAACACTTTATACCCATATTTAAATGATATCTTGTTAATTTTAACTTAGTGGTAGGATTGATATAATTGCTATTATTCAAACTCCTAATCTTATACAGCAACTTAGTACGTAAGCTTGTGGACTATTGGGCTTTCTGGTTATTCAGTTTATTATTCCCAAGGATCAGAGCATTAGATGGCACCAAAAGCCACTCTATAGTCATTCTTTTTCAAACAATAACACTAACATATATATTACATGCAGTATTTCCCTTAACCTCAAATTACCATACTAACTTAAGTTGACACCAGCTGGGCCGTTTATCCCTCTGCTTTGATCTTGACAAACTTAAAATGCGAATCTGATACTTATTGGAGTTATAAAATTTCACTGCTAATGAAGTAAAATTCAAAAAATAATTTCTCAGTAAGTACAGTTGCTTATGACTCAGTTTCTATAAGTCATAATAGATTGTATATGTGCTTAAGTAAATTTGAAGAGTATTTATAAAAACTAGGTTTACCAAACAGAAACTAATTTAAAAAATTAAAAGTTGATCCAGGTAAGTTGATAATCTCTAATATAAGATGTCCAAAGAATATTAAGATGGTGGCAAAGATAAAAGCCCAAGACAAAAAGGCTTTATATGTAAATTTATAGTGTATTATCTGAGATGGATAGCATAAAAATTGATTGATAAAATTCCTCCCTTAATTTTTCAGTTTATATTAAAAGTATATTGTTAGTAAGCTTAAAAAGTTATGATTTTGCCAAAACAAAAAAGTTAAATTTTGCTCAATTTTAAGATACAGGATAAAGTAAAGATAACTAAAATTATAGTACAGAAAAATTAAAAAAGTAACTATTTTATAAAATATGTTACCAGAAACACATTTAACATTTTTTATATAAAAATTTTACAAAAATAGAATTATAATTAAAGAATCTTTGGCAGTCAAGAGGAGTGGTAGTATAGTGAGGCGTTCCTGCTCCACTATGGGTTGGTCTTGATTGTAACAGGTACAAACCCGCATAGGCTAAAAATTGGTGTAGCATATTTATACCAAGGTTGATACGCCTCGTTTACTTTAAAAATTTTGTCAATCAAGGTGCAAGTCCTGGAGAACAAACCATGCGCCTTAACAGGAAAGAGTTTCTCCACAGAACCAAGAATGGTACCAAGACTCCTTCTGTCTCCATTACCAACAAGGGCGTTTTAGCCCATGTAGTGGATTAGAAGTGGGTTACAGCCTACCCTTAAATGTGTTTCTTTCCAATCCTTTTACCAATGAGTTGTAAAAAAATTTAAGGAATTTTTAGTGAGTTGTTAAAGGCCATAGGTCACCGCCAGCAGCAGTTTGCATTCCCTTCAACTCTAGAATTCCAAGAGCGGCGTTCAAGTTCTGCCAAAAGGTAAAATTCAATTTTGAATTCAAATTAGTCATTTGGATTGAACTCTAGTTCAGGATTTCCTCCCAGCTTTCTATTCATGTGCAGGTGGGCCAAGCCCATCCACACTAGGTCAGGTGTGAGGAAAACCATTTTTTATGAAATGACTTCTTACCTCCCCTTTTAGTGGATTCATACTGCCAGTTCTGATGAACAGATAGTTGCCATCTGTCGAGATGTGGCTGTTATTAATGAAAAGCTAATCTAAATTTAATATAACTCTGAACCAAGGGTTGGAGTGATCTGATATTTTTGGCCCAAATTAGAATTATTAATAAAAGTCTGAAGTGTCTATACTTAGATCTCACTTTGTTGAATTACCTGGTTTTATATATACACCCTTTATTCCACCATATGTATAGTTATGAAGTCAGCAGCCCTCAACAGGTTATAATGTTGTCAATTTTCTTTGATTCATGTTCTATATTAACTCTTATATATTTTATTCTGTGACTTTTTATAAAAGCGGTACTTTGAATTTGCCATGTTCCCCAGTTTTCAAAGTGAATGGGCTAAAGTGGTGCTCAACACCACACTCTTACCCTCTATTCCTATATGGGTACAATCATGGGTCACACCTATGCTTGTCTCCCATTCTTGATGCATTGAAGTACAGCAGTCTTATCATACTACTGAAATTATAACCAGGTGGATTCCTCCCATAATTACTGAAATTAGGGGATCGATATTTGGGCATGGTCACCAATCTATCTCCTAGTTTTGATAATACAATTAATGATTAATTGACTAATTTGTGCTTCTCATTTGGTTGGGTTGAGCTGTATTGAGGATCCGCAGGATCTGGAAAGTATCAGGAGATGATCCCTAATAGCAAATTAGTCTATTTTGACACTGGCAACTGAAGATGAGGATGTCAATATATTATAATATTTATGATGGATCAACAATTTTATGTCAAGGTGTTCAGTTTCATTGGCGTTTGATGCCAATTATGATTCTTTCATGTAATGTTTGGGATTATTCAGTGACTTATGCCAAGGATTATCAAGTTACATGCTTTCATGCCATAGATCTGACAGCTGTTTGTGGAATGGACATTCCACTGACTGGAGTTCAAATTACTGGATATTAAAGTGAGGATATTTGATGAAATTATAATTGGAATTTATATACAATTGATCAGCAATGGATGCTGAGGATGGATTTGATGTAATATAAGGCGTCATTGATGATAAATTATTCAGGTATTGCCAGTGAGAGTGCTGATGGTTGAGATGCCAGCAATGGATGCCAATGACGTTGATAGTTGGGCAGCAGATTGCCATGGAAACATCTAAGTATAAATAGTTGAGTCTCCCATTAATAAAGATCTTTCTTTCACCAATATTTATCAGTTTAAATTGGACAGAGTTAGCTTAACTGGTTTAGTTGGGACTGAAGATCCCCACGGTTAGGTGCTGGGTGAATGCACTTATGATTGGCCAGTGCCTACAACCCAAAAACCTAGGTCTATTAGAAAGCCCTGTGGGGACTTTTCCAATTGGTGCACAACAAGGGACTGAATGAAATTAATCATAAAGGGGATGAGAAGAAAGAAGTGAATCACCCAGGTGGGTGTAGGGCTTTCTGTGTGCCCCCCAGAAGGTTTAATTGGGCTATGAAAAGTTGGCGGTCTGTTGGATTGGGGAGTTCCATTAAGGACTTATAGTGAAAGGTGGCCTATGAAGGTGAAACAGCAAGGACCAGCAGTCTTCATACTGTTGCCCTAGCACACTAATGAATTTCTTTTTGTTAATGCAAATTTTGCAGCACATGCTCCTTAGGTACTTCCAACTCCAATTGTCAATTTATTAAATTGTTTCGTAAGGCTCCCACCTTATACTACCATAGATTTTCCCCTGTTAAAATCATTGACTGTGAAGCCTACCCCTTCTGAGCCCTCTATTATGGTTGCCACAACTGTTTGAATCATACTGGGGGTGTTGATAACCCTTCCTTTTAAGTAATTAGCTTCCAAGTCCTAAATTTCGATAAAATATAAAATAATGTGGTTGGCTAATCCAGGTATTCTTAGTTTTATTTTTTGGTGACTACTAATACAGACTGGTAGTCTAGTCTTTATTTTACACAGCCACTTCCAGACATAAGATGTCTGCAAGTTTAACTATGTTTGACTTCACACTTAGATCAGCTTAAAATCTGTTTCACTATTGCTAATGCAATCACTTTTTAAAATTGTCTATAGGTAGACTTGGAAATCTGTATAAATGCATTGACAATTGCAGATTTTATGGAATATGACACTTTGAATAGTTGAACATTCTTCCTATTGTTACATTTATAGAAGCTAGGTGCTTCTAAGCATGCAAGCTTTGGTAACTAATTTGAATTTTTGTGTCTACATAGCCATAATCATTTTTATATACGTTTGAATTTTCATTATACCCCCAAATATATATAAGGGCCTACAACTATAGCATGGTATATACTAAGACTTTATTGGATATAACTGCCTATATGTTAGCCTGTCTATGTAACTATAATCTCTTTAGATAGACCCATATGGGTTTATGCTACTATCATTTATTTATATGTTAATTATAGTATATAGTGTTAACTACTAATAGCATAGTATATAATTAAAATTTACGTTAAAAACTAGAAAAAAGGTAATCAATGCTTATTGTTAAGTTAAATTGTCTAATTACATAAAAGTCTAAGGAGGTATGGCTAAAGCTTATATCCCTAGGATGATGGCATTGGTTTTGTCTAATAGTAGAATGACGATTAATAGTTAATTATTTTATATAGAATTTTCATATGATAGGGGTGGAAGGCGAGTCAGTAGGGCATATGGCTACCAACCTGAAGGTTGTGGGTTTGATTCCCTCCCTTTGCAGATCAATTGGGGTGCCAGCTGAAGGAAGATATTAGCAGTTAGTAAGTCTAATAACACGAAAAACTTACCCTTGACATAACTAGGAAAATTCAAGTCCTGATCTGGAGGTGTAAAATTTTCTTTAATGGAGTTGACCCTGTTCAGGTTTCATGTCAATACTTTCTTTCTATTTTGGTAATGTCCATTCTCTGGTTGGCTTGCCTTAAATAAATAGATATTTTTTTAAAATCCCATGAGTTGTTTATTATTTTAATTTAATCCAAGAAATTTGATATCTATTAGTTAATTTAAAAATAGAATAACCTGAGGACAATAATGCTCAATTAATGGGAAATGAGAAATTTAGAGTTAATGGGAAATGATGATAGATTCCAATAAACTTCCATGCTTAGACTTTTTACAGCCTGGAGTTCCAAGGACTGCTATATTCTTCCAAATTTCATATCAGGGCTTAGTTGTGCAACGCCAGATTAGACTTCTAAAACCTTTAGGCTAGGTAGTTTGTTTGGCGCACTTTTTTAATGGTAACCAATATGTGTTCAGGGTGCAATTTAGATTCTAACAAGTAAATCATTTTGAAACATGATGACTATTGAACAAGCATTCAGCAGTAATTAAAAATGCTCATTAGTTGTGGTTTTTATATCAGGTCTGATTAGATTTTACTAGGGTACATTTCAGTGGTTCATATCAACACCAATTTGAATCTTAAACCGATGGCAATCTTGTTAGGAGCGTTTCTGTAACGCTCCCATTCCATAAGAGGGGTGGGTGAGGCCCACTCCACTACAAAGGAACACTTCGCCAAGTAAAGGATAAACAAAGCACCACCAATGACAATGGTTCCAAGGAGGGCACTCAATTAACTAAATTGGACCTGAGGAAGGTTGGCAAATCAAGCTAAACAAGTGCACATAAAACACTTAAAATGAATGGGGTTTTTAAGAAACCAGATGACCAAAGAAAAATTTGGTCTCACAGAAACATACTTAAATACTGGGGGAAAGCTGTCAATTGGCGGAAGTGGTGTTAAGCCTAGGGGAACCAATATGCTCATGATACCATCAGATAGGGTCCTGTAACATGAGATTGTCTGAACTTAAGTTATAGGTGTCCAGGTGGTTAGCCAAGCGGGTAAAACTGCTTCCACCCCTAGTGCAGGTTTTGAGTTTGAAACCTGTACTGGCTAGAAAACATTCTCGGTGTGGTATATTTGTCCCAAGGTTGACCCACCTCAAATAATTTTAGTCCCCTGGTTGGCCATCCTCGAATAAATAAAAAAATTAGATTCCAATTTGACTTATCCCATCTTTAAAATTTTAGGAATAGATGGGTTTTAAATTCCTGTTCCTCAATTAATCATAAGGAACTGTCATAGTTGAAGGCGTAGCTGGTGCGTTTTAATCCCCTGGCTGAAATGCCCAGGCGAGCATCATGCACATCCCCAGGACCAAACAGGACATACCTTGCCTGTACCCAGAGCTAATCCAGGGTATGTTTTGAGCCAAAAAGGCCTTGTAACTTGACCTTTTTAACCTCCTGATAACCAGCTTTGTCCCTGCAGTCAGCTCCCTCGATTATGCCATGTAACCATGACATTACCCTCTCGTCCTTTTGGGGCTCCACCCCTCAACCAGGGGCTTTTTCCAGAGAAAAGTTCTTGTGGTCTGGGGCCAGCTTCATGGCGGTGACAGTTTTCTGCAATGTGGTTTTGCAGCCTCGGGAAAACGCTCATGAATAACTCAATCATATCTTGGGCATGGCACAGTTGTGCGCTGGTACCCAACTGTTTTCCAATGCATCAAATCCCTTCCATGATACTAGACGCTCAATCCTTCTTTACACTCTAATGGAGGCTATTATCTCCTCCACTTCTCACTATGGCGTAACATCAAAGAGATAAGCCTCTAGGGTCTCTGGTGGGAGCCTTCAAACAACGTTAGCTTTCTTTAATGATAGACAGCAAAGATATGGAACGAGGGATGGAGATCTAGCTGGTATGAGGCGTGGCCCACTTTTCTGACGTGCAATAAGGTTCAATCCTCTTTGTTTCCGGCTTTTTTCATGGCTGCTTGATATGGATGTTTTGAGCATCAAGAATCACGAGATCCCCTTCCTTGTATGCAGGACCTACCCGTCTTTTTCCATTGGCATTCTTCTTATAAACTTACATTGCCGCCTCAAAAATTGAGGCAACCCCTGGTGTAATTTCTAGATAGTCTTATAGAATTCCACCACTGCTTCAACTTTAAATCCACAGCTAAGCTCCATGTTGAAGGCGGGGTTTAACCCATGGTTGTCAAAATGAGGAACACCAAATAGATGCATGTTGATTGTTGTTATAGCTAAACTTAGCCATGGTAAGGTAAGAAACCCAATCTTTATGATCCAAAGCATTGTAACACCGCAAGCCTGTTAGAACACTGGTTCACTCGTTCTGTCTGCCCATTTGATTTGGGATAATAAGCAGTTGAACAGCAGAAGTAAATTTGAAGATTCTTACACACTCTTCTCAATAAAACTGAGGTAAACTGGGTCCCCAATTACTAATTACCTCATGGGGCACCCCATGAAGAATTACACATGAGATAGAACCTAGTCATCTCTGCCGCAGTTACTGTAGTTATACATGGAATAAAGTGAGTGAACTTTATAAAATAGTCCACCACTACCATGATGGCATCACAGCCATCAGACGCAGGTAACTCCAAATGAAATCCAGCAATAGAGAAGTCCAAGTCCCCTAAGCCCATTAAACTGGAACCAACAACCCTGCAAGGGGCTGGCGATTTGGTTTCATTTGGTTTCAGACCAGGCACTCTCTACAAACCTGCAACCTGCACGGCTAACCTCTTCCAATTATAAGTACAGAAAAATAGTTACAGAGACTTTGCCTTCCCATGATGTCCTATGATGTCCGGATTTATCCCAATTTGGTAAAGCCTTGACCTGCGGTTTCCCCATTAAGCATAATTGTTTTTGGGCTATAATTTGTATTTATATATATTATTCATATTTCAACTTGCCTGTGCGAGGCGCACTATTTATTACAATCGAATTTACACTGATGTGCAGCGCACTAATATTTTAGTTCAAGTGGCTCTCAAAATCATTTTCCTGATACTACAATTAAGTAGTATGGCTTACAACAAGATCAATTCCTTTCAAGCTATGTAATTTAGCATTTTTTATAATGCTACAACTTTAACAAAAATGATATCTTGTTTATTAAACTTATCAGATCTGATAATCATCCATATCAGTATTTGATACAAAATATCTTATCCTTTATATAATATAAATTTTTTTACTATTCTAATAGATATCCCTAACTATTTACAATAAAGAAGGACCAAATACTAAAATTTATAGTTATAGTATTGTGGTTTTTATTTTTGAGTCTTAATAATAAGTTGTAAAAGATCTTATAGCCTTAGTTGCACCTGTTTATTCCAGCTTCAGAGAAAAAGCCTTTACTGGTGCTACCTGCCAGGTCTGCATCCAACACTGGTGCTTCCTGACAGGTCATAATTATGACATATAGTTGTTGAAGTTTTGGCCTACTTAAATGGGCTTGTTATTCATCAGAGATAAGTTGGAGTTTTGAGCGCCTATTGTATGGAGACAATAGATCAGATGGTGACAGTAGTCAAGATATAAACTCCTTAAGACTGACTCTTAGAGGCTGTATTCTTATTTCATTTACTTGTACAATGGCTCACTGACCTAATCCTTCTGATCCCCATTAATACCTTGACTTTAATACAACGAAATGTATTAGTTACAAATGGCTTGTATATAAAACTTAACTTGTAGTGATAGAAGATTGTGTTTTCTTTGTATGAAACGGAGGTAATTTATAGAGTCTGATTTTAACCACATCTCACCCATGACACCTCATTTCTCAGTTGCACTTAGCCAGTGGAACACAATACATTCGTCTGAGGGTCTACAATCTATTAGTATCTGGGTAACTCCACAATGCCTCAGGGTCCGTTTCTAACTGACAGTTACCTCAAGACAGCGTTTCTTCTGACGCGTCTGAAAATAGCTAAACCATCACTCCTCTCAAGAAGTTTGTAGTACATACCAAGGCAATTTGTACCATTAATTAGTTATTAATTTGTTAGTAAACTTGATCAGCATTAAAAACTTTTTTTGACATAGACTAACAAAACCCACAGCCAGGGTCAATAAGTCAACTATTATTAAGTCCAACTTAACCAACAAAGCCCTCAAGCCCATGTCATCTTAGCTGAATAATATTAAGTGGAATTGCTAGGCCACGGATCCCATATTTTGCATATATTTAGGATATTTCTGGTCCATAATCACTGATATCTTTGATATAATACATATAAATTAGGCATAAGCTAATATTATTATGTCCCTATCAAATTACCCAACAATTAGATCCAGTCAACAACTCAACATTTTCCCTGCCTTGACTGGATAAAAGTGGCGGGTACCCCTCTTACTGGGTCACAATGTCAAACTTCATGTAATCTTTAAGATATGAGAGCTATATTAATAGCCTTTCAGCCTTGGACAAATGAGGCTTCTTATGATTGAGCACTTCTATGCAGTGTGCTATGGTCAACTCAGGAGTGTTGCCTTTGATCTCTCAAGCTGGTTCAACCAGTTATGCTTCAACGGTACCTGAAAGTTCAGCTTCACATCCTGCTGCAACTTCAGCAATCATCAATGAACCTGAACAGGACCCTTAGCTTCAAGTTCTGCCAGATGAAATTTTTGATGAATGGATCGTGATCCTCCTTTGACCTTCTCCTTAAATTTTCATGCTTCTTAAGCCAGTCATCTCAACCTCGTTTGGCATCAATTTTCTTTGGATGGGAATCTCCTTCCATACTTCCTCTTCAGAATTTTTTAAGTCTTCCCTTCTTCCAGTCTTATTTCTTCTCTACACGTGGGCAGTGTGGCTTTATCAGGTTTTCAACTTTGTCATACAATTGCTCCCTGGCTTCAGAATATGAATGTTGTGGGTAAAAATTGGCCAAATAGAGGAAATGTCAGACATTTACAAGTCTGAGATAATGAGGAGATTGGTTTAAATAATATTAAAATTTAATTAACCAAAAGATCCTGGCCAATTCTCAATGGAACCCCACAAATTGGGGTAACATGATTGCTAATAATTCACAGAAAATAAACACACAATCAAGTAGTCAGATTAATCTTACCACACAAGGGAACTTTGGAGTCCATCGCCAGTTCCTCCCCCTGCCACATCCAGTTCCCTTCAACCACCTAAGCGGGGACCACCCCCTTTTATAGGCGTGTCAGATGTCCCCTAAGGTGAAATAATCTTATCAAATGGGTAACAGCCGAATTTATCAAATCATTACCTCATGGGTACATTTTGCCAAACAATATCTCCCCTTCTATTGTGCAGCCAAAACGAAGCAAGTTTTCCAAGCTTCAATAGAAGCTTTTCCATATTACCTAATTTGGACTAGTCTAAGCTATTCCAAATGTCTCATTGAATTTCCCTTGACCATTGATTTGATTCAAATACTAAAGGGTTCAATATCGAGAGGGTTAGTTTTTCTATTCATTGATCACTACTAATAAAATACTTAACAAACTCAGTTTTTTGATAGTATTAGTATCTTATTATATTTAATATAATTGGTGTTCATCCCTTATTTGTGGAGTCTAGGCATAATCAAGCACCAGAGAGCTCTTATAAGTCCTAAGATCCAACAAGTGGTGCCCACTACAGGGGCCACCTGTACACCATAATAAGCTTCAAAAAATGGAGCTTAGTGGGGAAACTTCCCCTCACAACCTCTCCGCTTCAGCTGAGTCTAGGGTCACTGCCTTAGAACAACAGCTATCTAGTGCATTGTCTTGAATCAAATTGCTCGAGCTGCCCCCTCTCAAGGCCTTTATGGAGCCGCTCCCATAAATCCACAAATCCCTTTTAGGATTAAGTTTACCCCAGGTGAGGGAAATGTTGCTTCGTTAATCTTTATGTACGAAGTTGCTATGGAAGGGGCAACGGATCATATTAAAATTTAGTACCTCCTTCCCTGCTTGAGTCGTGGCGCTTAAGAGATATTGGTTTCACACATGGCCACCCTCAGCACCTAGGCGGAGGTGAAGCAAGCACTCAATGATAATTTGGCTCCCTAAAAGTTTAACCAGGCAAAAAAGGCCTTTATGTGCCTTAGCTTACAACAGGGCAAATCTATCACTTCTTTTGCTAAACGCTTTATTAATAAAACTCAACCCTTATTTCTTTCTAAAATGCCACCCCTAGACGATGTTGTTGTGGGTATCTTGGCTGGCTTGGCGTCCCATCCTTCCTTGGTAATGCATATCTCTTCCATAAAGCGCTCATTTAAAATTGTATGAGATATCAAGTAAGCCTCGTTAGAGGTGGCTGATATCTATGAACTTGATCCTATGCAAGGGTCTCTGAGCAAAGCCTCTACGCCTCCTAGTTTAGCCTCTTTTATGGCTGTTACCCTATAAAAACCTGCTCCTGCGGAGTTTGCTAGCACAAACTGCTTCTTCTTCTCACAACGATAAGCAGATGGTAATGGCTGTGACAGGTCAGTGCTCCACTTCATCTTCAGCTCAAAAAGCTCAATTGGTGAAAGCGGTTTCTCCTTTTCCTTGTTCATCATCTTCTTCAGCGCATCCTTCCCTAGTGGTTTCAAAGCCTGCTCTTCAGCCTAAACCCCTTCCTCGGGTACCAATTGCTCTACTACTAATGAGTTAATTGACCTTGACACAAAAGCTAAATTACCTGTTTCACCAAAGCACACAGCCACTGCATGACCCAAAGCCATAAAAGTTAAAGCATCTACTTCCACAGCGCTACCTCCCTCGACCTCTTATCCAGCTAACTCTAGTATGAAACTTATTTACATGAGGCAGCATAAGCCTCCTACTTTGAAGTTTGAAAATCGAGTTGTCATAATTGCAACGCCTCATCCAAAAGTTAGTAAGGTGGAAAAACAACCTCCAGACCTATCCTTTCATAAGGAAAGCCCTGAACCTAATTCACCCCCTATGGGATACCTAACTTGCATTGATAAACCCTTTTGTGATAAATCTGAAGGGGGTGGTGATGATGTGGGTCATAATGTTCTAGGAGCCCAAGTGAAGTGGAGGTACCCAACCAACTAAACCCAGAGAGAGTGGATTGGGCTAGGGTACCCCTCCAAACATATCTTTATCAGGTGTTGAGAGGCCTGGAGGTTATTGATACTGCCAGTGACGCTGATCAGCTAATTGCCACGATAATCTGGCCAACTTAGAGTGTTTATACATTTCAGTCTATCCAGGATAAATTCCCTGAAACTGTCAAATGCCTTGCTTCTACTCTTTATCTAAAGGAGGTCCTCACTCTTTCCCAAAACTTGGGTGGAACTTTAACTAAAGTGGAGGTCGTTGTTAATGGAGTACTGGTCAAGGCTATTCATGACAATGGGTCCCCTGTGAACATTGTGTCATCTAAACTTATGAAAAATTATTTGGACACTGACCTTGACTACACACAAGAGTTTGAAACTGCTGCGCCAAACAAAACTCGCGCCATTTGGGCTTACTCATCCTTACCAATCCGATTTAAGAATTTTTTCCTCTCAGCCCCCGCGGTGGCCTTGTACAACAATACCTATGATATACTAATTGGTACCCAATTTATGCTCAGATATGAAGGGGTTATTAACTTGAAGCAGGGTTATCTCTCCTTGCTTAAATAAGAGGTTCCTCTAATTTTGACAAATGAAGAGCTGAATAAAAAGGATTATGTCTGCACCGTTGAGTATCACTTTTCCGCTATCCCTACACTACACCACAGAAGGACGGCATACAAAAATGTTGCTTTCATCAGGGACGTCCTAGAGGGTATTTCTTTCTATGCCTCCGAAGAGGTAGTAATTTAAGCAGGGGAGCAACCTATAGTTGATACTAAAATTACCTTACAAAACCCCCACAACTCCTTATTGCACCTAACCAGCATTGATGGAGATAATCCTTTGAGGCCAGAGTTTTGACGGGCATGCTAGACCCTGCCTATCAACTGCCTATCAACTTTCTGCTAGGAAATCTCACCAAGAAGGATATGGTTGTAAAAAAGCACCAAGAGATAGGAAGAGGTATACTGATTCCCCTTGAAGAGATAGAACAAGTTCACTGTATTGAGACTATGGATGATATGGGCTTACCCAAAGACCATTAACTATTCACTCTTCCTACTGTTCATATCTCTGATGAATTAACTCCTGCTGATCTTGACAAGGTCCACACCTTACTGGAGTCCTATAACGACATCTCCTCTTTCTCTGACACCGACTATGGGCACATGAAAGGTTGGACTGATACCATTGACGTGGGTGATGCTCGCCCTATCTGCTCCAAACCTTACTGCAAATCTAAAGTCAAGGCGCTACAGATGCGGACAGAGCTCAAACAGCTGCTGGATGCTGAGTTGGTGCTTTCCCAAAGCCCTTGGTCATCCCTGCTCTTATTGATAAAAAAGAAAAATGGAGGTCATTGGGTAGTAATGGACTACCGTAAGATGAATAACCTCACCAAGAGGGACAGATACCCTGTCCCCCGCATTGATGACGTTCTGTCCCAACTCTCTGAGTCTAAATACTACACTGCCATGAATTTGGCTAGCGGGTATTGGAAGATGGACCTTTTTCCACAGAATCAGGAGAAGTGCGCCCTTATATGCAGCGAGGGTTTGTTTTATCCAGCTCAGTTACCCCATGGCTTTTGCAATAAGCCTGCTACTTTTCAGCGAGAAATGGATCTCATTCTCCAGGATCTTAAGCTGAGCTGTGTGATTTTCTACCTTGATGACATCACAGTCTTCTCCAAGTTATTCAATGAACATCTCACGCACCTTAAGGAGGTGTCTAACGCTTACTAGCATCCAACATAAAGCTGAAGCCCTCTAAATGTACGTTTTTCAAAAGAAGTTGGATTTCCTTAGGCACGCCATCTCCAAAGATGAAATACAACCACTGCAAGATAAATTCAAAGCAATATCTAAGATGCTCGCACCCAAAACCCTTTGTTACATTCAGGAACTCTTGGCATAAGGGATATTACCATCAGTTCATCCCCAAATTCACCCCAGCATAGTGAGCCCCTTGTACGTCTCTTGGCTAAAAGAACCCATTTTATTAGGGTGCTGAACAAAAGGCCGCACTTGAGACCTATAAAGCCCTATTGCAAAAAAGGCCATTACTACGCTACCCTGACTATGGCAAGCCTTTCATGTTGTTCGTGGATGCCTCTGACTACGCCGCTGGTGCTATCTTGGCTCAGCTGGATAAAAATGTGCTCGATCATCCCATATCTTACTTCAGCAAGATGCT
Organism: Massospora cicadina; assembly: GCA_022478985.1. NCBI lineage: Eukaryota > Fungi > Entomophthoromycota > Entomophthoromycetes > Entomophthorales > Entomophthoraceae > Massospora > Massospora cicadina. Next base: position 185,341 of record JAKSZP010001420.1, on the reverse strand, counting down.
CTTAAAAGCTTAGCGCAACTACAGCGTCACTGAAAAGAAGTTTTTGCTGTTTTACTTGTGGTCAAGTACTATCGCCCTTTTCTTTATGGGACATCATTTAAAGTAATTACTGACCACGCCTCATTGAAGTGGTTGCGGAATATGAAAGATCCCACTGGGCGGTTGACTTTCTGGGATCTTAAGTTCCAGCATTACAATATGAACATTGAGCACCAATCTGGGACATGTCATATGAACGTTGATGGGTTGACTCTTCTGCCTGTCCTTCACCTTGAGAATAATGAAGCCAAGAGGTTGCATGACCTCCTAATGACACCTGACGCATGGGCTGATGAAGACGAACAGTACAGAAGATGCTCACTTGGTACTCTTGTAAACAAAGTTAGAGAAAGTAAAATTATATAAGAAAGTAGGAGTACATTGGTTGCTTTATATCTGGCCATCTGAGCGAGTACCTGGCATCGTAGAGTCTCACACTATCATGGGGAATGTCAGAGTACACAAAACCTATGAGTGGGTAAAAGAGCGGTACTAATGGTAGGGCGTCATGGAGACCATAACTGAAGTCCTGGCTGCCTGTCTGACCTGTAAAAAGCAATTCAGCTTCAAGACCCGGTATCAGAACCAACCTATCACACCTCAACGATCCTTCCACACCATAATTTTGGATGTAATAGGTCCTCTACCTTAGATCACGGGTGGTAATCGTTATATCTTGGTTGGTATTGATCAATTCACCAAATGGGTTGAAGCTGTTGCTCTTCCCGCTCAAACTGCTAAAGCCACAGACACCTTCTTACACCATTACATCTTCACCTGGCATAGATGCCCCCAGGTCCTCCTATTTGACAATAGATAATTTTACCTCATGAGCGGTAAAGCTTCTCTTCACTTCTATGGGAGCTCAACAACTCTACTCAGCCCCCTATAACCCACCCACAAATAGTGCGGTAGAAAGACTTAATGGACCCTAGTCTCCATTTTATGCAAATTGGCCACTTCAGACCCTCTCCACTGGGATCTTTACTTGCTCAGTGCCCTCATGGCCTACCATATTAGCTACCATTGCATCATCAAAATGTCCCCTTTCCGTGTGTTATATGGGCGAGAACCTGGGGTGCCAGCATTTTTAGCCAATGATATTTTCTCTTATTGGACTGATCCTGAACAAGCCATGAAAAAATTGGCCCATCACATCATCCAATTACAATAAAAGCCATGACTAATTTAGTAAAGACCTTTTCCAAAGAAGGCCAGTCTGAAAATGAGCTCAGGGCCCCTTTTCCTTCATTCCAAGTATCTGTCTTAATATTATATTACCACGATTGTATCACTCTAAGAAGTGAAAAGCTCGGCTCTATCTGGGAAGGGTCATTTTCAGTCACATTTAAGCGGGGGATAAGTATTCTAATAAATACCTCGCTTCCAGACTCACCATCAACCGAGTTCATGGCCGCTTCCTTTGGCCCTATTATCACCCTCAACATTTTTAGGGGTTTTATGTCAGACATTTGCCTCCCAGGCTTCAGAATAAGAATGTTGTGGGTAAAAATTAGCCAAATAGAGGAAATGATCAGACATTTAAAGTCTGGAATAATGAGGAGATTAATTTAAATAATAGTAAGTTTTAATTGACCAAAAGACCCTGGCCAATTCTCAATGGAACCCCACAAATTGAAGTAACATTATTGCTAATAATTCACAGGTAATAAACACACAAACAAGTAGTTGGAACTTCGACCACGTGAGGGAACTTGGGGAGCTATTGGCAGTTTCTCCCTTGCCACATCCAATTCCTTTTATCACCTAAGTAGGGCCACCCCTTTTATAGGCGTGTAAAAGGTCCCTAAGGTGAAATAATTTTACCAAATGAGGATTGGCCAAAATTCATCAAATCATTATTTCACTGGTACATTTGGCCAGACAATATCTCCCCTTCTATTGTGCAGCCAAAGTGAAGCAAGTTATCCAAGCTTCAGTAGGCTAAATTTCTATATTACCTAATTTGGACTAGTCTAAGCTATTCAGAATGTCTTATTGAATTTCCTTCAACCCTTGAGCCAATTTGAATACTTAAGGGTCTAATATTAAGAGGTTGGTTTTTCTATTCCCTGATCACTACTAATAAAATATTTAAAAACCCAGTTTTTTGATATTATTAGTACTTATTATTTAACATAAAACGCTTTTCTTTCCCATAATGGTAACACCAGTTACCAATATCTGATTTGAGCAGATAGATTTTGATAATCACACAGGTGAGATGAGTGAATTTAATAAGGCCCAGCAAAACTGGGTGAAAGTTGTATTGGGCGATGGCCAAAACGGTGCACCCAAGGGCAAAAACGCCCTGGAGGGGGACCGGGAGCCAACACCACCAAAAAACCCCAAACTCAAACACCACCCTGGTTTGTGGAGTTTACCACTTAACAAAACCAATACATGGAGATACAGTACGCACAGCCCCTATAAAAATTGGAACATGGGCTCTAACTTTGCTTAGGGGTCAATTTCCCAACTCTGTGGGAGAAGGTAGTTGAGGCACAGGCCTCCCTCTATCCCCATGCGCTATACGTTACCACCCACACTATCCACTGCGGCTGGATTGATATGGGTTATAAAACTGAATCGGATGCAGACGCCACAGTAAAGTCTGTGTCAAAATAGCCCTCCCTGAGGGCAAATGAATTGTGCGCACCATGTGCATCAGATGGAACAAAGCAAACACTTTGTTCATCTCATTTGACTCACTTCCCATCAGCCTGTAAGGAGAGTGTCTATAACTCTCCTGTTCCCAGCGTGGCAGTGCTCAGTGCACAGGCCCAACGCCATGGAACTAGTCGTTAGAATCAAAATCATTATTGCCCAGCAGAGGGTGCTGGAGCAATAACAATTTAAGCAAAGAAATGCTAAAAGGAACAGCCAAAATTGTTGTGGTGCACACTGAGAAACGGGGTAAACAGCCCAGGTTGGAGGGGACCTGGATGAACCAATGGTGCACGAGGTGATAACCTTACAATGTTCAAAATGGTAAGTTTAAAGGAGCGCAAGACCTCCTCAAAGGGGTCCGCGCACATGAACGTTTGAAATAACATAAAATATGGTAAAAACGGGGAAATTTTATTTGGGAAGTCGACCAACAAGGATGTTGGTCAGATGAAAACATATTCAAACTTGATTGGGGGATTAGGGTTATGCTCCAGTGGACCCAAGCACTGACCCACCAATAGGGCCACGCTGCCATCTGAATTTGTAGAATAGGCTGAAACTGACTTCAATTGAGAGATTGATTGAAATTGGATTCAACCCAAATGTTTTGTTTAAAAAATGGAACGTGTTTTGAAGCCCCGTTCCTCAACAAACTGAATTGAACCATCCACGTTAATTTGGTAGACCATCCATTTTAACTCCTGGACCAGCATAAGGGGCTGAGCACTTGGCACCCCACTAGTACCAACCTGGGCATATTTTTCCCGTACCCAGCGTTGGTCTAGGGTATGTTTCAGGTCTAGGAGGCCCTGTAATTTCACCTTCTGGGCCTCCTGGCGCCCAGCCTTATCCTTGGGGTCAGTCCCTAATATATGTCATGGGACCATGACATTACCCTCTCCTCCCAACGGGGCTCCACCTCCCTCCAGGGGCTTGCGCAAGGGAAAGGTTCTTGTGGGCAGGTACCAACTTCATGGCGCAATGGTCGGTTTGGAATGAGATCCAGCAGCCTGGGGGAAACGCTCGTGGAAGGCTTCAATCAGAACTTGGGCATGCACACAGTTGCGTGCTGGAAACCAACTGTTCTCTGCAGCATCAAAGCCCTTCCAGGATACCAGGTACTCCAGTTTTCTTTTAACGCGGCGGGAGGCAACTATCTCTTCCACCTTCACTCTGGCGCCCCATCCACGAGATAGACCTTGGGAGTCTCTGGTGGGGGGCCCTCAAACAATGTAAGTTTGCTCTCATATAACACCAAGAAGATCTGAAATGAAGGGGGAAGATCCAGATGATATGTGGCATGTCCCACCTTTCTAACAACGCGGTAAGGGCCAATCCTCTTAGGTCCTATATTCTTGCATGGTTGCTTGATAAGGATGTTACAAGCATCAAGAATCACGAGATCCCCTTCCTTGTACGCTGGACCCACTCGGCGCTTCCCATCAGCGTTCTCCTTATACACTTGCATTGTCGCCTCCAAGCTTGTGGAAACCCCTGGTGGACCTTCTTGATTGTTTTGGCAAAGTCCACCACCGCTTCAACTTTAGACCCACAGCTGGGATCCATGTTAAAGGCGGGGTTAAAGCCATGGCTGGCGAAAAATGATGAACACCCAATTGAGGAGTGTAAGGTACTGTTGTAGCTAAACTGGGCCATGGGAAGGTGAGAAATCAAATCAGAATGATCTGCAGCGGTGTAACACCGCAGAAACTGTTCCAAGCACTAATTTACTCGTTCAGTCTGCCCATCTGATTGGGGATGATAGGCAGTTGAACGGCAAGGGCGAATCTGAAGAGTCTTACACAACTCTTCCAAAAAACAGGAGGTAAACTGAGGGCCCCAGTCGCTGATAATTTTTTGAGGAACCCCATGAAGTGCAAACACATGGGTGACGAAAAGCCTAGCCATCTCAGCTGCGGTTATAGTGGTTCTGCAAGGAATAAAGTGGCAAACTTCTTGAATCAGTACACCACCACCATGATGGCATCATAACCATATGAGGCTGGTAATTCCACAAAGAAATCAACTGAGATGGAAGTCCAGGGACCATCAGCCTTTTGGACTGGTACCAACAACCCTGCTAAAAGTTGACGATTGGGTTTCATCTGGTTGCATATCAGGCACTCCTTACAATACCGCCCCACCTGAGCAGGCAAGCCCTTCCAATTGTAGGTGCGACGTATCAACTCAAAGGTCTTTGCTTTCCCCGGATGACCAATGGTGATTCCATCATGATGGTCCCAGATGATTTCCAGGCTCAGTGGTCCAGCAGGTACCCAAAGGCGCCCCTGAAACCACACCATCTCATCCTTTACATGATAACCCCTGTATAGATCCTCTTGATTTGAAGCCCTCTTTGTAAGTACCATAGTATATTTTCCCAACAGAGGCTGAGAAAGGACGACCCTTCTGGAAATACCATATTCCTCCGCGTTTTCCAGAGGTACAAGCGCTGGCCCATTGGCTAGGAGAGAGGAAAATTGTGACAGAATTTTACTTGGAGAAATCATAACCTGTGTGTTGTGCACTTCCACCTCCTTGGGATTAGGTGCTAAAGCAGGTTTGCGGCTCAAAGCATCCGCTAAACCATTATCCTTGACCTTGGTTAAATCATACGTGAATGCAAATTTGGCAAGGGTCTCATATCAACGGGTCTGCCGTGGGTTTAGGACATGAGGGGCACGGTAATACAGCAAGGCACAGTAATCTTTACATACGTGGAATGGTTGGGTAGAGCCATGCAAGTGGTGAATCCAATATGTCAGCGCCTCCACCACTGCTAGTAACTCCTTGTCATAAACGGCATAATTCAACTCTGTTAAGACATCTTCCTAGAAAAATATCCCACCGGATGCTCTATCCCATCTTCGCCTACTTGTATCAAGGCGGCCACTATGGCGAAGTTGGAGACATCAGTAGACATAATGAACTCCTTTGAAGGGTTAACATGGCGAAGAACAGTCGTGGACAACAGGGTGCACTTCACTGCTTGGAAAGCATCCTCCAAAATGGGGGACCACTGAAGCACCTTTGCACCGCTAGCCTTATATAAGGGAGCTGTCACCTCGGAAAAATTCAGCATGAACTTCTTGAGGAACGTAAACATCCCCAAAAAGCTTTTTAATTCCTTGACAGAGGTGGGGGTGGGCCACTCACATATCGCCTTCTACTTGGCGAGAGTTATCATGTGTCCTTAGTCAAACACAAAGTTGTTCAGAAAGGTGACCTGGGTTTTGAAACCTCACACTTGCTTCTCTTCAATGTAAGGCTGGCTGCCTTTAACCTCTCCACCACTTGCCAAAGGTGAACAGCATGGGACTCATAGTTGTGGAAAACACCAGAATGTTGTCCATGTAGGCAACCGCGCATAACCCTAACAAGTCCCTCAACTCTGCATCAATGCGGCGTTGAAAGATAGCAGGGGCATTTTTAAGCATAAAGGGCATTACCCGAAACTGGAAGATCCCTTTTAAGGTACAGAATGCGGTCAACTACTCTTGTCCCTTCCTAATCAGGATCTGATTGAACGCATTGAGGAAATCCCCCTTGAAAAAAACCTTAGCCTTCTCCACATAGTGTGCAATCTGTGAATACAAAGGGATGGGATGGAGGTCTGGTACAGTAATGTTATTGAGGTTCCCATAGTCTATGCAGGGGCGTAAAGTACCATCAGCCTTCTCAACAAAGAGAAGCGGGGAGCAAACAGGGGAGGTATGCTGAAAAATGGCCCCTTTGGCTAACTGATCCTTTACCCACACATCCAACGCCTCTTCCTCCTGCACAGTCAAAGGGTAGATGGGGGAAGATATATGCACCAGATCTACAGTGAGCTTGAATTCACAATCAAATTATGAGTGCTCTGGAAGTGTGTTCATGGATGTTGCATCAAAAGAAGGTTCCAACCCCTCCAAACAGGACGGTAGGGGAACCTCCACAGAGGGCTTCTGCAATGGGGCAAGATTAAATAGAGGAATATTGGGCCGATGTGGTAGTTTGCCTGGGGCATTATCTTCTGACAAAGGAACAATCAACTTGTGACTTTTGGACAATGACAAGGATAGAGTGTTTTCTTTCAAGTTAGTTCTGACGTCAAACTTTCTCCACCACTCCACACCTAAAATAATGGGAACAAGAGGTTCCTGATAGCTTTAAATGGTCGGACAGAAGATAGGCGCCCACCTGGTAGTCCAACAACCCAATAACGTTCAGCGCAGGGATACCATGAGAAGCCCCACCTCTAACCATACCACCTAGTGAGTAACTCAACTCAAGGTGGTCAGCAAGGTCTTGGTCAATAAAATTATTTGAGGCCCCAGTATCCACTAAAATAGTTGTGCTGTACTTCCCAAAAGAGGATGTAAGGGTAGCAGTCAAGAGGAAGTATCCAAAGTGGATTTATTAAAAGCAGACAACGCCCCCACCTCACCCAAAAATTCTTCTGTCTTGAGCAAACCATAAGGGTAGGTTTGGGAATCACAGAAGGGGTAGGGATAGTTGGCCACTCTTACTACTGAGGACACATATCCCTCCATGCCTTATGCATGTGAATACACTTTTTCATATTGTAAGCGCAGATCTTTTTCAATTTCCTGAGTGCTGCAAATCAGGGAAGAGGTCAAACGGGGATTTTTTGTTGTTATCCCATACCTGAATGGGCTCCAGATCCGAGCCATGAGAGGCCCAATATGGTTCAGAGGTATATATTATATTTTTGTTATAAAACGCGTTTATTAGACGCGAACAACCCTATCCCTTGAACCATGATGGAATGCGTGTTGTTATCCATGGCCAACACCCCCAGGCTCATCTGCGCCAATTCTGAGGGCATCAGCTGAATGTGCGGCAAAGGGGTGCTTGTTTATTTAGTTTGAAAGTGACAAATTATGTGGAAAGTAGGGAATTATGACTTTTGGACCTCAAATAGTCTGTATCTACCAGGTACAAACATGAAGGGTAATTTCTCCCAGTCAGAGGAAGCCATAATAACGCCGAGTCACTCCAACCAATGGGGAAAATAGGAAACTGCAGTGCGGCTAATGACAACTGACTCCCAAGATGGCGCCTACTGTTCCCACTTCAGAAATGTTCCACACAGTAAAAGTTCATGCACATAGAATTTATAGGTTGGTCGACTAATGTAAGGAGAGTGTCTATAATCTCCTGTTCCCAGCGTGGCAGTGCTCAGTGCACAGGCCCAACGCCATGGAACTAGTCGTTAGAATCAAAATCATTATTGCCCAGCAGAGGGTGCTTGAGCAATAGTAATTTAAGCAAAGAAATGCTAAAAGGAACAGCCAAAATTGTTGTGGTGCACACTGAGAAACGGGGTAAACAGCCCAGGTTGGAGGGGACCTGGATGAACCAATGGTGCACGAGGTGATAACCTTACAATGTTCAAAATGGCAAGTTTAAAGGAGCGCAAGACCTCCTCAAAGGGGTCCGCGCACATGAACGTTTGAAATAACATAAAAAACGGTAAAAAATGGGGGAATTTTATTTGGAAAGTCAGCCAACAAAGGATGTTGGTCAGATGAAAACATATTCAAACTTGATTGGGGGATTAGGGTTATGCTCCAGTGGACCCAAGCACTGACCCACCAATAGGGCCACGCTGCCATCTGAATTTGTAGAATAGGCTGAAACTGACTTCAATTGAGAGATTGATTGAAATTGGATTTGACCCAAATGTTTTGTTTAAAAAATGGAACGTGTTTTGAAACCCCGTTCCTCAACAAACTGAATTGAACTGTCCACGTTAATTTGGTAGACCATCCATTTTAACTCCTGGACCAGCATAAGGGGCTGGGCACTTGGCACCCCACTAGTACCAACCTGGGCATATTTTTCCCATACCCAATATTGGTCTAGGGTATGCTTTAGGTCTGGGAGGCCCTGTAATTTTACCTTCTGGGCCTCCTGGCACCCAGCCTTATCCTTGGGTCAGTACCTACTATGATGTCATGGGACCATGACTCAACCTCCCCATAAGCTAATCAAAGAAGAACTTCAATTTGGCCTTCAAAGCTACGGAGAAATAAAACAATTAGAGCTACAGCGCTTCCATCTGATGCCAAGCCTGTGCACAGGAAAGGCAATCGCTGTAATCAACCCAGTCCCTGATATGGCCGCGAATTTAATTAAAATCCCATGCACTGTGGCTATAACCTCCCAGATGGGGGAGTGTCAAAACCTTTCCAAGTCACACCAGAATGTGCACCACCCATCTGCAACCATTGCACCGCACTGGGGCACAAGGAGCATGCGTGCCCTGTGAAGGAGAATTCATGGTCCCGGACTTTTGTGATGACGCCATGGACAAAGATGAGGAGTCCTTCAGAAGAATGGTCAACGCCAACCATGCTTTCCTCTGGGGAGAAGACGGACACTACATCCTCATTGACCCAATCTCACCCAAAGTATGTAAACAGGTGCAGAAGGCCTGCAAGCGGGCAGCAGCCAAGGCTGCATCTCTCACAACCTCCTCCATCGACCTGAACCAAATCCAGATGGACAGAGAGGAAATAGGCCAAACCAGCCAATCAGAAACTAATTTCCAAGCCAAAACAACGGAGGATGTGATCCCAGCCAAACAGTCAGATTGGACAACCCATGCAGAAAATTTTCTCAACAAGATGACAGAATCACCATGTGATCCCAATCAAATAAACTTGCCAGGAAATTTCACATCCACTATGGATGAGCCAACAGGGCCCAGAACGTCAAAATCAAACCCTGAAGCATCAGAAGCCAATCGGAGCACCAATTTGAATCAAACAAAATCATGTGTGAAAAAGCTTAATACAATCCCCAAATCTAACAGTACCCGCACAAAATCATCACAAGGTAAGGAACTGAAGCTTCAGAGTGGACTAGCTCAATCACACGGAGCAAGTCTAAGGCAATGAGCGGGGGACTAGGGCCAGAAGGCCCGCCCAACTGCTCCTGAGGTGCCACGGGCACTTTAGTGTCATGAGGGATGCTAAACATCCAGGAGCCAGGGCTCAAGTGTCCTGAGCCAAAAAAACTGGACTTCCTGTGCAAACCCCCAGTAGACATCTTGGCCATCCAAAAGACCCACTGTCTAAAGGGGGAAGAGGGATCCTGGGCGGCCAGGGTCTCACCGTCCCAGTTGATATGGACATCCACTGTGGGATGGTCATCCATAATAATAACAAAAATTTAAAATCATCAAATCCTCCTCGCACTTTAATGGCTGTGTCCTATTTTGCAAGGATCGCAAACTAAGAGACCACACTATTGATAGCCTGTATCTATGCACCGTGAACCGCATCCAAGAGGAAGCAATTCCTCAAATCTATCCCAATTCTCAACCTCCTGCTGAACCATACTGTTGGGCGACTTTAACTGTTGGGACAATCCCACTACAGACTGATGGCCCAACCCCAGGGGATACCCACCAGGACACTCTGAGTTCCGTGCAATGAAGGCATCCCTTGGCCTGTATGACACCCCCCCCAGGTCTCCACTCCTTCCCCATATGACCCACCCCAGCATACGCGAGGGTATGCTCATCTCAATGAGCTGCATCGACCACATCCTTGCACTGAAATCCTGTCACTTGTTCATTACTAACTTCACCACCAAAAAAATTAATTTCTCCTATCATCATCTAGTTTTGGTGCAGTTCACGCCAACCAGGACCCAAACACGGATGACGCCCCAGAGGAAGCTATATCCAGAGGATTTAAAACTCCCCCAAAATTTCTGACTGGGTTGATCATGAAGCTTCAAACTCAAAATTCCTGCCCTGTTTGAATTGGATCCCACCAAATCTTGAAAAAAATTCAAATCCAAACTTATAAACAAGAGCTGCCATATTGCTTCCCGCAAATACACCGCAGATATCGCCACAATCAGATGAACCCTGGCGGAATTGACCACCTTGAACTTAATACCCCAAAAACTGGATACAGCCCAAACTGGAGGCGCAAAAGGGCGGCAATTTCCGCCCGCCTTAACGCCCTCATCCACAAACAACAACACAGAATCAAAGTATCGTGGAAAGGTAATATCATAAAATAAGGCGAAACCTTCTCGGCGTTCTTCTTCTGCCAATACCACTCCCAAGGCAACCTTCCCCAGTGTGCACAGGTTCACAAAGCTGATGGGACCGTGGCAACTGACCCAACGGAGGTCAAGGCGGAAATCCATCGCTATTACATCAAACTTTACCACGACACCCCACCAAACCCCCAAAAAATAAAAAATTACACTCTGCCAGAGTACAGAGTGCACTGCTGGACTATAGTCTCCTAAACCTGATAATGAAGGAGGAGCTCTGGAATACAGTCCGCGGTGCACCACATAGGAAATTCCCAGGCCCTGATGGGATACCCTACGAATCTAAAAAAATACTTTAACAGATCGCCCCCTCCTCCTAGCATCTATGAACCAATGCTTGCTGGAGACCCGTCTCCTGCCCGGTGACCATGAATCATATGTCATAACCTTATATAAAAAGGGTGACAAATTGGACCTGGACAACTGGCGCCCAATAGCACTCTCGAATACTGACACTAAACTGCTCACAAAATTCTAGCTACCAGCCTGGTAGCATTAGCCTCAAAAGCCCTATCACCTAACCAATTTGGTTTACACCAGGGAGCTCCATCTGGTCTAACATACACTCCATCACCAATGTATACCAATCTAAAGTGACGGGTGCCTTGGTATTCCTTGACCAGGAGAATGCATATGACCGCATTAGCTGGCCATACTTATAAGGGTGCCTACATGCTTTTAACCTCCCACCCAGGTTCATCAACTTGGCAATGCTCCTCACGGAATCTACATCAATGGCATTATGTGGCCCTGCCTTCCTGACTGACGGATCACCCCACGCAAAGGGCTCTAGCAAGGGGACCCCCTCAGCCACTACTGTACAACTTCAGCTTTGACCCACTCCTCCGCATTGCTGACTCACGCCTCAGGGGCATAACTGCGCTAGGCCAGCCCCTAGTCAAGATACTAGCCTTTGCGGACAACTGTGTAACAGGTATAGCTAACAACGGCAACGCCTGAAAGCTGGAGCGCACCTTAGAGGAATACTCCACGGTGAGAGCACATTGCTTAATAAATGGAAAACCAAAATTATCCTCCTTGACAAATACACCACCAACTGGACCACATCCTCCACCACACACAACACAAGACGCAAAAACTTACTCGCCCTACCCTTTGCATTACCCAACACCACCCCTGTCCGCCACCTTGGGATGTGGTTGGAAACAGGGGGGTATGCAAATGAGATGATTGAAAATAACCTGCTACAATGGATATCCAACAGAATCGCCTCACTCAAGGGTAGAACCCCTAGTTTGCGGGGCGAGTGGCAGTTGCCAACTCGCTCATCCTCCCAATGCTGTGGTTCCCCGCACATGCGATACCCTTCTCCCCCACCTTTATAATGTCAATCCATGCGCTCATCCAGAGTTGGCTGTGGCCTGGATCCCGCCCACCAGTCTGGGTTGAAACGCTGTATGGCCTACACTCCAGCAGAAGCATGAGCTGATAGATTTAAAAATCATGCCAACCGCATCCTGGGCACCTGGATAGAGGAAGTGCTAACCCTGGACCCCCCTGCAACAGCACTGGTCCAGGGAAGCAAGGGCCAACTTCGCGCAGACACTCAAAATACCTAACCCACACCACCCTTCCAGCCTACTAACATACCTCGCTAACCGCCCTAACGCAATGGGCCTGCATGGAACCCCTCACTTTAAGCGCCTCCTCTGAACCATCCGCCACATGGGGTGGACTATTGCTACCACTGGTACAGTGCAGGGAAGGGGATGATCCAGACCCCACTTCACGTTATGAAAGCCAGAAGACCACACCCACAAAGATATACTCACCATGACCCCATACATTTCCAGAGTTGACTACCTAGACGCTATGGATATCCCCTATGACCTAACCACACAAAAGGCAATATGGAGGATGACGCACCATCCACTCCTCCAACTGAGGGTAAGGGCTAACACTTGGCTCTGCCTAAGAAGGACCTAAAGAACGGCGGACCGCTCCAATATCCTCCATGCAACCTGTAAAGTATGTTTAGGAGAGGGCTTCCTACACCGCCTAGAAGGCTGCCCCCGTCCAAAGCCATATGGCAAGAGGTCTCACGCCTGCTCAAGATCCAAGATGGCCAGTACTTCTCTATCTCAAAGAGCCTCCTCACAATCCGACTTACGTCCCCAATCCCATCCACCCTGAGCTCTCTATTGATACCCACTGCAATGTGGACAATCCACACTATTGCCTTGGATGCGTTCAAGGGCACAGTCCCTACCATCCATGGGGTTATCAATAGGTTCCACGTCCACCTACTGCAGTATTACCAAGCCTAGCTCTATGGGTATATGAGGCCAAGGCAACAGAGACTCAAACTCATAATTCCCGCTCTGGTTCCTACACACGGACCCCTTCCTTCACACCTGCTCCATAGTGGGGGCAACCCCCTTGGATTAGACCACCAATCCCCCATATCTGGCAGTCCCGGCTGGCAACAGGGGTAGCCTGTGTACCCTGGGGTGCCCAATCATATCTAATCATTGCTTCTTTTCCCTCCCCTACCATTTCTACACACATAAAGGTAATGCCCGTCCCCTTTTCAGCTTGCCTCAGTTAAATAAATTATTATATTTAACATAAAGTGGTGTTCATCCCTTAGTTGTTGGATTCTAGCCATAAACAAGCACAAGCGAGCTCTTATAAATACTAAGATACAACAAACTCAACCCAATGTCAAAAACTTGTAAAAGCCTACTTGTCATTCAAACTTGCCTCCAAGCCTGAGGTTGCCTCATTCAATATATCTAATACCAATCAGGTCCTTATTTTCACTATCTTGGTAGCTAGTCTTTGGTGCTAACCCACTGCAGTACATAGTGATATACACGTCCCTTTGGGCCTCAAAATTCAGGCTAAAAAAATTGTTGCATCACAGTAATATATCAAGACCTTTGCAAAAGCCTGGCAAAAGGATTCCTGAAAAATACATTTCTTTGAAGCTCTTCTAAGCACTTGCGTTCACTTCCCTCCTTCCTCTCTTTCCACCAATACCATGCCCAACGTGCTCAGGGTTTTAGAAAAGGCCCGTTTGCAGATGTTTTTACTAAAGTGTTCCTCCACTGAGTTACCCCTGTCTTGAAAGCCTTCTCACCAATTGTATCTTCCATTCTGCAGAATTTTCTCCAGAGTCAAACCTCTCTCGCATGTTTCAAATTCTCTTCCAATGGTCGTTTCCTTTATTTCAATGGCCCTTCCTATGCTGACAAGGCCAGCGTGCCTGGTGCAGAGCCTTTTTGGGTTTGGTGCATCTCCAACATGGTCTTGATAGCTGAAACTTGTATGATATTCGTATATTCCTATACTTCTATAGGATTCCCCAGTTCATTCTCACTCCCCTCCCCTCCCAAAGGAAGATTATTCAGTCCCAGTGACGATGAGGCCTCAGAAGTTATAAATTAAATTTTATATATTCTTAACTGGTAAAGTCTTCTCTTTTTTCTTTTGGTATTATTCTTTATAATACAGAAAAGGAACTTACTCTGCACTTGATTTACAACCCATCCACTTTTATCCTTAATGATATATATGTCTTTGGACGATTTCTCCAATATAATAAATCGACCTTTACAAAGAAAGGCCAGCTAGTGCGCGCAGCCTGCGCTATGAGTGTCACAATATACTACTAAGTCTCCTTCCTGGAACTTAGAAACTGTAGTACGTTTACCATCACCATAATTTTCTGGCTGGTTTATGATTTATTTTACGTTCTGATAAGCTTCAGATTGTAACTTGATTAAGGTCTTCGCCAATTGCTCAACATAACTTTTTGGGCCAATTGCTTCAGTTGAATTAAGTATTGAATATAATAACGGAGGTAGAGCGGTCTGTCTACCATACAGAAGTCAAAAAGGAGAGTGGTCCCTGCTGCTGTGATGTTCATATTGTATGCAAAGCTGTAGCACTAATGAAAGTAGCTCATTGCAAAGGCGCCAAAGCTGCTTATTTGTGCAATATGCTGACTAGAGTGCCATTCACTCGTTCTACTATACCACTAGTCTCAGGATGGTATCGTGTTGACAACACTCCCTTGATGGACATCAACTCAATCATTTGATGCAACATCTGAGTAGTAAAATTTGTGCCTTTTCCATCAAGACCTTCTGAGGTCATCCGTGTTTATAAATAATACAGTCCATAATAAACTTGGCAATAGTCAAGGCCCTGACTTTATGAACGGCTTTTTCTTCTACCCATTTTTTAAGATGGTTGATAGAAACTATTACGTATTTGTTGCCTAGGCTACTCACAGGCAAAGGGCCAACTACATCAATTGACACGCTATTCCAGGCCTAGTCAAATTTGATTAATTGATATTTCACATCCAACTTCCTAGTTTTTGCAATTTGGCATGAAGGCATTTATTGAGTACATCTTGGTTATAGAATCGCATGGAATTCTAGTAGTAACTAGATTGAATTAGATCTATTGTTTTTGTCAGTCCTCTCTGCCTGACAGGCTTTCTGGATTGTGTATTAAAATCCATTTTTTCTGAAAGTTTTGAAAAAAATCTCCTCTGCTCCTCAGGCTTACGATTGTATAAAAATCTATTCTGATATTTAATATCATTTAGTGTTTTTTGATCGCCTTTGTTCTAGAGGCTTGTCCCCATATTTTCAAGTTAGTATTTTTTTATGAAACTCATCAACCAAGCTTATCAGGATGGCTACAATAGGAAGGCACAATATTCCACCTGCGTTTTGATGAGCTGCTACAGCTCTATGAATAATTTCATAGTTGTACGGCTATAATTGTAGAGATAATCAAGCTAACCATCTCTCAGGCTTCCTAAGGTTGTGGAGCCATAATAATGAGCTGTAATCTGTCACTACTTAAACTTGGTGCCATGAATGTACACCCAAAATTGTTTACAAGCGTAGATGACAGGAAAACATTCTCGCATGGTCACTGTATAAATATGATCATGCTTATTCAGAATCCTGCTTCAATAAGCAACCGGATGCTCCTTGCTGTCATCCCCAATCTGGGATAGCGCACTCCCAATCGCAGTCAATGAGGCGTTGGTTTGTATTATAAAAGGCCTGCTGAAATCTGGATATTGTAGGACAGGCGCCATGCTTATTGTGGTTCCTAAAGCCTCAAATTCTTGTTGGTACTTATCTGCAGAGAAAAAATGAACTCAACTTTGTAACTTATGGAATAAGGGCTCAGAAATCCTTGTGGACTCTTCTACAAACTTTGATAGTATCCTATCATGCCTAAGAATACTTGAACATCCCTCATACTCGCAGAAGCTTGAATTTTTTAATCACCTCCACCTTTTGAGGTTGAGGCTGCAAGCCCTTGGAATCAATGACAAACCCAAGGTATTTCAATTGTTCTTTAAAAGAACTGGCATTTTCTAGGTTTTACTTCATATTGACCTTTAACAGCCATTTGAAAACTTGTTCAAGTAGCTTCAGATACTTGGAAAACGTTTTAAAAAAGACATTGGTATCATCCAAGTTCACCTGTACATAGGGTAATTTAAGGCCCCCAAAATTGTGTCCATTGCATGCTGAAAGGTCGCCGATGCATTGCACAGTCCCTGTGGCTTGCACATATGTTGAAACAGCCCTTGCACAGCAATCATTGCGCACATCTCCTGCTCCTCTTGAGGCAGTTCAATTTGTTAGTATCCAGAGATAAGGTCCATTGTGGTAAAATACTTCGCCCATCCCAGACGTTTCAGGGCATTATCAATATGGGCAATGGATATGAATCCTTTATCATAATGGAATTGAAGTGACGATAATCAATTATAACTCAATTGCTGCTGTCTTTTTTTCTTCACGATTAAAACTGAGCTGGCCCACGGGATTTTTAAGGACTAATTATTCTACTTTTCAGAAATTTTTCTAGATCTTTGCTGACTAGTTTTGTTGTTAACCTGGGGCACCGGATTGGCCTTATTCTAATAGGTACATGGTCAACTGTCAACAAAATGCTGTACTCCTTTCGCACAACCTAAAGCTTGGTCATCTTTAGAAAAAATTTCGGAGTATCATTCAAACAATTCCAGTGCTTCATCATTCTGTTGTTCTAATAACTCAATAAATGACTCTTAGTAATTACAGTATGTGCCCCAAGGCCCTTGGTCTATAAAGTGAACTTAGATAAATCATAAATCTGACAGCTGATTTAACTTATCCTATAGAATCAGATGCACAAATGTGACTACTTGATATTTCTTGACCTTAATAAATTGGCCAGTCAAATTTTCTAAGAATACATCAATTTCCCCATGCTCTGGTATAAGTTATCCAGGCGCTACTCTAGGTTCCATCTGATAATGATTCCAAGGGGGTACAACCTCTACGTATAATCCTTCTGGAATATCCAGAGTAGTCCCAGTCCTTATAACCAGTTGATGGCCACGAGCTATTGTCACATTTTTATTCACCCATAGAGGTATTCCGCGATTTTTGTTTATGGCAGTTGGCATAGGGAAGAATCAATTCCCTAACTGAATATATCCTAGTGGTATTACCCATCACTATAAGGTATATTAATAAAGTTTTTGTGATGTCTAGTGGGCTTCATAGTGTCTTTTTTTTAGTACTAGATGGTCCCAACCCGAGGGGGGTGGGGGCTTCATAGTGTCTTGAGAGTGATAATTAGAAGTTATTAGCCAAATATTGTCAAGATTTTTCTAAATAGTTGCACTAGATCATAACAGGTCCTTAGAAAACTAGTTCCAATTAATATGTCATAATTGGCATTGGGAAGCACTATTTTGGGTGCTGCTAATACCAAAGCTCCAGATAGCAATGGATAGGCGCTGTAAGCTCTTTCACTCTTAGTGCTGTTGGGCCTGTGCTCCCATTTTCCTGATTGTGGCCAATGTTCAGGGCTATTTTCAACTTCTTGACCAGCTTTATGGAGAAAATGTTTACAGGTGCTCCACTGTCAACAATAGCTACAACTTTGATCTTATTGACCATAATATCCACGTAAATGCACTCAGAGTAATAAAAATCATTATAGTTTACTAAGTGAACATGGGAATAATCCAAAAGAGTTAAAAGTGTGTTTCAGAATACTTCTGATATTAGGACATTCATTGCTAAATGTGTCAATTGACATAGCTATATTCACCCCCTTTAAGCTTAAGGTATCTGCTGCATTGCTCGGCCCCTTGGCTAGAATATTCTCAAGTATCTGTTGCACATACAGTTTAGTGACTACTTCAGTGGCTTTGGGTATGACAACCTTACTCTGAGAGCAAGTTACTGCATGTACGTTCATAGACTCTTTATTCAGTGCATAAACAGAATCTGTTTGCTGGTAATTGAAGCCCTATGGCCTGCGTTTTCTTGTCTATCAAGTGGGACTGGTGTTTTTGGCACAATAGAGCGTCCTGCATCTGTTGTGCTTGTTCTTTCCCTCCTCCTGTGCGTTATCTGGAAGGACTACAATAACTCTACACTGACAGCATTGGGAAACCAATTGTCTTTTAGGATTGCAGTTATAGCAAGTAATCTCATATAAATGGTGTGGGGCTTTGTATTTGAGGTTTGCTTAGTTTTCACAGGCGGATCACTGTCAGTCTTCTTATGGGTATTGAAGAAATTTCCAGAAGAGGCGGCAGGTCCTGATCTGCACCAGTATTAGGAGGGCATAATTTTGAGAACATCTGCGCAGATAATTAACCAATTTGGACGTTGCAAGGTCCTGCACAAAAGCAGAAAATAAAGTGTTTAACAAATTTTGGCAAGGTTGTATAGCATGTTATAATGTAATATTAGCGTCAAAGCTGACCATAGCCTTTTTGCCTAGGAGAACTCAATCTTTGCAATAGAATCAATCCACAAATTTGTCAATAAGTTCATCTTTCTTAAATGAAATGTTCATGAACTTAGATTTTCTAGACAACATTTGTTCTGGACCTCCAAATTATGAAGTACAAAATCATTGACTTCAGTATAGGTTGGGTTTTTGTCCATGTGAGGCATAATTAGCTCAATGCTCCACTAATCTAAGCAGTTGATCATAGTGACCGCTTTTTTGCAATCACTGTCCCCATACATGGCCATTTAAAGACATTTGACAAATGTGGTTACACTTCAATTTTTGTCAAAAGCAGGAAGATTTAAAGGTTTTTATTTATCGTTTTCCCATTAATGGTTATCACAATTAATTCTTTAAAGGCTTAAGCCAGGCATACTAGGACGCTGAGGAACTATACCACGGTTTGAGGAATTAGGGTTGGCCAAAGCAACCCTATTTCTAGGCATTTGTTGACGTGGCCCATCTTCCACTTCAGTAGCTACTTCTGAAGCTTTGTTCTCCTAATATCTAGAAGTAATATTAGTCAATTGGTTCATGTACACTGGCAACGCCCGTCAACCAAAACTCAGATTCAATTGTTTATTTCATTTCCCCAGTCGATACAGTTTTGTTTTTTTAGCTTTAATTTTGCAATTTTTTCATTCAAGATAGTAGTTTGTAGTTTCAAAACAGAAATCACTTGGTCCTTTTTATTAATTGCCTTCTTACTATGGTTTACTTCTCCGTGGAGAATATTGTTTAACTCATTAATAGAGGTAAAATCCTCACTACAATTGTTGATCTATCAATTTAGACAATTAACGGAGTCCTTAATTTTTCTATTCTCCGCCCATTGGGCTTCAAAATGTGTGCACCAGTAGTTGATTTTCTTAGTGTAACCATCCTTTATCTGAGAAATTTGGGCGCTCAGTCATTTATACTGGTCATACAAATTCATTGGTATGTTAAATTGTGCCTCTTGGTCCTCTTGATTAAGCATATGAACTCTGAAGCATTAATGGAACTCTAAGTGATATTGCTAACCCAAGGTTCAGTAACTCCTCTTTCCTCCAAGAAGTGGAAAAGATGGGATGCAATCTGTCATTTAGCTCTTTTGCTAATTCTTCTACCCAATCCTTAGCCCAAGTGACTAGATTATAATTCGCCTCCAGACTAGAACGAACCTCTGTGAAATTAGCTTCCAATCGCTCATTCAAGGTTTGTCCTGCATGGCTGGAGTTTCATGAAAAGATTACAAGCTCAGTGATTGCCATGTGATGGCAGGCAATTGTCATCTGAGAATTTCAGTTTTTAAGGTGTACAAATTTAAGTAACTATTGGGCGATATTTACTATCCCAAATAAATTGTTTTGCATTTTAGCTACACTTAATTGATAGTGATGAACTAGAAATCCATCCACAACACATCTAGCTGTTGTTGGTGATAAAAAGAATTGCTACTATTGTCCGCTTGCCCTTGTCCCAATTGATACCCTCTTAACAACTGATGTTCAAGGTGTTCCAGCTCTTCATGTGAAATGGGTTTGTTGGGGTAGGTAATGATGGGTACATTGTTACAGTCAATCTGGGACACAGTAAAATCAGTTTTTCCCATTGGTCCCAGTAATGGTTCTGAATAATTGATTGTGGTTGCTCCCCTGTTCGCATGGTCACCATATGTGGTTCAAGCCATGAGCGCCACTTTTTGAACTTTTTGTCATGTAAAAATGACATAATAATGGGGACCAACCACAAAGATAAGGCTGGGCGCCTGGAGGCCCAAAAGGTGAAGCTACAGGGCCTCCCAGACCTGAAGCACACCTTTAGACCAGTGCCGGGTAAGGGCAAAATATGCCCAAGTTGGTCCTAGGGGGTGCCAAGTGCCCAGCACCTGATGTCAGGCCAAGCGTTAAAACAAATTATCTACCAAATAAAGGCGGATGGTTCGGTTCAGTTAGTCAAGGAATGGGGATTCAAAACTCATTCCATCTATGAAATAACACGCTTGGGTCAAGTCCAACTTCAATTGATCACTTGAGTGAAGTTGGTTTTGGCCTATTCTACTAACTCAGATGGCATTATTGCCCTATTGGTGAGTCACTTCTTGGGCCCACTGCGGGATAACCCCAATTTCCCTGTCCAAGCTTAAATATGTTTTCCCCGACCAACATTCCTTGTTGGTTGACTTCCCAATAAACCTTTTCCCGTTTACATTATTTTTTAAATATTTTATGATACTCTGAACACTCCTGTGCGCAAACCTCTTCAAGGAGGTCTCATGCTCAGTTACCCTTGCCATTGCAAGTACCATGCAGCTCTCCCCTCGTGCACCATTTGTCCGCCCATGTACCCTCCAACCTGGATCGCTTATCCCTGATCAATATGTACACTGCATCGCTTCTATAGGGGTTGTTATTATAAAATTCGTAATTTTATGCCTGAGTTGTTAATGCTCCAGCACCCTCTGCTGGGCTCTAACCACTTTGGCACTAATGGCTAGTTCCCTGGCGTTGGCCTGGTGCACCGCGCACTGCCACGCTGGGAACAGGAGATCTATAGACACTCTACTTACAGTTTTGACCTACTTCAAAATGGGCTTGTTCTTCATCAGAAATAAGTTGGAGTTTTGAGCGCCTATTGTATGAGGACAATAGATAAGATGGTGACAGTAGTCAAGATATAAACTCCTTAAGACTGACTCTTAGAGGCTGTATTCTTCTTTCATTTACTTGTACAATGGCTCACTGACATAATCCTTCTGATCCCCATTAATACCTTGACTTTAGTACAACGAAATGTATTAAATACAAATGGCTTGTATATTAAACTTAACTTGTAGTGATAGAATATTGCGTTTTCTTTGAAACGGAGATAATTTATAGGGTCTGATGTTAACCACATCTCACACATGACACCTCATTTCTTAGTTGCATTTAGCCAGTGGAACACGATAAATTTGTCTGAGGGTCTACAATCTATTAGTATCTGGGGTAACTCCACAAGGCCTCAGGGTCAGTATCTAACTGACAGTTACCTCAAGACAGCGTTTCTTCTGATGCGTCTGAATATAGCTAAACCATCACTCCTCTCAAGCAATTTGTAGTATATACCAAGGCAAATTGTACCACTAATTAGTGATTGATTTGTTAGAAAACTTGATCAGCATTAAATACTTTTTTTACATAGACTAACAAAACCCACAGCCTGGGTCAATATGTCAACTATTATTAAGTCCAACTTAACCAACAAAGCCCTCAAGCCCATGTCATCTTAGCTGAATTATATTAAGTGGAATTGCTAGGCCATGGATCCCATATTTTGCATATATTTAGGATATTTCTGGTCCATAATCACTGATATCTTTGATATAATCCATAATAAATTAGTCATAAGCTAATATTATTATGTCCTTATTAAATTAACAAACAATTAGGACCAGTAAACAACTCAACAATGGTGATCCCATAATGATGGTCCCAGATGATTTCCAGGTGATTTAGTCCAGCAGGAACCCATGGGTGACCCTGAAACCACACCATTTCATCTTTCACGTGGTACCCTCTAGTAATATCTTTTTGATTCAGCTTGCACTTGGAGAAGACCATAATATTCCACTGACAAGGCTGTGAAAGGACCACTTTTATAAACTTACCATATTACTCCATATTTTCCAGAGGAGCAAGCGCTGAACTGTGAGTCAAGAGATAGGGGGATGTAGGGACACAATCTTATATGGCTAAATCATCAAGTGAGTTTTGTGTACCTCCACCTCCTTAGGATCTGGAGCTAATGCAGGGTTTCAGCTCAAAGCATTCGCCAAACCATTATCCTTTCCTTTGGTAAACTCATAATAAAACACAAATTAGGTCAGGGCCTTATGCCAGCGGGTTTGCCATGGGGTCAGGACATGAGGTGCACAGTAGTTCAGCAAGTCACGGTAATCTGTACATATGCAGAAATGTTGGGATGAGCCATGCAGGCGATGACGCCAATAGGTCAGCGCCTCAACTACTGCTAATAACTCTTTATCATAAACGGCTTAGTCTAACCCTGGTAAAGTCATCTTTCTGGAAAAATATCCCACTGGATGCTCTATTCCTTATCCGCCTAATTGTAACAAGGCAGACGCTATGGCAAAGTTGGAGGCATCAGTAGCAACAATAGTTCTTTTTAATGATCTACATGGAGAAGGATGGATGTGGACAACAGGGTGCACTTTACCTCTTGGAAGGCATCCTGCAGGATAGGAGACCACAGGAGCACATTTGCTCCACTCAAATTATACAAGGGGGCCACCAACTCAGAAAGGTTTGGCGTGAACTTCTTAAGGAACATACATGTCCCCAAAAATTTCCTCTTCTCCTTGACCAAGTTAAGGCGAACCACTCAAAAATTGTCTGAACCTTGTCTGGAGCTATCAGGTGTGCCTTGGTCAAACATGACGTTGCCCGGGAAGATGACCTGGGACTTAAATAACTTGCACTTACTGATCTTCAGCGTAAGATTTGCTGCTCAATAAAATCTTTATCACTTGCCACAGGTATATTTCATGGGACTTATGATCAGGGGAAAGCACCGGAATATCATGCATATAGGCCACCGCGCACACACCCAGCAGGTCCTTCAGGCCGCATCTTTACACCATTGAAAGATAGCAGGTGCATTCTTAAGCCCAAAGGGCATAACCCAAAGCTGGAAAATTCCTTTTCTGGTTCAGAAAGCGGTGAGCCACTCCTGGCCCTTCTTGATCCGGATCAGATTAAACGCATTTAAACAATCCAGTTTGGATAAGACACTAGCCTTCTCCACATAGTGAGCAATCTGAGAGTCCAATGGAATGGGATGTAAATCTTGTACAGTGAATTTGGCTAGGTTCCTATAATCTACACATGGACTTAGAGTACCATCATCTTTCTCCACAAAAAGAAGTGTGGAGCATACTGGAGAGGTACACTAAGTAATTGCACCTTTAGCTAACTGTTCTTTGACCCAGACATATAATGCTGCTTCCTTTCGTACTATTAAGGGTAAATAGGAGAAATATACGCACCATATCAACTGTTAGTTTGACCTCACAATAATATTCTGAATGGGCTTCTAGTATATTGGCTAAAGCCACATCAAACTAAGATTCCAACTCCTTCAAACAGGAAGGTAAGGGTACCTCCAAAGAGGGCTTCAGCAGCGGAGTTAGACTGTGTGTGTTGACCTTGGGCCATTGGGACATATTGGCCTGACAATTCTCTTTAATCATGGGGATAACTAATTTATGGTCATTTTATAGTTTAATGATATGGTATTATCTTTCAAGTTGATTTTGACGTCAAATTTTCGCCACCACTACACTCCCAAAAGATGGGGTACAAGATGTTTTTGATTGCTTGAAAGTGGTCAGCCAAATGATATTTTCCAACTTGATAATCAATAGCCCTAGAACCTTCAGTGTGGGAATACCTTGAGAAGACCTTCCCCTAACCATACCACCTGGCAAGTAACTCAACTCAAGGTAGTCAGCTAGGTCTTGGTCAATAAAATTCTCAGAGGATCCTGTATTTACCAAAATTGTAGTGTTGATTTTCCCTAAGGGGGTAAAAGGATAGTAGGCAGCAAAAGATATCCAGTTTGGTCTTTATATATAGCAGATAACTTTATTACTTCACCAGAAAAGTCTTCATCAGGCACAAGAATGTCTCCAGGATAAGTTTTGACTAATATAATGGAGAGAGATAGCTGGCCAATCTTACTACTGAGGTCACATATCTCACCATATATTCAGCAATTGCATAAATAATTTTATATTTTAATAATAATTGTTTCTACACCTCCTGTTCTGTGAATCATGGTAGAGGTCAAGCGCGGGTTCTCTGGGGTGATCTGGTATATTGAGATGGGTTCTGCCTCAAAGCCACAAGAGCCAAAGAATGGCTCGTTTTCTTGTATATATTGTGCATTAAAAAACGCGTTTTCATGCGCTAACAGGGCCCTACCAGATTTGGTGGCCAGTTGTATATTGTTATCCAAGGCCATCACCACCAGGCCCTTCATTGATGACACCATCTGCACCATTCAAATGCGGTGAGGAGTTCAAATTATATAATTGGATTGTTTTTATAAGTTTCTGGGCTATCTCATTCAGACTCTCAAATTTTGCTGAAACAGGAGGGAATCAATGGGGAGCTCTGCCCCATTCAAGGAAAATAACTAGTTGTGGGTGCCATACTTATAGGTCAGTAAGTTGGTGACATTACTGTAATGGAATATAATGAAACGTTTAAATTAACTTTGGGGATGGACCCCTGCTTGCCTTTGAATTTAGCTGAGAAAGAAGGAATGGAAATATAAGATATCTCCTTTTCCAGAGGCATGTGCGAGTTTTTGGGGCTGGTATTTATAGAAGCCTCCACAGTTGAAAAAATGATGGACAAATTAGCTGGTCCCTTCCAGGTTGGGGCTGGAAAATTGTCCCAAAAAGCTTCAATTAGGAGATCTAAGCCAGCGGTGGAAGCATCTCTTTCTGCTAAGCATCACTTTTCGAAAATCAATTCAGCCTGAAATTTAGCTCCACTAAAGAGATTTACGAAAACTATTAGCAAATATGGCGGGAAACCCCGCAAAAGAACCCGCAGGCTATGCCAAACGAGCCAGCACCACCCCCAAACGAAGCAACCCTCAGTTACCCACCTCAGGGTCAACCAGAATCACCCGCTCTCAAGCAGCAGCCATGAAAGCAGGCACCACCCCCCAACCTGGAGCTACTCCAACTAGCGCCAGTTCACCTGATCGCACTTCTGCAACCTGCACGCCTAACAGCTCTGTGTGTGCTGCCTCCCACCAACCCGCTGGGCCCCCTCCAACCAAGGAGGCCATCACCCACGCTGTTTTAATGGCGTCTGCTCAGTTAAATGCAACTCAGCCCATCCAGACATTCACCTCCCCCATTGTGTCAGCTAATTCAGCCCCATCTATTATTGCTGACGCTGTGTTTCTGGCTCCCTTCATGAGGGGCAATACCCAGCTACCTGGCCCCCAAATCCTCAGATGTAAGGTTGGATTAGCCGCACATTCTGGTTCACTAAGCACCAAATTGGGACAATCTACTCTTCCCAATGAGGATTCAAATGGTTCGGATTTTGGAACTTCACACCAGTTCCAATCTCACCCGTCCCATTTAAACCCCATAATTGGCACTTCTCAAGTCGGCACTTTATCGCAATATGCTGAAAATGACCAATTCACTAATCAGCCAATGAGTTTTGCCCACGAAATCACAGCAAACACTCGGGCTGAATTTACCCAAATAGATTGGGATGGTGATGAAACATCTCCCTCCTCCCAACTGGCTGGAGTTAATTCCAATCTGGATGGGACTCCCCAATTTAGCGAGGCCCAACAATCAACTGGCCCCCAAACCCTCGGATGTAAGGTTGGATTAGCCGCACATTCTGGTTCACTAAGCACCAAATTGGGACAATCTACTTTTCCCAATGAGGATTCAAATGGTTCGGATTTTGGAACTTCACACCAGTTCCAATCTCACCCGTCCCATTTAAACCCCGTAATTGGCACTTCTCAAGTCGGCACTTTATCTCAATATGCTGAAAATGACCAATTCACCAATCAACCAGTGAGTTTTGCCCACGAAATCACAGCAAATACTCGGGCTGAATTTACCCAAATAGATTGGGATGGTGATGAAACATCTCCCTCTCCCAACTGTCTGGAGTTAATTCCAATCTGATGGGCCTCCCCAATTTAGCGAGGCCCAACAAACCGCCCCTCAATTTAATATGACGCCAGCAACTGCTGTAACATTCCAGAAACAAGGGAACTCCGTAAACTTGTCCAAACCACCAGCTCACACTCAACCTGCAATTGCAGCCCAAAGCAAACACAAACGTACCAAAGGAGCCACTGGGGCGTGGCAAAACCTCTGGCACCAACGCTACCCAAAGCTGATCCCCGTGAAGTGGCGTTTATTGCTGATGTTAAGAAGAAATGGGCCGAAACTAGAGCGCAAAAAGCTCTACCTCGCTCAACCCTCTCCCACGCAATTCGCCTTTATTATGGGCATAACCCTGTTGAATTCTATACAGAGGATTACTTCTCATACTTTGCAGCGATTGCGGAGACATTTTTATTAACACCACCATCCATGAATCAGTGGAGGGCCACTACATCGATGTGGGCTTCACTGAAGCTGCCCTTGCTGACCATGCTGCCACCCTCCAGGTCATTATTCCACGCGGATCTCTTCGCATCTCCCGCACACACTCTCACCTGGAGAAAATTTCATGGGTTACTTTTTCCAACCTACCAACGACTGTTGATCCTGAGTCTTTAAACTGGCACTCCATCGTGGTTTAATGGAGTTTGGGTCTGTCCTTTCAGTGGACTTTAGCGTCCCCTCTTACTATGCTCCCACTCAAAGAGCTCGTACTGCTAGGGCGTCGTTCATCCCCTCCCCCACTGTATCCCGTAACATTGAGGTTATTCCTCGTGTGGCGGTAGTTGGGGCATGCCCTGAGATCTTTTTGTCGACCCTGATCAGGCGCGCCCCCGGTGTTCATGGTGTAACGCCCTTGGACACTTGTATAGTGGCTGCACAGCTCGAAAACAAGCCCTCTTAGCCACCACCCAGGGGCCTAAACCAGGCCAAAAACGATCCCACATGGCTGCAGCAGCAATTCCACAACCCACACAATGGGTTCCCATTCAAGACCTGTCCCCTGAGGCCTTACGCCTAGCAGTTGAAACAGCTAACCCCACTATTGGTGTGGGATACCTTCGCGCTCATGCCCCCCTTCCATTGGGCACCCCCTCCAATCTCCCAGAGTCAACTCCCTCTCTCTCACCAAGCGCAAGGCATCTCCCACAGGGTGCCCCTCGTCAGCCACCCCCACTCAGGGCTCCGCGGCACCCCCACCAAACTCCACCAGCGATTTATCGCATCAGCCCTCAGCTCCCAATGGAGCTATGCCCACCAGCATGGACTGGCAACTCGCGGCCTGCGGTAGAAGTGCCACCTCAAAGAGTCCTACCCCAACCCCACAGTCCATTTCGCGCGGATCCTATGAAGTGTTGGAGGAAGTGAAGATGGACTCAGACTCATCAAATGGGGACACCGCGGAGGTCACCATTGAGCACCCTCAGGTCCTTCCCCTGCAACGGAGCGGGGGCAGCATCCTAGGCGGGCTTACTGGGTCCTCCGCCCCCCACCCTCTCCTTCCCCTCAGAACCCTCGACGCTCCTCACGGATTGCAGCTAATAGTCAAGCTAAAGGACTCAAAACTAGCCGCCTCACAGCAGCAGGTTTAAGCGCTGGCAACCCCCCAGGACATGGAGGGGAACAGCTATGAGTCCCCATGGCAGCACCCTGGCCCTGCAATCCATCAACGCAAATGGGTTGCGGGACTTTAAGCGGAGAGCCCGCCTCCTACGAAACTTCAGGTCAGCACAAATTGACATTGCTGCTTTCCAGGAGCCCCATATCCTCCCCCACGAACAATCTGCATGGAATGAACAGTTTGGAGGCAACTCCTTCTGGACAAACCATGCCGCCCTTATTGTTTTGAATCCCCGGGTTAAAACCCATTCTTTTTCACAATATCTAGGTGGCCGCCTCATACTGGCCAAACTCACCACTCCTGACTTCTCCTTCTTCGCTGCAAGCATCTACCTGCCTAATGCAGGTCAGAGCAAAATCGGCTCTTGGAAGAGCTCCTCCAACTCAATCTCCCACGGAATACAGTCCTCTTAGGAGATTTCAACACAACCATAAGTCGCGTCCGTGACTCTTACCCCCTGCAGCAAAGGAACGCCCTGGATCAAGTCGCCTCCAGGATTTCCTTCGCCTGAGTGGCTTTATAGATGCGCTTCCACCCTCCGCGTCTGGCCTAGGTTGCATGACTAGGATCCAGTATGATGGAGGAGCT
This sequence comes from Massospora cicadina, assembly GCA_022478985.1. Classification (NCBI taxonomy): domain Eukaryota; kingdom Fungi; phylum Entomophthoromycota; class Entomophthoromycetes; order Entomophthorales; family Entomophthoraceae; genus Massospora; species Massospora cicadina. Next base: position 156,839 of record JAKSZP010001420.1, on the reverse strand, counting down.
TTCCAGTCAGCGTCACGCATAGATATGGCACTGATTGGCCCCCTGCTAATTGGCCGCGTCTCCTCTCCCATCTCTCGTGACAACCATCTGAGTGATCACAGGTCACTCGCCGTTGTCCTCACCACCACACTTAGACCGTCGCGTAGGTTCTGGCCTAAGGTTGCCCCAGCTCTTCTCACCAACCCCTTCACTAAAGAGAAGCTGTCTATGACCATCCGGGAGACTCTCACCCCCCCCACCCCACCTGCTTGACCACAAGGCTAGATGGGCGGGTGACCAAGGAGGGCATCACCCGCGTTGCTTACAACTGTGCCAAAGCCCAGATGACTGCAGCTCGCGCCAGAGTCAAAAGGGCGGAAGCCAGAATCAGACATCTAGAGCGAAACTGCCAGCCTTCGCCCTCTCCCAGATGGTTGGAAGACTGGGAAGCGGCGCAGGAAGCACTCCGCTTGGAGCTCACACTGCAGGAAGAACGGGCAGCAAACTTCACAACATCTCGTTACTATGCTCAATGGGAACGCCCCACCCGCTTCTTCTTTCAGAAACAGAAAGCCCGGTCAACAGCGCAGGATATTACTGCACTGAAGATTGGCACTACAACCACTTCAGATAAGGAGGAAATCACGCAGGAACTACACCGCTTCTACTCCAGCCTCTTCCATGCCACCCAGGTGGACCCATCGGACATCCAAGACTTCCTGTGGCGGGCTCCAGAGCCTCCCATTGACCCACGGGCTGATGAGGCTCTACTGGCGCCTATTTCCATCCAGGAGGTGATGGAAACCCTTCTGAAATCCCCACGGCTTAAAGCCCCAGGCCCAGACGGAATACCCTTTGAGGTGTACCTTCTGGAACCTGCAGTGATAGCCAGAACCCTCCGCGACCTCTTCGCTGCACTCTTGGTGAATGGCGAGGTCCTCCCCGACTCCAGAGGCTCAATCACGACCCTCATTCACAAGAAGTCAGACCGTGAGAACCTGGCGAACTGGCGCCCCATAGCGTTGATCAACACAGACCACAAGCTCTTCACGAAGCTTCTGGCCAACCGCATCACCAAATGGGTGTCACCTCGCCTCTCCCCATCCCAGTACGGTTTTATTCCAGGGAGGTCGTTATGGGACAACTATAATGACCTTCACGTGACTTTGACTGCTAACTCTCGTAAGGTGAATGGCTTTGTGGCTCTTCTGGATATGGAGAAAGCATATGATCGGGTAGCCTGGAAGTATATTGATGCTTCCCTGGCCCGCTTCCATCTCCCACTCCACAGCTAGGCGCTGGATATCAGCGCTCTATGACCAGCTCCACACCAGAGTCCTGGCGCCAATGGGTTTTACAGTGGCAGTATCAGTTGGACAAGGTCTCCGGCAAGGGGACCCCTGAGCCCTATCCTTTTTAACATCACCCTTGACCCCCTCTTGGCCTCCTTACAGGACAAGCTAACAGGGATTCTGGTCCCAGGTAAAGCCCCCACACGCACCATGGCATTTGCAGATGACACTGCCATTGCATTTGGCTGCCCTGGGGATGTTGCCCTCGCTGCTGTGACCATTGAGAGGTACACCAAGGCGTCCAACGCCATGGTCAACACCTCCAAGACAACAGTTGTACAGGTCGGCTCCCCCACCTTCCCCCCACCATTTGGTATTGAACCTGAGCGCGGTACCTTCAGTCACCTGGGCGTTCTCACCAACCAACAAGGAGTTGCACTAAAAGACAATGAGGACTTGCTCCTTGCAGCAGTTAACTCCAGGATTGCCAGCTGGAACCGGCGGCACATCACCCCCCAGGGTCGAGCTCTGATGGCCAATGTGTTCCTCCTCTCCAAAGTCTGGTTCCTAGCGCACGTCTGCCCATTCACAGATGCCTTTTATACGCGGCTCAATGTACTCCTCCGCTGTTGGATCTGGGGCTCAAACCATCCACCAATAGCCCTCTCAACCATTGCCCGACCCTGCAATGAAGGGGGCCTAGGGCTTCTGGACACGCGATCCCACGCCACCACAATCTTCCTGAAGTTCCTATGGCCGATTGTCTGCTGGGACGCGACCCCCATGCCCCAATGGGCGCCCGCCCTCCGCCAGTCAGTGTCAGCAGCTCTGGGTCTTCCTAGAGCATCTCTGACCTCATTAGGGGAGTGGCTCACAAACCACCCAGGCCATCGCCTAAAACCATCCTCATCCCCCTACTGGAACCAGGCTCTCCTTGCCCTGAAACGAGTAGGCGCGCGGATCCACCATGCCTTCCCATACAGAAGGGAAGGCCCTGGCCTCAGCCCACGTCGCCATGCAATTGTGCACAATGGACAAGTTGTCACAACTCGCCTCAACCCCCAAGATCGTCCTCCCATCCGCCCAAGACTCCTTGAGCTCCTCCCTCCCTCCGTGAGATTTGACCTTAAGGAATTGTGGAAGGACGTCTATCACCCCATCCTGTCAGCAAAGGTGTCCAACACCTTATGGAGAGTGCTCCACTGTTCATACAGGACAGGGGACTGGACTGGCCCTACCTTCCAGCACCGAAGCTGCCCCCGCTGTGTGGAGCCTATTGACTCCCACCTCCATCGTTTTTTCACCTGTCCAGGTGTCGCCGCATTTTGGCCAAAGGCCCGCGCGCTCCTCCATGCTCAGCCCTGGTCTGGACACCCTGTGCAAGACCTCATGTTTGAGCAGACATTGCCTGGTTGCCACCGACCCCTCCGTGTCCTCGCCTATGCCACAGCCATCTGGACCATCCATAACTCCTTCCTTCGTGCTGCCTTTGACCAGCAGGTGTAGACCCTTCCACACATGATCACCCACTTTCAGGTACACTTTGAGATGGCCCTGAAGGTCTGCACTATGTCGCCAACCCTCCCCCGCTCAGTTGTCACTGCAGCACGGCTCTGGCGCGCAAACCCCCTCCCTTTCTCGATGCCTCCTCCTTCCTCGCCTCAGGCTCTTAGGAGCCCAGGCGTAATTCAATAAACATCGATGAATCCCCCCTTGGGTTGGGACCATCTAGTACTAAAAAAAAAAGCCAGAGGTGGAAGCAAAACTCACTTGAGTGTCCATTGCAGGGGCTTCTGAAATGACTCAAATTATGACATTCATTAAATGTGGACATAGGTAAGCCAAGACACAGGGAGATTCATAAAATAAGGGCACACAAAACGCCCAACACCAAGGTGCACAATTAAGTCATGGTAAATCTCGGAAGCAATGGCACAGGATTGCCCTGCCCCAAGGGTCGCTTCAAACTCTCTATGCTCTCAGACACCCACAACACAGTTTTATAAATGTAAAACACCCAGAATGGTGCCCCAGGTAGATGCTGATGCAGCTAATCTACTCTTTGAGGAGGGGATCCATGTCTGGTTTCATTATAGCACAAAGAAGTGGTGGGGACCTTAGAAACCTGAGCAACTGGTTTTCAAATGGTCCATATCCACCATGTACTCACCAAAATGGTGGAAGGAACACCATGTGCAGAAAAAAGAGAAACTCCCAGCTGGCACACTTCCAACGAGACTAAGAACACCATGGATAAAAGTGTCTGAACCACAGTACACAACCTAACAGCCTGAATATACTATGATGGCCTTCCACTAAAAATAAGTTTTAGTGAGACCAAAACTAAGGTAAGTCAACTAATGTTAGGCGCGTGTCTGTAATGCTCCTATTCCATTAGAAGGGTGGGTGAGGTTCCACTCCACTACAAAGGAACACTTTGCCAAAGAAAGAATAAATAAAGCACCAATAAGAAATGGTGCAAAGAGAGCCTCAAGTAAGGAGAGCACCCATTTGACTAAATTGGATCTAAGGAAGGTTGACAAACAAAGCTAAACAAGTGCATAAAAATACTTAAAAGGAACAGGGTTTTTTAGAACCAGACGACCAATGAGTAAAGTTGGTCTCTAAGAAACATATTTATTCACTGAGGGAGAGCTGTCAATGGTTGGAAGTGGTGCTAAGTCTAGGTGAACCATTAGGTGCATGCTACCATCATCTAGGATTCCGTAACCTGAGATTGTTGAACTTGAGTTATAGATTCCAAATTGGCTCAACCCAATATTGTAATTTAAAAAATGGAAAGGGTTTCAAATCCCTGTTACTCAATTAATCATAATGAACTATCAGAGTTGATGATGTAGCTGGTGCATTTTAATGTCCTGGCTAAAACGCCCAGGCAAGCATCATGCACATACCCAGGACCAACCTGGGCATAACTTGCCTGTAACCAGCATTGATCAAGGGTATGTTTCAAAGTAGAAAGGCCTTATAACTTGACCTTTTTGTCCCCCTGGTGACCAACTTTATCCCTGCAGTCAGTCCCCTCAATTATGCCATGCAAACATGACAAAGTTGATCTTTAAATATTAAGTAGAGTAAATTGGATTCCTTAGATATAGCTATTTGACCCCCTACCAGATATATCAGTTGATTTGAGGTACCCAGAGTAATATAAAAAGTAAGTGAAATATAGATAATTCAATTTTTAAGTGTCTTATCACTTATAAATATAATTTGATATAGATATTTTTAATCAAATCTATAAATAATAATTTGTAATACTTAACTATGAATAAATGTAACTAGGAATCTTATTATATTTGGTTTAATGATGATTTTTACATGTTAGTCTTTGTATTTGATTCCATAATGTTATTATCTAATTTATTGATAAATTGCTGATGCCTTTTTTGGTAGGTTACAACCAACTTTAATACATCATTTGAGCAATATAATATGGCACAAAAAGTGCATAGTGCTATATTCTATACTATAAAAGATACCCTCACTTAGGGCGCAGAATTTTGATCTCAAAACCAAAGTAAGCATATAAATATTTTTAATCTGAAATGTTCGTTGGCATCATTTTGTGGCAAGCTTTTTGATGGTTTACTTTTTTCTAACTATATATCTTTACTTATTTATTTATTACTATTAAGAGATGTAAGGGTGACCATCTAGTACTAAAAAAGAGATGTAAGGGTGGTTAGCTTGGCAGCTAAGATTGCTTCCACCCTAATGCAGGTTTTGAGTTTGAAACCTGTAATGGATAGAGAAATTCTTGGTGTGTTATATTTGTCCTAAGGTTGACCCATCTCTAATATTATTAATTTTAAGAGATGTTTGATTCCAGAATGACCATCTGAAATCTTATATGGTTATCAGTTTTTTAAGTTAAGTTTTTTTTGATTATTTTACTTACTTTTCACCAACAATAGTTATTTTTATTGTATCTGTTGCTTGATTCTATTATAGACATTTGAATTTGAAATGATAATCAAATTATTCAATTTTAATATAAGTTTTTGGTTATACTTATCTTAATAAGATATAATTTAACTATTTTATCTAAAATATTTGAAAGGGTTAACACTAAGTAAAAGGTACTATTGTATTTTGTACTTGATAAACTAATTTAAGTGATTTTGTGTATATTTATTTCAATATAAACTATCATCTGCATTTACTAATATGGGTAAGTTTTAATATTTTTACTTGATCTAATATAATGTAGTAATTTTGCTGATTTTGATTTCAGCATGTTTTAATTGAGATTATATAGTATTTGCTGTTATAAATTTCAAAATAGATTTTGATCATTTATAGTAGACTACTATAATAATATAATAATAGTTATTGCTTTTTTAAACAGATATTGATTGTTAACAAATTAATTGTACTTAATTTTCTCCAAGTTATTTTATTCTAGATAACCATTATCTATAGTTTTTTAGCTTATTTTGTTCTTATTCATACATCATATTGTCAAATAGTTTTGCTATTTTAATGATTGCTTATAGAGAAACCTATTTATATAATCACTATTAAACTTTGTTATAGTCATTATCTACTATTTTTGAACTTACTCACAATAAGGCACTAGATAGTAATAAAAATAATCATTTTTTTGAGTTTTTAAGCTTAGATAAAATCTATGGTTTAAAATGGAAACATGCTACTATTTTTACAACCACAAGGAAAACAGAAAAAGTGTCAGTTTTAGTGATATAAATAATACATTAAAAGTATTATACCATATAATTAAAAGCCTTTCAACCTTGGAACTTCTCTGAGTTATATATTTCTAGTAAAAAAGTTAGCCCTCCAGCCACAAGGATAACACAAAAGCTGTTAGTAAGAATGATGCAAATGATATTTCTCTAAAGGTAGATTGGGGCACATATCATAGTGGTGGAACAACCTTAGGGCTGTTCTAGTGTGAGCTTATAAATTTTACTCATCCAAAGGTAGTCTATAAGGATAAAATTCAGGAGGGAGAGACTATTAAGACTATACTCTTCCACTGGGGCACCCCCAGGATTTTAACATCTTGTCTAGCATACATTGACTAAAAACCATCTATAACAATTTTGTTTAATAATTATAATCTATTAATATTCATTCATCAAATTGTTTAATATTTATAACACTATGTGCTAGGTTTGGTTCACAATAATAACAATCTCTAGTTTTTAGTAATAATTTGTCTCACAACCCTGGGTTCTGCTCTCTTAACTCTGGGAATTTTGAATTTGGGGCGTCAAAAGGGGCAATCTGTTACACAGATCTGACACTAACCAGCTAGGCTTAAACTTCCTGGGAGTGCTGTAAACTTGACACTCGCATGACAACTGTGCATCTTCTTTACAAATAATCCTGTGTACATTGTAATCTCTCAACTTTCTTTCTGCTCAGTGTAACTTTCTGAGCAAAATTACATGAACTTATAAAACAAATCGAATTTGCCTATAGTAGTTTCACTATGATGTACTCAGATTCTCCACTAGCTGCCCCAGCATGGGGCAGCAGTGAAACTCCCCCACCATTTTCTGTCCGGCAGGAAAACGCGCTAGGAGTGGTTCACCCAGTCACTCCAAACCCATGGGCCAATTTGTTCCACCCAAGGACCTAGACGCCCACCTTGCTCGTACCCAAGTTGTACCATGCTACTCCCTAGTGCTCTCCCGAGCAACATGTGCTATGGCCTAAGGGTCAAATATGGGAAGCTTTTCCTATACCACGACCAAGCCATTATCAAAATGGCTCAGGCGGTGATGACACCGGCTGACTTTATCAATTTCCGCCCCTACAAGGGGTATTTTGACCTTGGCTTCACCTGTGAAGTTGATGCTGCCACTGCAGCAACTGTGCCCCTGGTATTCCAGGGCACCCCTCTCCCCACAACTTGGACTCAGCTCCTAGTGGACACCACTTTGGTGGTATATTTTTCTGGTTTGCCCACCACCTCCCCCCTGCGGTGCTCCACCAGGAGCTGATGGACGGTTTGGCAGCCTATGGCTCCAACCCCTTCTTATAATTTGTGGTCCCAAATGGGGCCACATGACTTGCTGGGCCTCAGGCATATGCCACGATAAGCCCTGAATTTAATAAAATTGTGGTGGCAATTTCGCCATGCACCATTATTCCCTCAGCGCCTGACCATCCATTTTGGGCCCACATCAAGGGTGGGCGGACGATCTGTCCGTCGTGTTTTGAGTTAGACCACTCAAAATGCAAGTGCCCCTTCTCAACCACTTCAGGTAGATTGGACAACTCATCTACTGACCTCCAGTCCGCTGCCCAATATGTACAATTTCTAGCATGGGGCACAATCCTACCTCCTCCACCCCCAAAGCCTGTTGCTGCAGCTGCACCTGCAGCCACCAATCAGACTCCTCCTCACCCCAATGCCATAAATAATTGCTCCAATCAAGTATCAGATTAGATCCCAGTTTGATCCCATGCTTCCTCAAATGAATCAACCAAACCTCAACCATACGCTGATTCCCCAATCCAATTCAACCAAAACCCATGGGAATTATTGGCTGATATTGACGAATCAGGCAAGTTCATTGAAGAACCATCTCTGCAAATTGAAAGGTTCATTAATGCAGAATGGGATGCCAAATACCCCCTTGACTTTATACCCCACAGCCAAATGCTGAATCATTTTGCAGTGATCACCAGCTTGCAGTCAAAGCAGCTGCAACACCAGATTGTCATCCCCTGCGTAAAGCTGTCTCTAAATCAGTAGCAATACTCAAAGGAGGAATTTCACCTTCTGTTATCCCCATAACCTTAACTCCAAAAAGCAAAATATTGGTGAACCAGTATTACAAAAATGCATATGATGCTATCCAGAACGTGGCAACCATAGCATGGAATTCAAAAGCAAAAATAACCTGAACCAACATTGACACATTCATTAAACTCCCAGATGCCTGAATCAAAGCTGAAAAATCTTTAACTGAATATCTCAGTGCCATTTACCTAGCTGGCAATTTCCATGAAATTCCAATTACTATAGATATTGAACCACATACCACAGATGCACCAACGCCATTACTGACAGCCATGACATGCACCCTACTATGGGAGGAAGAAGCTGCTGCCGATTAGGCTGCCAATGATAAGCCCCCTGACCCCCCTTCCACCATGGAGGGATAAGCAGCTTCCGCTGCCCACCTGGTTGGTCAGTTTTTGAAGCGTTTCACTCAATCCGCTCATTAGGGCGTTTTGTTTGAACCAAGTAGTTACATTGGTTTTAGTATATTTTAGTTTTGGTAATGTCCGTCCCCTGGTCAATTTGCCTCAAATAAATATACATTGTAATCTTCTCTTGACCCAATGGAGTTTATCAAAACCTCTTTTCTTGCAAGCCTAACCTTACAAGGAGTCCTTCTCAAAACGAGTGTCTTTTGCAAAACAGGTTAATCCCAGACTGATTACTGGAAATTACTTCAGATAAAGGACAAACTTAAGATTTTGTGAAATAGACTGTTTATTTAAGATAAAAACTTAGTATTTTTATACTAAATACTAAAGAATCAGGATGTAAAAAAATTGAGCAGATAATTGAATAATAGATTGAGAATATATTGTATCTTCTTCAGGAACCTCAGAACAGTCTTTTCTTTCATTGATTTCTCTCTTGGGCATCCATTTTCTCAAGTTACTGAATTTGTTCACTGTGGCAGTGTGTGGAGTCTTTCATATCAGGATCGATGGTTCCATGGCTCCTGTGCACTTTGGTGGAGTCCAAATCTTCATTACCATTGGTGGACTTAATTTCCTGGTTGCTTGATGGCAACATTTTTCTTTTTATTTTGATTGTTTCCCTTTTGGTGCACCATACAGCACCTAAATCATTCTGTTCCTTCTCAATGTTACTCAAACAAATATTGCCATTTTTGGAGCTAAACTTATTTTGGTTTAATAATTATTGCACTTTGATCAGTACTTCCTCAATTCTACCAGAGGTTGAGGATTTACTAATTTTTCAGCATGCCAAATATGCAACAATTTGATGTGCTGATTTTCTTCACTCAATTTAAGTATCTCTCAAAATTATATATAAGTTCCTGTACCCCAGATATCCATCTGAAAAACTTGCAGATAGTATTTTTACCACTTAACCCTAGCTACTTTCATATTATAATTTTTATTTAGAAATAAGGTTGGCACATTATGTACTTTTGTACCGTTGTTGGATTTTGAGTGCTAAAGATGCTCAATTGGTGCTTAGTCTACCAAAATCTAACAATAAGGGGTTGATGCCTCAATTATAATTAAAGTATTAAACTTCAAAAAACTCATAAATCAGGGTTTTTAAAGTTTTATTAGCCCAGCTGGGGATAGGGGAAAAAACATAATCCCTCAATCTTGGATCATTCAGTATTTAACTGTAGTGAGGTTTGAGGGAAATATAATAATAAGTTCATAATAGCTTATACTAATCTGAAATAGGAAATATGTGAAATTAGCTAATTGAAGATTGGTAAACTTGCTTCACTTAGGATGAGCAACAAATATGGATTATTTTGGACAAGACATACCCAAGGGGTAACAACTTAATATTTTAGCCAATCCCCTTTTGCTAAAAATATTATACCTTGGGGTACCCCAGCCATGCCTAAAAAATGGGGTGGTCCCTTCATAGGTGCTTGAATGGGACTAGATGGGGCTGGGGGTGAACCCTTTGATGGGTACTCCAAAAATAGGATGTGAGGGCAGAGGAATTGGATTTCCCAACTTGGTGGTATTTGCTAAAATAGTATTTGTAAAGTGTTGCCCCAATTCACAGGGTTCCAACGAGAATTGGCTAGGGTCTTTTGGCTGAGGAAATCATTGTTAATATTAAAATCAATACCTTGAGTATCATGGTCTTGTAAATGTCTGACATTTTTCCTTTCTGGCCAATTCTGCCCCAAAATTCTCTTATTTTGAAGCCTGGAGGGCAAATGTCTGACAACTGTTCACTTATATTAAAAATATTGCTTTCATATTATGATAGAAAATAATACTTTATTGTCATTATAGACTAAACTAAATTCAATATAAAAGTTAATTTTTTTATTAACTAGCTTTAAGGTTGATACTCTCCTCCATTTGCTACAGGTAAAAATAAAATGTTCAAGCTAGATGAAGGAGCTACCTTGTTACTTTCTCTCGTTCTCACACTGAACTCGATCCGAATTATAAGTTTCTTGGAATCATTTTGAGGCTTGCCTGGAAAGTTGAATTTCATTGCTTTAGACTTGAGAAAATATCTTATTTCAAACAGCGTCATAGCAGAGATATGCACCCCTAAGTTGTTAATCCTACTACTAAAAATCACATTAGAAGCGACACAGTGGTTGTCTTCTTTTGTGCACAAATTTTGATTAACTCCGGCTCCAATAAAATTTGTGCACTCCAATATCTTTAAGCATTGCTTATAGGAACGTTTCCAGTAACATACGGGTTTGTAACTTGTACTCAGCAGCGGAAAAGTATTTTTATGGCCAGGAATGTCAGTAACCCATTTTACTTGAGGCTTTAAAAAGGCCTTATTTCTGTCATTGATTTTGCCATTATAGTCGATCCTAATTAAGTGCCTGTAGTCGGTGGGCAACATCCAAACAGCTACTAACAAAGCAGTTACAAATATGCTTAAAGAACACAATCCCATGAATAGTTTAAAGTTAACTTTTATGTCATTAGGTTGTATTTATCAGCTTCAAAAAGTATCAATCAATGTGAGCCTATAAGAAACAAGATACAAATCATTCTTTACCAGCCACAAGAAATATTAATGTCCTTTGTCGAGATCCATCTAAGTAAACGTAAAAACAAAAGTAAAAGGCTTTTTGAACAAACTGTTTGGCTTTTTTAACCGACTTTGAAAAAGGAGAAGGTTATCAATTCGACCTGTATGTATGTATGGGTTTCCTTTTTTTCTATGTTTGTTCGCGCATAACTCTGAAAATACTGGACCAATTTGGATGATCATCTTCAAAAATAGAGGATGCTCCAACTTAGGTCCCATCTTACTTTTGTAAGGATTGGTCAAGTATTTGCCCATTAATTTAGTAAGTGTATCAAAATGGGCTCGGAAGCAATGGATACTTGTGGGATTAATACAACTCTTTGGATAAACTTAATTCCGGAATCGGTGAAGCGAAAGCTTCGAAGCACTTTTAATATGTCCTATGGCTGGTAGCATGTTCAAAATCCAGGCAGTATGAGATCATAGCGGGATGAGCATAAATCATTATAGATGGCTATCGTTTTTGCATAATTTGACCAATAAAGTCATCTAAATTTGATAAAATGAATCATTTTAGATAACGATCAATAAATTTACCATAGATTGACTAATAAAAGCAACCAAATCTAATAAAACGAATAACTAAGATGGTGATCAGAAAATTCAGCATATGTTGAACAATAAAATTATCTAAATTAAATAAAATGAGGTATTGTAGATGGTGATCAGTAAATTTAATATAATTTGCCCATAAAATCAACTAAATTCTTTAAAATGAATTATTAGTATATTTATTTATAAGATACTATATATAATATATTTTGATTTTATTTGAGGTGGGCCAACCTTGGGAAAAATACTGCACCAATAGAGGGGATAGGGAGTAGGTAGTGAAAACATAGGAGTGGAGGATAAAATCCAAGTACTGGGAGTAAACCCTTCCTGTGTGTTCTGATAGGCTGGGATTACATAATCTAACTTCACTAATTTACTTAGTTGTACCAAGTCATGGTGTGCAAATCCACATGTATTGATATCCTCTTGGCACAGAGATGCAATTTCTGCCAAGATGGGATTGGAACCCACATTGTGAGGTAAGATAGTGGGATGCCCATCCCAACTATGCCATACCTCCTTAAGATACTATATAATATATATATATATATAATGAGTTTCATTTTATAGAGAAATATTAAAGGGTCAAAAATGTTATATAGAAGTAATATTTAATAAAAGTAGGAAAAAGAGCCACTTTTTAAAAATATACTAATTTTTTGGGGGGAAAAGAACTGGAGGTAAAGTTTTTTTTGGGAAAGAAGAACCTCCTTTAAAAAAAGCTCTAAAAAGTATAAAACAATCAAGAAATTATGCCTCCTCAATAAAACCCTTTTTGAAGTCAGCATCATATTTCAACTGCCTTATAATAGGCATTTATAATATATATACTCAGCAATGTATATTCTAAGTTGCTTATAGTTTACATTTGGACCCAATCCAGACATCTACTTAATAGAAAAATTTCACTGACATACTGACTGACTCACTGACTAACATCTGAAACCTTTAAGTCTGATAGGGTCAATCTATTTGGGTGAGTGGGTGATATTTGGCAAATCTTATCAAATCTGAAATTGTCAAGCCTGATGGGTTCAATCTGTTTGGGCGAGTGGGTAAGAATTGACAAATATCATTGAATAATTCACCAAGTTGCTCACCAAAAGCTAATCAAGTCAGATAAGTTTAATTTATTTGGGTGAGTGGGTGAGAGTTGGCAAATATCTTCTTTTTAAAACACATTATTGACGTATTCACTGACTGACTGACATCTGAAACCTTCAAGTCTGATAAGTTTAGTCTATTTGAGTGAGTGGGTGAAAATTGGCAAATAAGATCAAATCTGAAACTATCGAGTATGATAGGTTCAATCTATTTGGGTGAGTGGGTGAGAATTGGCGAATATTAACTAATAAATAACTAGTTGCTCACCTGAAACTCAACAAAAATCAGTATTAGAGTTTAAGTAACTTAAGTAGTTAGGATAATCAGCTCACTACCCATGAGGCAACAGCAAAGCTGTTAGTCCAAGAGGCTCAAGAGTAATGCTGGCACAGCCTATAGGCTACAATATGAGCTTATCATCTGATAAACTTTAAATACTGTAGTGAAGCATGGGTATCTGGATGTTAGGTTTATAAACTTTAAAAACCTGCCTAATTTGGTTCACCTAATTAATAAAATACTTTTGGCAAGTTAAGTAGAAGTTGATTTAGTAGTTTGGAAGACATGTCATGTAAATAATGATTTTACATATTATAGAGATGTTTCAGGTAGCAGGTCAGTGTTAATTGATTGATTAAAGAGGTTTTTTTGTTTATCCAAGTGGTTGATGGCTTTTGTTTGAATCGATAGGACACAGTTTAGCTTTGAGGGGTGATAGTTATTGGTTGTTTTGATATTTTCAGTTAGGTTTGCCTAAGTAGTTGGTGGTTTTTGGTTGATTCAATTGAGCAATAAGACTTGGCTGAGTGGTTTTGTTTGTCTATAATATAAAATCTAAACTAATAGATTGAAAAGCTTTAATTTTATAGACACTGTAGTGAAGCATGGGTAAACGGCTAGTAAGTTATAAATTTTATTTGTGAGCAAAATTCTATAAGTCAGGTTGAAAGATGGTGCCAACTTCAAAAAGGAGTTTATTGAGAAGGCAGAGTTTCTCAATTATTTTATACTTTTTAGAGCTTTTTTAAAGGAAACTACTTTTTCCTAAAATTTTTTTTTATTTTTTTTTATTTGTGGTGGGATGACCTGGGGACAATACCACGCCAAGTAAGGGAAAATTGAATGAATGGGAAAGGAGGATAAAATCTGGAAAACCTCCATGCATGGCGTATGATAGGTCAGGAGCTCCATGGACCACTTTTGCTATTTGCTATCTTGGTTTATGGTATTGGTGCACAACGCCAACACAGTCATAATTGTCACCTACTTAAAGTTCCTGTACTGGAATTGAACTTAGGGAGGCAGTGGTAGAGGTCCCTATTCTACTACTGGGGTATCCTCTCCTAAATTTTATTTTATTTTATATAATCCTTTTTACTTTTTGGCTGCAACATATGTGCTCAATATCTAAAACAAAATAAAAAGTAATTAACTAGCTGGAAACGTTGTTCTTAAGCTTTAGTTATAGATAATCACTTCTATAGTGTATTTGATTGTTAAACATGATAAATTAAAGAGTTGAAATAACATTTGAAATACTCTGCCTTTAAAGCTAGTAATAGGTCTAACGTGACATAAAGCTCTTGATGCTTTAAAATATATGCCAAAATAACTAATCTAAATTCAATCTAAGCTTATTTCTTATCAATAGGTGAAAATAGAATATGTGCACAGTGATTATATTAGAAGTAAAACCTGCTATATAAAACACAATCAATGCTACTAAAGGTTTCATGTAATCTAAAAATACTTTATAGCGTGTTAAAAAAGACTAAAATGATGTTTTAATTCCAAATTGTGACAGGTAATTGCATCTAAGTAAATCTGCTTTATCTTCTAAAACAATGTCTTTGAAGGAATAATTCAATTAGGTGTAGTATAAATTAATGTATAGGTACATTACTATAAGCAATAAACTATACTAAGCTTGAGTTCTTAAGCATAAATTAAAAAGTATATAATATGAGTTTATGTACCTATATAATTAGACTTCTACCAACTTAAGTTTTTCCATTTTTAAATACTTATAAAAAAATTAGTATAGGCCAGCAACTTTTGCTGGACAATTGAGTTACTGCTCTCCAAGAAGAATAGTTAATAGCAAAGTAGTCTATCTTGTATCCCTATTCAATTAGCTTAGGATGATAATTATACCAAAACCCCTCCAAGGTAACCAAATCAATTTCAACTTAGTTCAAGTGCTGGCCCAAAAAACCCTCTTTTATAGACTCTAAGAGGGTATTGGAAGGCAAAGTATTTTCCTAAATCTGATTGGTTGAGGATAAGAAGTGAAAATATTTTCTCGAATTCTGAATGCTTAAAATAAAAAATACCCATTATTTTAAATGCAATGAGCTGTTTTTCAAACGCAATACTCAGTTTATCAATATAAATAAAAATCTAACTAAATAAAAAATGAGTTATAACATTATCTATTGATTTAATTCAGATATATGGTAAGCCTTAAATTATCAATTTATAAGCAAATTTTGAACCAGGGTTACATGATACTTGCAAAAACAAGCAATATTGGATCAAATGTTGCATATACCTTTATTCCCAAACTTGTTCCTATTACTCAAACATAATTAGTTGATACCCTAATAGGAAGTCACATATCCCTCTATTCTTTTTTATTAAATGAGGTAAGCTGATCAATGGATAGGCATCACCATAGGCTCAAAAATGAGAAAAACTAAAATAAAGTTGGAATAAAAAGCCCATGAAAAATGTAATAGACAAAAAAAACCAAAATAAACCAGAGGAGAATGATGCACCATTATCCAAACGTGAGGTAGTGAATCATTTGGCTCATCTTCCCATCTGTGAAGATATATTAGAAGGTGCAGATAAGGCATATACCAAAGCCATTGGGGCATCTTCAGTATGCAGTTTAATGTCATTTAATAAGTGGGTTAAAATATGAGCCAAACAAAGAGCCATGATCAACTCCTCTAGATCATGCTCATTTTGGAGCCAGGCCTCAGGGAGGGTGAAAATAGAAGCCTAGGTGGTTCAGTTATTCTTGATTTGCGCCAAATTTAGCTTGGCTGCAACATTTTGACTGATATGTTGTGGTGTTGTATAGCGCGGTGATTTCACGCTTAGTGGGGATTTTGAAACCAGAAGGGAAGAATGGGGGCCAGAACATTCATCAGCAGTGCAACAAACTTTGCAACAACCAAATGGAGGGGGTGACATTCAAGCGAAAGACTGCTTTGAATGCAAGCTGGTGGTCACCTTAGAATGGTTTGGCATTAAGTTATAGAGTATAATGGTGAGGAGTAAATTTTGCTCTTAATCATCATTAAAAAATGTCAATGTGAAAAGGATTATCCTCAATGGAAACAGGGTCACCATTGTTGGTATCCTCAACCTATAAAGCCCAAGGATGTTGGTTATAGCATATCATGTTATCTTCTTAAGTTTGGATTTTGGTGAGTGTGTTGTATGGTGCTTAAAATAAATGGTAGTCCAGGCATGAGCCTTGTTGGTTAATTAAATTTCAACTTGGTGAGCAAGGTTAGAGAGTTGATTGAGGGCGCATTTTTGCGTTGGCCCACTGAGCAAGTGGGCAAAGTGAGAGGAGGCAGCAGTTCACACCAGTCAGTAGTAGGTGATGCATCTTCAGAATTGGAGTCATTGGTGTTATGGTCATCAGTTGGGTGACAGGACTTTTTTAGAATGATCTAAATTGTAACAGATGGTACAAGTCTGCCAATTGTTTTTGACATGAGCCCAAAAAAATGATCCAGTGGTGCAGCAACTGGGGCACTCAGGGGGATAAATTGACTAATGTTATATTATGGGAAGTGATGGTGGCAATTTGAGTAATGGGCAGCGAGGAATTCTGAACAGGATAGAACTGTGCTTGAAAAATGGGGTTGGCGCCATAGATTAAATGCCCTATCATTAACCCTTTATATAATTATGTTGCGGGAGGTGTGAGGGGAGGTTTGCAAAGCTTACACCAATTTGATATAAAATGGACGGTGAGTTTAGGTTCTGGGTTTTATAGTATTTTATATATACAAAGGAGGACTTTTCTCTCTCGTTGCAATCACTTTTATAACATATTCAATTCAAGTCAGGTATTAGTTTGATAATCTCACTGAGGATATTAGTTTGCACCCATGTTGGGGAGCAGTTGGGCAAGTAAGGTAAAGGGCACAGGAGTTGGCCCTGCGACATCTAAAGTTCACAAACGCCCTGGGGAACCCGGAGGAATAACAAACTTAACAAAAAGCTAGCGGTAACCATTTCCCCAGAAATTTTAGCTTAGCAAGCGCGATGCAACCAGTACATCAATACGCCACACTCTCAACCACTTTCATCAATGGAACACAGAGTACAGGTATTCCTGGATGTTCAGCAGATGACAATGTGGGAAAAGTTTTGTGGCGATGTGCACACTCATTTCCCAAACGCGGTGTATGTTGCACCTCATTCCATGCCATGCGGTTGGCTGGATCTCAGTTTTGAAAGCAAGGAAGCAGCGGATGAAGCTGCAATGGTGTGCGTTGTGTTAGACCTCCCAGATGAGCAGCAGGTCATCGAAACTAAGTGCACCAGATAGACAAAATCAAACCAGATTTTTGTAGCTTTCAACTTTCTGCCCCTATGGTCAAACGCGCCATGCTCAAACAACACCTAAAGGCTGGTGCCGCCATATACGGCGAAATACAATCCTTTGAAATACAACGCTTTACACTGATGCCACACCTGTGCACCGGAAAAGCAATTGCAGTCCTAACCCCAGCTGAGGGGATAGTGCAGGATCTAACCCAAATCCCACACACTGCTTTTGTCACTATCAATGGGCAAGCCACCCACCCTTTCAGGGTTGCCATGGACAGCGCAACTCCCATCTGCGCCTATTGTAATGTGTTTGGCCACAAGGCACACACCTGCCCCGCCAAGGAGGGCATCTCATACCAAGAGCATCCCTCAGAGGCTATGAACACCAGGGAGACCCACTATGAACTGACCGCCAATATAAAGGAGGCCTTCCCGCAGGGAGCTCAAGGTTGCTACTTAGTAGTGCACCTTATATCCCCACAAGAATGGAAGAAGGCCAAACAGGCCTGCAAGGCGGCTGCCAAGGAGGCTGCCAAACTCGCCTCCGCTATCCTGCCCTCCCAGCTCCAGGAGGAAATTGAGACTTTCGCGGTGGAAGCAGCTCAAGAATCTCTCAACCAGACAAGATTGGGACGCCCAAGCTGATTGAGCCACCCAAGCTGAAACCCCAATGGGTGAGTCAAACTCATTTGACCAATGTGCCCAAGCCTCAATTGGAACTGACTTGGTCTCCAACCTCCCAGCCAAAAATTCAAAACTTTTGTCAGTGCACTGAAAATGCATGCACCGCAAAAATCTTGTTCTGCTGTGGGGAAACCAAAAGCAAGGGCAAAACCCAACGTGAACCTGACTGCTAAAGCTACCCATTCTTCTGACTATATTGCATCACATACTTGAGGCGCCAAAAAGTGCCGTGGAGAACAAGAGAAGGCTGAAGGGCACAGGTGCCCTTCCCCTTGCACCTAAGGTGTGATGGGGGGAGCTTATACTTAAGGGACGTTAAACATCGCTGGACTCAAGGCCTCACTGTCCCAGGCTAGGAAACTGAGTTTTTTACAAAATAATTTACCCGTGGACATCCTGGCCATCCAGGAGTCCCACTGTCCATGCAGTTCTGATGAAACATGGAAATCCATGCTCCCCCTTCCCTATCCTTCTGGTCTGAGCACTGTGGGGTGCTTATTAGAAAAAACAATTATTTTTAACTTTTATCTTCTGAATCCTTCCTTAGCGGCCACATCCTTGTTGTCAAATTTTTGTGGGCTGATGTAGTGCACACTATTGTCAGCATTTACGCCCTGACCTGTGCACGAGAACATCAGGAATTTTTCCCATCAGTCAAATCCCTTCTGTTACCCCTGACCCTTTCATCGTTGGAGATATGAACTGTTGGTTGGACCCCTCCACAAACTGCTGGCCCTCCTCATCTTCCCCGCCACAGGGACACATAGAACTACGCATCCTCAAGGCCACCCTAGGGTTTATTGACATGCTACTACATCATGCTCCACTTTTCAAAAACATGTCACGCCCCCACATCCACAACGGCCAGTTAAGGTCCATGTCCCCCATCGACCTTATCCTCATGCTGTTAAAATTTTGTACCCAAATATCCCATTTAACCACAATGAAGGTTGATTTCTCCAATCACAGGTTGGTGTCGATTTCCTTCTGCATACCCAACCCCATTGCTCAGACTCCAAATTGGTGCAAACTCCACCCAGCCAAAATTGTGTCACCACAATTTTTATCATGGATGGAATTAGTGACAACGGCTCTGGAGTTTATTGCATCATTTTGCGCTGATCAAATTCCACCTGGTCGGCCTCCAAGGTGGACACAATCTGGTAGGCTCGCCACCTGTCCTCCTGACATTCACAAACTGCCTCGGTGGTCATCTCGCGCGCTCTGGAAGAGCTGGACAACCTGGAGTCCAACGGCCCAGCTAAGGGCTACAGCCCTGCTTGAGGCTGCAAGTGGGTGGAAGTAGCCGCCAACCTCAACGCGCTTGAGCGGCAACACAAACATTGGGTTTGTGTTCAGTACAGAGCTAAGCACATCACAGCGGGTGACATGTGCTCCGCTTACTTTTTTCAAAAATTCTTCACACCGCGCCAGAGCTTGGCCTGTACACAGGTGCAAAGGCCAGACAATTCTGTAGCGGATACGCCAGCTGAAGTGGCGATTGAGATACAAAATTATCACTCCAAATTGTACCAATCTGAACTGATTCTGCTGGCTGAAATGGCGAATTTTCTCAATAGCGCATGCATCCACACCGTTTCCCATTTCCCAGAGTTAATAAATTTGATCACTCCAGATGAACTCTGGTCCGCCATCCGCGGTGCACCAAATCAGAAATGCCCTGGCCCTGATGGCATTCTTTATGAGTTCTATAAGAAGTACTTCAGATATATATCCCCACTGTTGCTTGCCTCTCTTAACCAGAGCCTTTTGGAAACGCGCCTCCTACCAGGAGGGCAAGAGGCCTACACCATTTCGCTCTTCAAAAAAGGGGATAAGTTAGACCTGGCCAACTGGCGCCCCATTTCTCTAACAAACACAGGCACAAAATTTTGACTAAAATCATGGTTAACCGTCTAGGGATTGTTGCCTCTGCTGCCATCTCCCCAGAAAAATTTGGTTTTAAACCCAGAAGGTCGATTTGAGACAATGTGCACACTGTGGCCAACGCCTGTCAGTCCACGGCCTCTGGTGCACTTATATTTTTGGACCAACAGAAGACCTATGATAGAGTAAACTGGGAATACCTCAGGGCCTGCCTCCACCAATTCCGCCTACCCCCTCGCTTCATCAGTTGGGTGATGCAGCTGACGGAATCCGCTACAATGGCAGTGTGTGACCCTGGATTTCTTACGGATGTAGTCCGTCCTCAAAGGGGCCTACGCCAAGGGGACCCACTTAGCCCACTCTTATATAACTTCAGCCTAGACCCACTTCTTCGCAAGAATTCCGCCTTACTGGGGTCCACGTGCAAGGCCAAGCCCCAGTCAGAATGCTGGCATTTGCAGATGACTGTGTGGTTGGGATGTCTAACAATCTTGACGCACGCTTGAAGCTCTTATCCAGGTTTACTCCCTGGTAAGTAATGTGGCACTCAACACCTCCAAAACCAAAATCATCCTCCTTGGTTGGTATCAAATCCACTGGGCCTCAGCGCCCTGTTTCCAGCCCACCCCATCTGCTAGCACACGCGCTTGCTTACCCTGCCCAACCCACACAGCCCCACTTGTGCTCCCCTTTGTGCCGCGCCCTACCGTTGGACCGGTCCACCATTTGGGGGTGTGGTTGGAGGCAGGCGGGTATGCCTCAACAGTGATGAAAACCATATTCTGGACAACGTGATGAAGTGCATAGCCTCCCTCAGAGCCCACCCTACTTCCCTTACTGGCAGGGTTGTACTAGCCAACTCTATGCTCC
The DNA here is from genome assembly GCA_022478985.1 of Massospora cicadina. Taxonomy (NCBI): domain Eukaryota; kingdom Fungi; phylum Entomophthoromycota; class Entomophthoromycetes; order Entomophthorales; family Entomophthoraceae; genus Massospora; species Massospora cicadina. The sequence continues at coordinate 136,082 of JAKSZP010001420.1, read as the reverse complement.
TCTCCAAAGTTTGGTTTGGGGCCCAAGCCATCGCCTTCTCACCAGGTTTCAAGACACTGTATGCCCTTCTGCAAGGATTGCTATGGTTTGGGCTGCCCACCACCAGTGCGACTTGAGGTCATGTTTGGCCCTCGCCATAGTGGTGGCATGGGCCTGCTCAACTTTGTGGCTCATTCTGCAAAGATCCTGGGCTCCTGGATCGCGGCTGTTACCATCCCTACACTCCTGACCCAACACCAGTCCCGTGCAGCCTGCTCCAACTTCTCCCGCGCCCTGGGCCCTATCAATCCGTCACACCCTCACTCTCTGATGAAATATCTGGCTTCCCACCCTTTGGCCGCAGGTCCTCATGGAACTGCACCCCACTTCAAACGAACCTCCTCTTCATGTGGAGCGCTGAGTGGAGAATTCATATTTGTGGACACACTGCCCAGAGGGGGCGTCCCTCTCCTCAGTTCATACAGGAGATACAGGGGCTACCCATTCTTGACGGCTTGATACCCACAAGGCCCCATGTCCTATCCAGGGTGGACTACCTGGACATGATGGACATCCCTTATTCCCTTGAAACCCAGAAGAGAATTTAGAAATACGCCCACCACCCTCTTCTGCAGCCTCATATACATTCCCATGTGTGGCGCTTCCTGAGGCGGGTGTACCATACTTCTGAGAGCTCTAACGCTTTACACTCATCCTGTGTCATGTGTGGCCAATATGGAACGCTGTTTCACCGCCTGGAGAAGTGCCCTACTCTAAAGAGATATGGCGTGAGGTGCAACGTCTGCTATGCCAGGATCAGGCTCATCCCTTTAGTTTGTCTAGGGATATGTTTGCTTTATCTATAGTCTCCCCTCTTCTACCCTCCCTCCATGCTTTGGTGGTCACAATCGCCATGTGACCTATCCACATGATTGTCTTGGATGCCATCGCAGGCTCCACCCCCACTCTCCCAGAAGCTGTCCGCCGGTTCCAGTTCCACTTAGTGGACCACTTTCAAGCGTGGTTGTTTGGATACCTCCCACCGCGTCACCGTCAGTTGGTATCCTCCTGGTTCCCAGTTTGGTTCATCAACTCTGACCCCTTCCACCACACGTGCTCAATCGTGGTTCTGGCCCCTTTACACGTTCCCCCTCCTTCCAGTAGTGGCGTTCCCGCTGGAAACAGGAGATAGCATTAGCTTCTATGGGGTGCCCCCCTGTTACTACATTTTGTTTTATTTGTGTCTTATTGGAAGTGTCTGTCCCCTGGTCAGCCTTCCCCGAAATAAATAAAAATATATATACAAAGGAATCACCAGTGCTGCGGAAGTGCCCTTATCAGAGGGGAAACTGACATCAAAATAACCATTATAAGGGTGAAATATAATATAGCCAACATGCACAAAGGAGGCAATGACAAGATAGATAATTTAATTTAATGGTATATAAAAAATTTTCTTAGTCAACTTGATGGCAGAGGTAAATGTTAATTTGTGGTAGAGTGAGAAGGTGGGGGCGAGATGGTTGGGTGCATGCAAGATAGAAGTCTAAGTCCTTTAATGGGACAAAGCAGTTAAAACTCTTAGGCAGAATAGTCAATCTAGTCTGAGCACTTTTTCCTACTGAATGGAAAATGCTAGGGTGTGGAACGCCGCTGCACCATACTGGGGCAGTTGGCAGTGAAGTTAAGGACATAGATAGTTGAAGGTGTTTTGGTGCTTCAACTTAAATAAGATTTAATGTAAAATTCTCAGTAATAAATTTATGCACAAAGAAAAATAATGCATTCTATTTTAATCATATGTTGGTTTCTCTATTTTTCAGGGTTTCATATAAACGTGAAGATATGGTAACCACATAACTAACACTTAATAAAACATCATTTTTTATTTATACTTCTTGATTATATTAACCAGATCATCAACTATAGACAACCTTGCTTCATTTTTACAAACCACATCACATTTTACTCCGCTAGTGTTATATACCAACAATATGAAGATTGTTGACCCTTTTTCTTTTGCCTTCACTGACTACCTTTCACTACAAGTTCACTTCAGAAACTCTTAAATTCAATATAGCCAACAACGTCACCCTCTTTTATTTAACTATATTGGTAGACCAGAGCCCTATAACCATATGGGCAGCTTAGCTCTGTCCTTAAAAATTCCATTAGATTTGGGTTAACCATCCTTAGTCCCTAATTGTCAGCTCGCCCATTAGGTAAGACCAAACAGTGGTTCCTTGTAGCTCCAGGTATTGGAGTGGTGGCGCCAATCACCCATGGCCATTACCTACCCTTAACCTTCTGAGTATATACAACTAAAAACAGATAGAAGTAAGATAACATAATGTTTTTCAAAGGTAATTATGGTATTTTAATCTTGACAGGAAATTAAATGTCCACTAGTGATTAACCTCAGATTCAATTGCCTATAAATACTTATAAACTTAAATCAAAGATTTTAGCTTTCATTCTGCTATCATTTAGAACCATAATGGTTTGTTCAAAAGCTATCAGCAATTAGCACAATACCTTTTTAATAACTGGCCATCAAAATAGCTAAGCTTGGTTAACCAATCGGAAGAGGAGCTAAATAAAACCAAAAATGAAAACCTTGAAAAAGTTGAAACTATCTATATGTTTGCCAACTGTGCATGACTGATTTAAAACAAAGTTCATAAATGATTTAAAAAACACAATCTGACTAATAAATTCCAATAATCCTACTCATCTTGTTCTACAAGTGACCTCACTATTATCTTATACATAGACAAAAGCTCTGTGTATCAGAATAAAAGTTGTCATTTTTGATCCCAAATCTCTTCTGTAGTTTTAAGCATTCATCTACTAACAATTATCTTTACAGTTGGCATTCTGATATTTAAAAACTGTGATCTACCACTAAACAGAATTTGTAAAGCCTGGTTCTCACTATAAAAGGCACTTATCAAATCTTATTATATAAATACCTTCACAAAGTGTTAGGATTTTGCTATACATAAATTAATCAGCTGTAACAGATTACTAATAGCTATCTGTCTTGTCCTATTTGGATGTTTTACTAATTAGCGAATTCAAAAGATGTTGAAGTTATCAAATTTTGAAACTATTGTTTAGAGATGCTCTAATATGAGACGTTAGTTTAGTCTTAATTTGGGATTCATCAAGAGACAATCTATTAAAGGCTTATTAGGGATGTTCATCAACAATGTTTTTAAAAATTTTTTATTGTTAGTCTAAATAATAAAATACTTTCTTGTGAAGATCATTTAGGATTTGTCACCAATTGATAAAGGTGTTTTTGGACTTACTGAATCGTTACAATGCTTTTCTTGGCAGTAACTTGCAGGTTAGCCTGTGAGATGAAGCCTACTGTAATGGTTTGATTGTCCCATTACCTAAGAAGAATGATAGCTCATAAATGTTAGTCTTCTGGGTTTGATAAAGACGTTTAGTATATTATTTTAGAATTAAACACTTGAGGAGTTGTAATCTATTCAGTAGTGGACAACAATTAGGAGAATAAAGTAGTCACATCAGTATGACTCTTTATGTCTAGTACAATGGTATAGAATGCTGTTTTCAAGGGTTGACAATTGAAGAGTTGAGCACAGAACTTCCCTATCTATACCCTTCATTAAATTATATCAAGACAAAGATCTAGATGGTAATGCATTTATATATCTATTCTACTGTATAAGAGTTTGAGAAATTGTTTTCTTTATCAATTTTTGCTCTCATGTTACTTGAATTAAGGTCGTCATCACCTTCCTGTAAGAGGATACCTGAATTGGGTTGAAAACACTTGTAGAGAAGATATTTGACTGGGTAGCTGACTTCATACAACTATCATTTTACCCTATTCTTATAAATTCAGACACAGAACCTGTGAAGTATACCTCTAAAAAGTCCACACACAATTTGTAATGCAAACCCACATAAAGTTTCACCTACTGGGTAAATAATAGAAAATGGCAAGAAAGAAGACAGGATGGATAGACAACCTGCTCTTCCATATTAAAGGAGAAAAGATTTCACATTGCAATTCCATAAAATCCTGCAGGACTACCTAATCATCTGCTAAAGTTATCAAAAGTAACATATGAAGTAGTAGATCTTAGGGGCATTGTATCTTTCAAGCGAGCTTACTTTGTATAAAAACTTATAAAGTTCTTTAGGAGATCAGATTTTCTTAGATTATAATAATAAACTACCCACCTGAAGATATATGTGCACAAAATTTTGCACATAGACTTGGCCATCAGGTACACTTATTAGGAGTATCTAACAAAGAGCTCTGCAGTCATATTGCTACTCATAAAGCGTTGATACAATCCTATGACAACTTATATAAATATACTTATGATATATAAGATATATACACACCAGAGTGGAAAAATATCGAGATATTATTGACTACACAATTAAGAAACCACTAATGATCCCAGGGTAGTTAAATAAGTGGAATAGTTAATATGATACTCCATTCTGAGCTAAATAAGTCTGTTGTAAGACCCAACTAGAGATTAAGACCTACACAAATAAATCACTAAGCATGAGTCTCTATCACCCAGTGAATAATTGTTTCAAATTCCACCTCTCAGAATGATGTCAATGCCAAAATTCGGTTACATTAATGTCTTCTTACATAGGCCTTATCATATCTGATGCTTTTGGTTCCTGACTCCTAAAGAGTATCAAAGCACCTCCTCTAACTTGAAGGCTATGATAAAACAACTTTTCAAGGAGTTTAAGATAAAAAAACAATGCGTTTTAAAGCTCAGTATTTTGTCCAACGATTATCTGAATATGTGAAAAAACTTTGTGATGTTAAAGAATCATTAAAGGCAACAACTTGATCTGAGACGTATATAAATGCATAATTGAACTGAAGGTCACTGCAATAAAAGCTATGAAGGACTTATATCCAGGATGTCCCATCACCATACAACTTAGACTGTGATAAACTCAAGGATGATCTCTTCAAGTTTAATAATGATCTCAAGGATGCCAAATTCACCTTTATTGAGTATTTCATCTCTGCTTGGAACGTGCTAGTGAGCTCACGCACTATATCTGAGACCTTAAACTGACAAGTTTACAACTAAGGCCATACTTTCTTTCTATAGTTCCACACCTTAAATTTCTTCTTGGACATTGGAGTACTATTAGATCCTCTTTAGGTGTCAATCATTTAAGTTTCTCATACCCTTTATAATAATTATTTCTGTTCTGAGAAGAAAGGCTTTAATAGACCTGTGGTACATGCCATCACTACTGTTTGGCCTGTTCTTTACAAGCCATACTTTAATGACAAGTTCATTTCTGATGAGGGTAGCATTTTATCACTCTTGTATGCGTTAAAAGTTACTATGGTAAGAAAACTGAACATTAAAACTTTTATAACTCTCATGTATGAGCTAAATGGCCAAAAAGCATGGTACCTTTTAAGGACATATTTTGCCATTAGAAAAAATATGAAAAATATATATTTATAAGCTATTTTCGATTAAATTAATCTTGATGTGAAAAAGAAAGCTCTCATGTATATTACCCTACAAAATTGAGAGTCTTTTGCTGAATATATCTCAAAGTATTTACATTAAAAGATATATCCTATTAAACTTTAAGATGCTTGAAATTTTACAATGCTGTTGGTGCTATTATGACTGGCTTGAACCAACAGTCTCAAATAGATATTTACATCACATCAGTTAAAGGCTCTTTAGGACATAACATAATATCTAGGAAACCTTTTTGACTTTTCTGACTTTCACATGTCTAAATTTTACTAAAGTTTAAACAGTTCAGCGTCCTTCTGATTGAAATGTTAAAGTAAAAACAAGCAGAGTAAACCAAGTGCAACTACTGCCTCTAGTTAAGAGTCATATAGATTTTTGTTGCAAGAAGAAATATGACCAAGAATATCAAGGAAAGACATTTCTAAATCAGGCAGTTTATTGATGAAAGCCTCCTGTCCCTGATGGCTATCCAAATTGAATTGCCACTTAACTTGTATCAATAATGACTCTGACAATGACCTTAAAAAGGGTTGTGGAGATATTATTTAATAGGTTTTATGAGCCCCTGCCAAAGCTGTGGGACTAGTGAATATAACTTCAGAATAAGTTAATAACACATTGGTTCTTAAAACTTTATCTCATTCAGGATACAAAGTTTTAAAGCTTTTTCTTTCCTGTTGCAATCAGATATTGCAACAGATTTGATCCAAGACTGATAAAGTTTAATAACAGTAAGGGGAGATGAGTATGCGCCTAATGCTGAGAAAGGGCTTGGCAAATGTGGTAAAAGGCACAAGTTTGGTGTTCACACCACCTAAATTTTGCTAACGCCCCTGGGACACCGGTGGCTTGGATAAAAACAAGAAAACCGCGGTAAATAAATTGCCATAAAACTTGGAATGGCAAACTAAGTGTAACCAGTACATCAAAGCTCCCCACTCACAGCCACTACCATCGGTGGAATTTGGAGTCCAAGTTCACCTGGACATTAATTCAACAGCTATCTGATAGAAGTTTAGTGGGGATATACGCACCCAATTCCCAGAAGTTGTGTATGTAGTTGCGCACTTGATGACCAAAGGTTGGTTGGATCTCAGGTTTAGAACAGAGAAAGCAACAGACAAGGCTGCATAGGTGCATGTGGTGGTTAATCTACCAGAGGGTTAATGGGTAGTTGAAACCAAGAGCATGTGATGGAAAAAATCAAATCAAAATTTGCAACTTTTGATTTCCTCCCCACGACCATCAAGCGTGAAGTCCTCAAGAGTCATCTCAAAGCAGGACATCAAAGCTATGTGGAAATCGGCTCATTTGAAATGAATATTTTTTACTGATGCCTGACCTCAGCACAGGTAAGGCGATCACAGCGATCACCACATTCTCAGGGGTAGCTGAGGACCTAACACAGATCCTACACACTGTGACACTCATTATCAATGAACAACAGACTCAACCATTCCGCATAACAGTTGACAGCACACCTCCCATATGAACGCATTGTCAGGCGTTTAGCCACAAGTTACACACTTGTCCCACCATAGAGGGAATTATTCCAAATGAAGCTTTATTGGAAGCAATGGGTGAGGGACAAAGTGAGCCCACAGTAGACTCTAGTGTCGCATTACTATGGGGCAAACAGGGGTGAGACATCCAGGTAAAACCTATATACCCACAAAAACAAAAAAAAGCAAAACAGCAACGATGTGCACAGGCCAAGGCAGCAGCCAAAGCGGCCTCCGCCATCCCCCTGCCCAGATCCAAGCTGACCAGGCTGAGTTTTCCACTTCATGGAATTCCAAAATCCCATCCAATCAGATGAAGGGACCCAGCCCTCAAACTCACAATATGTGCATGATACACAACTGCTATATAATGCATGACAAATGCAAGTGAATTTTCCAATCCAAATATAGCAGAGTTTTTTTGGAGAATCGTTGGACATACTTTATGGTGCACTGCAAAAACTCAAAAACTCAAAAAACCGCAAAGATAGAAAAAAACTAATCAAACAATAAATCTCTAATTAAAGAGACCATCAAAGATAATTCTATACATCAAATGATACGCCATCTACACACACTCGCCAGAAGGAAAGGACAGAGTGATGGAGCTTGAACAGCAGCGAGGAGCGGCAGGGCCTGAGGGGCCCTCCCTCACTCCTAAGGAGTGATGGGGGTATCTTTTACAATAGAGATGCTGAACATCACTGGACTTAAGGCCTCTACATCCCAGGCTAAAAAACTGAGCTTCCTAAAAATTATTTCCCTGTGGACATCCTGGCAATCCAGGAAACCCACTATACGCAAGGTTCAGGGACACATGGGCAACCATGGTCCTCCCCTCCCAATCCTTTTGGTCTCTGCACTGTGGGGTGCTGATACAGGCGAACTGCGATTAAAATCTTTAGAGAAACAACACATCTTGATGGATATGTGCTTGTCTTAATTTCCATGGGATGCCAAAGTGCACGCAATAATTAACATCTATGCCCTGACCTGTGTGCAAATTCGATAGAAATTCATCTCAGATGTGGCCTCCCTCCCCTACCATCCAAATCCTTTGTGGTCAGCAACCTAAACTGTTGGGACAATTTAACCACTGACCACTGGCCAACTGCACATAATACAGAGCAGGGACATATTGAATTTTGAGTGATGAAAGCCACCTTGGGCCTCTTTGATACCATCCCCTAGCAAGCACCATTATTATCCAACATGTCACGCCCACAAGTAAACAACCAGCTGTTGGTGTCTATGTCCTATATATATTTCATTCTGGCCCCAATGGTTTTTGCTCCCAGATTTCACAATTTGAAAGGATGAAGATAGATTCCTTGAATCATAGGATGGTCTCAGTGTCATTTACTTTGTTGCGTCTGGTGTAACAGGCACTTAAATGGAACAAACTTCGCCCAGCCGTTATCAAGAAACCTGCATTCTCAAGTTGGACGGAAACCGCCATATCAACACAGGAGTTCACAACTCCTTTCTGTGAAGATTCCCTATCAACCTTGTCAAAATCAAAAGAGCTGTAATTTCACAAGCATGCCACATTCTGTCGTGGTGATCTCAGGCTGCTTTGGAGTCATCAAATACGCCTTGGCAGAGTTGGACCATTTGGAAAATAATGTCCTCAGGACAGGGTACAGCCCTACTTGGGGTTCACAAATGGGCTGAAGTGTCAGCGCGGCTTAATGCGCTGATCAGAAGACACAAACATCGCGTTTGTGTACAGTTTAAAGTAAAAAATATTATCACAGGCAAAAAATGCTCTGCATATTTTTTCCGCCAATTTTCTGCCCTGCGCCAAAACTTGGCCTGCACAAAGGTTAGGAGTTTGGACAAATCCATCACAGAAACACTGCCAGAAGTATTTACCAAAATCCAAAAATTTTATTTTAAGTTAGACAGGGTCAACCCATTTGGTAAAAACGAATTAAAATGAATTTCTTGCTGGTGCACATATTCACACTGTTTCCCATTACCCGTAACTTATAACTTTAATAACTCAAGAAAACTATGGTATGCTGTTTGTGGTGCACCAAACAGGAAGAGACCAGGTCCAGTAGGATGTTACAAGTTCTATAAGCTATATCTCAACTATCTATTCCCCTTAATGATAGCCTCATTGAACAAATGACTCTTAGAGACATGTCTCCTCCCAGGGGGACAAGAGGATTATATGTAACATTTTTCAAGGAGGGGGATAAGCTAGACTTGGCAAGCTGGCGCCTTATTCCCCTCATTAACACTAATAACAAAAATTAACAAAAATAATAGCTAACCTGTTGTGAATCTATATGACTGGATGACAAGCCACAATTATGACCAACGGATCATTGGAGGAATTCCGCCAAAGATTCAATGGGCAAGATCCACCGAGGATGTTTCAGAGCTATAAGTATTTAATTGCCTTAGGATGAGGCGATATTAAGTTATAATGGGTCATTATCAGATTGTCTTCAAAATAGGAAGATAAGGCAATGTCAACATTTGACAAAGATAATTTATATTGCCTCGATTAAGGGCGATTAAGAATTTAAGAACAAGCCAAAACCAATTAGAATATGGCGAGATAGTTAAACTAAGCAAAAGAGTCAGTACTGACTGGTCAATGGGATATCAGCGAGATGAGAAGATTGACAAGGAGGAGGTTTTTAGAGTTGAGAAGAAAGGAAGCAAGAGGGAGCGGACTAGAAGAGATCCACTGAGATTATTATATTAAAATAAAGAAGAGTTGTTTTGGAAATTTCTCCCATTTTATTGTCAGTTGTTTGTTTACAAGAGTTCTAAGGAACAGACGATCTTCATATATGTTATAATTGATTAGTGGGCGTAACCCTGTGTGAAAAACCCTTCAACGGATATATAGGACATCGCTAAAATTACAACAGTGGTGCTCACTACAGGGGGCCCATTGATCAATTACAATATGATGAATACTCAGTCACTGGCTATGTCGCATTCAGGTTGCTTTGATATAGAATCTGCATTACATGTTGGGCCCATTGCATATGAGGATTTAAAGTTGCAATGGATACAAAGCTCAAAAGACAAGATGAACTGCTTCAGGAGGTTTGCGGTGATAAGCTGCCACTATTTGATCGTGAAGGAAATATTTATGGGTACTTTAGGCGATTTGATTTTTTGACTGAAGGAACCTCAGACCAGCAGAGGACGAAACTTTTGATCTCCATATTGGATGTCAGGAGTGCTGATCAGGTCGTCTGTTACCTTTCAGAAAGTTCTGTTTCATACCAAGAAGTCAAGGAAACGATGCTTCAGTTGTTTGGCGGATCTGCAAAGATGTCACAGTGGAAGGCCGAGTTCTTTTTTTAATACTAAATGGTCGAGGGCCAAGTTCTTGACCATTGGGTTTCAGCAAAATGAGACCCTCACCGCATTTACTGAGCGATTTACAATGGAAGCTCACATATTGATTTCTCTAGGATTTTATCTGAAGTCAATGTGTGCATTGCAATGTCCTCTGCGGTGAAGCCATACCCTGAGCTTTACAATGCCATGGCACCGTTGTTAGATGACGATTTACCTCTTCTTTAGCTTGTTCAGTTTGTATGTCACTTAGCTGTAACTTTTACTCCACCCAATATTGAGCAGATTCACACTGTCACCGTCATCAACCCTAATCATGTGGGGGGAATCAACTGGTCATTGCAGGTTCCACCAGGTTACTCATAGTAGTCCAACGTCTGCTCCATAACTGCTAATCAACAACTGGCCAACTACCGCTTTGGCCCTAAATACATTGAGCAGCATCAGGCATTCTACCGATGTGGGTATGGTTATGCTGATCATTTTCAGGTTGACCTTCCATGCGAGCCAAAATATATTAAGCACAGACGTATGCCCTATGGGGTAACTTGTTTACAATGCGGTCAATCTGGGCACATGGGACAATGGTGCCCTAATTGATGGATCACTTACGTACAACAGGATCAATGTTATCAGGGAAAGTCAGAGCGGAGTAGAGATGGGAGTCTCTATCTCCACTATCTCAGAATCAAACATCACACATGAATCAACTAAATTAAGTGCTCAGAAGACTCCCAGTATGATGATACATTCCTCTATCAACAGCCAGTTGGGGGAGTAAAAGTGTTGGCTCAAGTACAATCCAAAGAAATGGCGGACAAAGGGTCTCTGGAGCGACTGAAGCCTTACGCTTGTCAGATATTTGACCAAAGTCCGTCAGACCAGCTGAAACCATTCTCAGATGCGCTGTCAGTGAGAGGAGTAGAGGTCGCCCCTCTAGTGGAAGCTATTGTAACAGGATACCCTAAAGTTGGTTCGGGTATTATAAGTTTTCTGAGAAAACGTGAACTGCTGAATGTACACATAGTAAATAGACAGGATTTATCTTACTCAGAGTGCACTTACTGTAACATTGTGGTAGCCAAAACCCAAGTATGTGCTACAATTGATACGGGCGCTCCCATTAACATTGTCTCCACTAAGTTAGTGGCGAAGTTGATTTTGAAACCTGACATAGACCACCAAATGGTGTATGGGACCGCTGAAGCTGAAACCACGGTATCTGAGGGAGCGTACAGCATGCTTCCCTTGCTGTTTAGATCCGTTGTTGTTGTGGCTCCAGTGGTAGTATTACCAAATAGCAACTACGATCATTTGATTGGGACTGCCTTTATGCAACACTATGGGGCTGTCATTGATATGATAGAGGAGACCTTCGCGATTATGGGACAGCAGATCCCAATTTATTTTACCTCCAGTGGAGTGCCAAAGGGCTTAGTGCATATGGGACAGATCAACCTTGACTACAGTGAAGGGATGATTCCAGTGCGCTATCATAGATTAAAGGAAAACTTGGGCCCTTCTCCATCAGATATATGAATATCAAGGACTACCGCTTAGAGCTGCTGGAGCTATATCCATTCCCTCTGGACATCAAGTAATAGTAGATACTGAGTTAGAGGTGGAAGTGCCAAACGGCTCTATGAGGAGATTATTAGGCCTTATCATCAATTGCTGCTTGAGCCCCACGTGGCTCCAGGCATCATACTTCTGGGCCATGGGGAGATTAAGGTATTGGTTACAAATCTTCAGACTGTACCAATTCGAATCTGCTGGCATCAGATTATAGTGTATCTAAATTTGAACCCAGTTAGGGAGGTCAACCAGGTTCATGAGTTCAGGTCACTGGATGAATTTGGTATGCCCATCAAACTGCACCTCGGTGTAAGGGAGGTTGTACTGCGAAAGAATTTATTGGGGTTATTGGAAGACCAGAAGGATTGGGCAGAAGCTTAATTTCAAAAATACAAGGAGATCTTTGCTGTTGATAATCATGGTTAGGGTGCGCTTGAGGTGTTATTCATCAGCTGGACACTGGGAATCATCCCCCCATCAGGTCTTGGCAAATCCGCTGATCAAGGACAGCTGAAGAATTTGTCACTGAGGAGATTGACAAACTCTAGAGCAGGGAAAACTTGAACCATCTAAGGGTCCATGGGCTTTGCCTGTTCTGATTGTAAAATAAAAGGATGGTACTAACCTCATAGTAATCAACTACCAGAAGCTCAATAGTATCACCAAAAAAGACTCATACCCTCTGCTGCGGATTGATGATGTGCTGGATCGATTTGGTGGTGCTCGCAATTTCTTGGCAATGGATTTGATATCTGGTTATTGGAAAATTGAGGTTCCCATGGCGGAACAAGAGAAATGAGCGGTAATAACATCCAAAGGGATTTTCCACATATTCATATGCCGCAAGGGCTATGTTATGCCCCAGCTACGTTCCAACGAGCAATGGACACCATTCTGGGCGATCTGAAGCTGTTGTGTGTACTATGTACCACAACAATTATAGCATCTTCTCTTGCACATTCAAAAAGAACGTTGCCCATTTGGAAGAGGTATTTCGCAGACTGGCTGAAGCCAATACTAAGATTAAACCCTAGAAATGCCATTTCTTCAAGGATCAGCTGGAGTACCTCTTTTTTGTGGTGGATGCGACTGGGTTGAGACCCCAACCAGCCAAGGTGGAGGCTATCCAGAAGATGACTAAGCCAGCTAGTAAGCGGGACATTCAGGTGTTTTTGGAGATGGTGGATTATTACCAACGCTTCATACTCATTTTTAGTTGCATTGGAGGTCCGCCGTTTGAGCTACTAAAGAAGGATGACATGTATAAATGGATGGAACAGCGCCAATGCGCCTTTGATATCCTTTGAATGGCGATAATCAGCGCGCCCTTGTTGCACTACCCTAATTTTGATAAGGAATTTAAAGTGCAGACAGATGCATCACTTTCCGCTTTTGGGGCGGTCCTATCTCAGAAGGACGATGAGGGGGAGGAGCACCCCATGGCATACTGCAGTCATAGCTTTGAATTGCCATGAACAAAATTACACTGTAACCAAGTGGGTATGCTTAGCGGTGATCTATGCATATAAGCAGTTTTGAGTCAACTTGCACGGAGTGAAGTTTAAGGTTGTAACAGATCATGAATCTTTGAGCTAATAGCAGAATCTGAGAGAGCCAGAGGGGCGGCTAGCCCGATGGGCTCTTAAGCAGAAGGCTTATGACTTTGAAATCCTCCATTGACTTAAAAACACCAAAACGCCGATTGCTTATCAAGATTTCCAAAATTGCGGTTACAGCGAATTATGCAACATAATGTATGACAAAATGCTCAGTGGAAAGTACAACAATGAACCGCCTCAAGTTATCAAGTTACTAGACAGAATCAGGACCAATATGTTTCAGAAAAATGGGGATTGTAAAAGCATATAGGGAACGCTACTGTGAATATCCCCAGACCTTCTAACAGACCAAATATTATCATGAGCGCACACTGAGCAGTTGGCCATGGTGTAATCCAAAATATTCTTGAATTTTTGAGGCCACATTATTATTGGGAAAGCATGAAATTTGATGTGCTTGATACTATCTCCTCCTGTCATCAGTGCCAAGTGGAAAAGCCGTTCCACCAGAAGACCTCATATTGGTTAGTAAAACCTCACTTTGCTTGGAATACAGTCTCTATCGATGTTGTGGGACCTCTGCCAACTGGAGCTAACCAATCTAAGTATATCCTGGTGGAAATCGACCACTTGACCAGGTGGGTTGAGGCATGGGCCATTCAGGATCTGGGGCAGCTACTGTGGCTAAGTTTTTAATGGAATGTATCATTCAGCATCACAGCTGTCTGCAGTTTATTCTTACTAACAGCGGCACTAATTTTACCTCTCACATACTTCCCAAGCTTAACAAAATGTTGGCCATCCATGGGGTTCTAACAACCCCGTATCACTCTGAGTCCAACAGAATGGTTGAATGGGTTAATGGGACTCTGGTGAATATACTACAGAAGTTGGTCGCAGATAGGCCATCCAATTAGAGTACCCTCCTTTCCACCGTGGTGTTCACCTACAATATTGGCTATCATTCTGCCATGGGGAAAAGCCCCTTCCAACTGCTTTACATATGGCACCCTGCTCTGCCTGCGCTTCTATATGCCTGTGTAGAGGACACTGGCGGAATGGATCCGCAAAGCTATTTGACCACCCCAACAAATACTCTGATTAAGTTACAAACCAAAGCGTACTCATTCAGCTTAGCCAAGAAAATATAAAAACCAGGCTGCTGATCAGGTACAGCGAAGTGGCCTAGCACAGTTCAAATATGGAGATATGGTGCTATTCTACGATCAGCATGGGTTTTGGCGGAGGCACAAGCTTGCAAATATTTGGATTGGGCCATTCAAGATAATAGAAAAAATGGGTGTTGCCACTTATACTATCATGGACCCCAAGAGTGGTTAGATTATAAGTTGCATGCATGCGAAATTTATTCAGCCATATAAGATGCAATAGAGCCTCTCTGAAAAACATAATAAAACAAAAGAAAAAAAATGATGAAAAAGATGCTGATTGTACAATACTATCTCATGTGAGTTATAACTATATTTATTTGGGGTTGCTGCTGGAGGTCTTTTGCATTGCTGCCTTCATCTTCCCACCTTTTTTTCAGCTTCTTTCTGTGTTTCTTTTGTTTTGACAGATGGGACCTTCATTTCCTCTTCCTCCTCTTCAAGAGTGCCGTGGATTCTATGGAACCTTCTGGGGTGGGGGTGTAGGTGAAGGCTGCCATGGTGAGAGCGAGGGGGCCAACGTCCACTCAGGGGCCACTGCACTAGCTTGAGGAGGGGAGGATGGTGCAGCGGGACTGGAAGAGGAGGATGGACTGTGGTTTGCATGGAGTAGAAGGAAAAAGATGTACAGCTTATTGTTCAGTCAAGGTGGGTAATTTCATATAACTATATGACTGGACGACAAGCCACAATTATATCCAACGGATCATTGGAGGAATTCCACCAAAGATTCAATGGGCAGAATCCTCTGAGGATGTTTTAGAGCTATAAGCATTCGATTGCCTTAAGATGAGGCGATATTGGGTTATAACGGGTTGTTATCAGATTGCCTGCAAAATATGGTGAGAAGGTGATGTCAACATTCAACAAAATTAATTTGGATTGCCTCAAATCAGGGCTGTTGGGTTTTTTGCCCATATTCCCAGCCTGCTAGAGTACCTGAAATTACTAAAGGAAGATTCCCTAAGGGTAAGTGCATTGGAAATCAGTTGGCCCATGTTTTGGAGTAACTATGGTTGGGGGATTTTTGGATATTTGCCTGGTTGTATCTGTTAGGGATCAATCCGGACAAATATTTAAGATCTCATCGGGCAGAGTTGCTGAAGAAATAGGGGAATCTGATAGTGATTAACTATCTGGTGTACTGATTGGGATTGGTCAAGTTTCATCACTGAATGATTGGGAATGAATAGCAAGTTGTGAGGCGAGTGATACCATATGCAACTAGCAAATTGATTAATTGGTCCATGACCTGCCTTAATGGGTAATAAGTCCCATTACCTAAGCAGGTTGCTAGCCAAATATGGTTGGTTTTCTTGGATCAAGAGGAAAACATTAGAAACACATTAGCTGACTCTTTCCATTTTAGGTCTTGAGGATGTCCAATGACAGAATCCTAGCCAGGATGGGGAAGACCATTGCTGCTGAGATGAGGATGGGTGATTCATTGGCAACGGCTGCCAATTCATTTAAGAGGTGTAAACTGAGGGTTAGATGACCGAATCCCCACTATTAATTCCCTAGGGTTCACTATTATAAAAAACAGATTGTCAGACATTTACCTTTGCAGACTAGAAATAAGAATGCTGAAGGTCGAGTTCTGCCAAGAAAGGGAAATGTCAGCCATTTGTAATATTCCAATGCTGTTAAGAGTTTGTTTAATTATAAAAAAATGTAAAAATTAATGAAATCGGCCAAAAGTCCCTGAGCAATTCTCGGTGGAACCTCATTATTTGGGGAATCACCAGTTTGAAACTTGTATGGGCATTAGTAAAATCTGCAAGGTGGATTTCTCTGACCGCACCATGGACCTCAGGGGAATCATCAGAGGGCACTCCCCAGCCCCAACGAAGTCCTTCAAAGAACCTGCATGGGGACCCCCTTTTATAGGCTTGGTGGGGAGCCCCCAAGGTGTAAGAAATTTCTTGGGTGGTGATTGGATCAAGTTTATAAAAACGTTGATTAACAGGTACATTTGGGCCAATTAGAATTCCTCTTCCTTCAATCCACTGCCCTGATGCAAGTTCCCAAGTCCTGATATGCTATTCCTGCATATTTCCAATTTGGACTCATGCAGGCTATTCTGAACATATTCCCAAATTCCCCCTCAACCTTTGAATTTACTTTTAATACTAGATAATTGGAGGTCGAGGGATATTGTCTTCCCCTTTATTACGCGCCTAATAAAAACATAAAACCCATTTTATTAGCGCTTTCATTTATTTAAATTATATAAATATATTTGTGGAATCTAACAGGTGTCACGCATCAGCGAGCACAAATTGGCTGAATCCCAAAAAATGGTGCTCACTACAGGGGATCCCTGTATAAACAGAATCTTTGCTCTGGAGGAGCAATTTGTCAGTGTTTTGTCCCGTCTTAAGGAGCTTGAGCAGCGTTCTTCCAGTTTCCCCCTTGTGCAAAAATTCACTCCTGAAAAAGGAAACATAATACGTTTTTGTATGTGTATGAAGCTGCCATGTATGGCTCCACTGATACCCAAAAAGTTTAAACATCCTTCCCTGTTTAAGCCGCCTAGCACAAGAAATGATAGTTCCTTACCTGAACCCTTCGCTCACTTGGGTAGAGGTGAAGGAGGCTCTTGTGGCTGAATTTTGATCTAAGCAGAATCTACTCAGGGAAAAACGGGCCTTTATGCGCCTTAGCATGTATGAGAATGAACCACTCCTTGCCTTTGCTGAATGGTTTTACCTCACTGCACAAAGGTTAACAACCTCTAACATGGTCACCCTGGATGATGCTATCGCTTCCCTGTTAACTGGGTTAGCGTCTCAGCCCTCTCTAGATAGGCATATTATCTCAGTGAAACGCCATTTCCAAACTATCCTTGATGTAAAGGAGGCGTTAGTAGAGGTTGCTGATAACCATTCATATGCCACAAACAAGGAAGACGAGGTGATCCCTCCAGCTCTCACTATTTAGAAGTTACCACTAGTTGATCAGTTGAGACCTGCTCACCTCTGGGCAACCTAAAAGGGTTACCACATCCTCTTATGAGTCAAAACCATGTAAGGTAGTAACAGCCATCCGTCCACACCAACTCACTAAAACTGCTGTGCCCACCCCTCCAGCTAAGCTGGTACAAGCGTTCCCTAAAGCTACTCAATCTCCTGTGGCCATCTCTCCTACCTCCATTGTGGCCTTGCCAGTCGTTGAGAATACCCTTGGGGACGAATCTGAGGGGGTTGTGATGATTTTGGTTACTACATACTTGGAGCCCCCGCGGAGGTAGAGGTTCCTGATCACCTGAATGCTGGAGGAGTAGATGAGACCACCATCCCTGAGGAAACGTACCTCAGTCAAATCCTAGGGTGTCCACAAGTGATTGACACTGCCAGCGATGGTGATCAATTCTTAGCTGGCTTAATACAACCTCTTCAGTGTGTTCATCCCTTATGAACCATCATGAATACTACCCTGAGACAGCTAAAAAGCTCACCTCCACCTTACGGCTCAAGGAGGTTTTAGCTTTATCACCTAACTTTGGAGGGACTCTCACTAAAGTTGAAGTAGTCATTTAAAAGGTCTGTATCTTGGCCATCTTGGATACTTGCTCTCCAGTCAATGTGATCTCCACTAAGCTCATCAAGAAGATCAAGTTAACGCCTGACTTGGAGTACATGCAAGAGTTGGGACTGCTGGCTTCAACAACACCCGGGCTATTGGGGCTTACTCTCCCTTCCTATTTGAGTTGGGAAGCTTTTTTTATCATCCCCTGCTGTGGCTTTAGATACCAATGCATATGATATGCTCATCGGCACTCAGTATATGATTGAGTATGAGGGAATAATCAACCTGAAGCAAGGTTACCTCTCGTTACTTAACTATGTTGTTCCATTAGTCTTAACCAATAAAAAGCCCAGTCAGAACGAATACTCTTGCCTGGTAAAAGATCCTCTCTCAGCGATATCTTTGTCTTATACCACTTCTGGGCACAAAGAAGTTGCCTTATTAGGTGGATGCTAGAGAAGGTATCACTTTTTATGCTGCAGATGAGGTCGTGATCAAGCCTGGTGAACAACGAGTGATTGACACAAAAAGCACGCTTCATATCCCGCGCCACTGCTTGTTGCACCTCGTTAGTATGATGGCGTTAGTCCCTTGGAGCCTCAGGTATTGCCTAGTATTCTTGACCCAGCCAACCAGAGGCGCATAACGCTGCTGTTGGGGAGCCTCACCTCAAATGACATAGTTGTTAAAAAACACCAGGAGATTGGCAGAAAATTGTTATCCCTGTGGAAAATATTATTCAGATTCACTCCATTGGCTCCATGATGTATATGGGCCTGCCAACGGATAACTTGGTGTGTACCTTACCCAATGTCCATATTTCAGATGCGCTGACCCCAGATGAGCTGGAAAAAGTTCATACTCTCCTTGATGACTATAGCGACATATTCTTAAAATCAGATAATGATTATGGTCACATGAAGGGCTGGTACCACTCCATTGATGTGGATGATGCTAACCCCATTCAGTAAAAACCCTACCGCAAGTCCAAGGTGGAGGAACAGCAAATGAGGACATAACTTCAGCAGTTACTTGATGCGGGGTTGTTAGTTCCTTCACAAAGCCCCTGGTCTTCCCCTCTCTTGCTATTAAAAAAGAAGAATGGAGGACATAGGATAGTCATGTATAACCACAGGTTAAATAACCTCACAAAAAGAATAGCTATCTGATTCCTCAGATTGATGTCGCCTTGGCCCAACTTTCAAGCTCTAATTTATTTTCTGCCATGGACTTAGCTAGCGGCTATTGGCAAATGGACCTTTCTCTTTAAGATCAGGAGAAATGCGCTCTTATCTGTAGTGAAGGTCTCTTCCAACTCACACGATTACCTCAAGGGTTGTGCAATGCACCTGCCTCTTTCCAGCGTGCAATAGATCACATTTTACGGGACCTCAAGTTGACTCGTGTCATCATCTATCTTGATGACATCATGGTGTTCTTGAAAACCTTTAATGAACATCTGGATCAATTGAAGGAGGTGTCTCAACGGTTACGTCAGTCTAATATAAAATTGAAGCCCTCAAAGTGCACCTTCTTCCAAAAGAAACTCGATTTCCTTGGTCACTCCATTTCTCAAGCAGGAATTTAACCTATGCAGGAAAAGGTTGAAGCCATCTCAAAGATGCCGGCTCATAAAAATTTATGGGATATTCAGGTTTTTCTATGGATGATGGGGTATTACCATCAGTTCATCCCTAAGTTCGCTCAACTCAGTGAGCCCCTTGTCCGCTTACTAACCAAGAACACTCCTTTTCAGTGGGATGTAGAACAGAAGGCTGCTTTTGAGACGTTGACGCAACTGCTGCAACAACGCCCTATTCTACGGCACCCAGATTATAATAAATCCTTCATCTTATTCACTGATGCTTTGGACTATGCCGCTGGGGCCATCTTAGCCCAGTTGGATGAAAACGGAGTAGATCATCCTGTCTCCTACTTCAGTAAGTTGATGTCAAAGGCTGAACAAAACTACAGCGTCACAGAAAAGGAGTGCCTTGCTGTTTTGTTGGCTGTAAAGAACTACCGCCCTTTCAGATATTGAACTACCTTCACTGTAGTTACTGACCACACATCTCTAAAGTGGTTACATAATATGAAGGATCTGACTGGTCAGCTAGCTCGCTGGGCTCTCAAGCTCCAGCCTTATGACATGAAGATTGAACACCATGCTGGAACCCGTCACTTGAATTTTGATGAGTTGACCCGCTACCAGTCCTTCACTTGAGTAACAGTGAGGCAGAAAGGTTACATGACCTTTTAATGACCCCAAGTGAATGGGAGGATGAGGATGAGCCCATTCAAAAGATGTTGGCCCAGCACTCCCATAGTACTAAAGTTGAAAATGAGAAAGTTGTATAAGCAGGTGGAAACTAAATTGCTACCTTACCTTTGACCTTCAGAATGTGTACCTGCTATTTTAGAAGCACATTCTACCCTAGGTCATGGAGGGGCAAGAAAAACCTATGAATGGATTAAGGATCGGTTCTACTGGGATGAAATGATGGAAGCTATCAATGTTTTGGAAGCCTGCCTTACTTGTAAGAAGCAATCTGGCTTCAAGTCTAGATACCAATATCAACCAACTACCCCGCAACAACCATTTCACACCATTAGTTTGGATGTAATAGGGTCTTTTCCTTAGTCTACTCTTAGGAACAGATTTATCCTAGTAGCTATTAACCACCTCACTAAGTTGGTTGAAGCTATGGCTCTTCCTGCTCTAACAGCTAAGGCCACTGCCACCTTTTTACATCAACACATCTTCACCCGTCATGGTTGCCCCAAGTACTACTCTGTGATAATGGCAAGAACTTCACCTCCAGTGTAGTCAAACTTCTGGCCACTTCTTTGGGAGCACAGCAACTCTTCTCAGCTTCATATAACCCCTCCACTAACGGAACAGTGGAAAGAGCAAATGGAACCTTGGCTTTCATTCTGCGGAAGCTGGCCTCATCTGATCCTCTTCACTGGGATCAATATCTACCTAATGTCCTTATGGCATACTGGATTAGTTATCACCGAATTTTGAAAATGTCGCCATTCCAAGTCTTGTATGGGCGGGAACCAGGCATACCTGCCCTCTTAGCTAAAGATGTATTCTCTTCTAGAGTTGAGGAACCAGAGAAAGTTATGAGAATATAGGCTCAACGTATAATTCAACTCCAATCCGAAGCTATGACCAATCTAACCACAACAGTAACCAAAGAAGGGAAGGCTGCAAATGAGTCCTGAACCCCTTTACCCACTTTCCAAGTTTTTGACATGGTGTTGTACTACCATAACCGCATCACCCCTAAAAGCGGTAAACTTGGAACGATCTGGGAGGGTCCTTTTAAAATAATCTACAAAAGAGGAAACAAGTACTCTATCAAAAACCTTGCTACTGGTATCACTATTAATCATGTACATGGCCGTTTCCTTCAACCCTACTCACCCCCCAACATTCTTGAGGGGGGTGATGTTGGACATTTACCTTTGAAGACTAGAAATCAGAATGCTGTAGGTTGAGTACTGCCAAGAAAGGGAAATGTTGGCCATTTGTGATATTCCAATACTGTTGAATTGTTTAATTATAGAGAAAATGTAAAAATCGTTGAAATTGGCCAAAAGTCCTGGGCTAATTCTCGGTGGAACCCCATTAGTTGGGGAATCAACAGTTTGAAACCCATACAGGCATTAGTAAAATAAGCAAGTTGGATTTCTCTGACTGCACCATGGACCTCAGAGGAATCATCAGAAGGCACTCCCCTGACCCCAACGAAGTCCTTTAAAGCACCTGCGTGGGACCCCCCTTTTATAGGCTTGGTGGGGAGCCCCCAAGGTGCAAGAAATTTCTCAGGTGGTGATTGGATCAAGTTTATAAAAACGTTACCTCATGGGTATGTTTGGGCCAATCAGTATTCCTCTTCCTTCATTCAACTGCCCTGATGCAAGTTCCTGAGTCATGATATGCTATTCCTGAATTTTTCCTAATTTGGACTCATGTAGGCTGACTGAACATATTCCCAAATTCCCCCTCAACCTTTAAAACTTACTTTAAATACTAGATAATCGGAAATTGAGGGATATTGTTTTCTCCTTTATTGCGCGCCTAATAAAAAACATAAAAATCCATTTTATTAGCGCTTTCATTTACTTAATTTTTTTATAAATATCTTTGTGGAATCCAGCAGGCGTCACGCACCAGCAAGCACAAATTGGCTGAAATCCCACACAGATAATACAGGAGATAATACAACATATAATTAGATTATATTACAAATATAGTTCTAAGTTGTTCATTCAGGATATAGTTTAAAAATTTAAACTATCATCAGCTACCATTGTGATATTCTGTCTCAATGATATTATTGCTGTGTGTGATAATTGGAAGACCCTTAGAGAAAAGAGTAAAGATCCAAGCAGGGGTCTAGAGAAGAAGGAGTCACAATTGGGTAGCTGCAAACTGTGTGTTTGACCAAAGAGACTGTCACCAGGGTATCTCAGTGAAGACTGGGTCAGACAGAACAAGGTAACAAAACCCTATGAACATGACATCACAAGTATTTGGGAATACTGGCCGAGCGTTAGTTGAGTTATAAGAATTCATATTCAACTATGGATAATAGTCATCATACTATAATCAAACGATAATCTACTATACAATGCAACGAAGTGCACAAGGAAAACAAACCTGTGTAGTAAAAAAGTTACTAGAGTTACTTGCCAATAACAATCAAACCAGTAAATTTTTACAAGTTGGTGCTCACTACAGAGGTAGTTGAGTTGCAGAATATATAAGAATGTCATACAAAGATGAGTTACGCAAACTGTGGATTGAGTTAGCTACTGTAAACCAGAATGCTTTATCCTCATCGGACCATCAAGAGTGCAAAACCTTGGAAGAACGAGTTGCCAAGGTAGATGAAGGAATAGATAATGTAGAAAGCTTTGGGAATAAGTTAATTGGGAAATTAACTTCGTTGAAGAGGAAAGAAGGGGACATCGTTTGAGAGGTCTTATACCTGAAAACAGAGCAAGAAGCGGATTACGTTCATGTAAGAAATTTTGGTGCGGATATAGAGAGATAAATCAAACAAGTAGAGGAACTTAAATCTCACAAATGTGCTTGTGAGCCTGATATGGCAAGCAATGTCAAAGAAAGAAGACCTCACATGATACTTGGGAAGTCAAATACCCCAAGGAAAATGCCACCCACTTTTTCTGCCATCTTAGAGTTAACACCTGAAGTCACTCCTCAGGTTAGCTGAGTGGCTGAAATGAGAGAATCGGCTAGAAATAACTTGGAGGAATTTAAGGCGATGCTGAAATTGTCAATGTTCCATTGGGATAACGCCCCAGCTTTTTTCCAACTGTTCAATATGGGCATGAATGGCTATGGGGATCATCAAAAGGTGTTGACGGTCATGAATAGCCTAGTAACCAACTGTCAAAACTTAGTGTTACCTCACCTGGAGGGAGGCAGCTGATTATATGCTGAGGCAAAGGCAGCCATCATGAAAGAGTTTGGGAGTCTAATATGCATGTCAAAACACAAGCAAGAATTTATGGGACTCCAGTTCCATAAAGACAAGTCTCTTGCTAGCTTCGCGGATTGGTTTTACCAGGAGTCACAGATCCTGGCCAGAGCAAATGTACTGGATGGCTTTGATGCTAGAATCGCCCTGCAAGTGGCCCTTCAGCCCTATCACAATTTGCATCACATGATGTCTTCCATGTTTGCAACAGAAATAATTACCTCACAAATGGTAGATAACTTAAAGATTTTGGGAGTGACATTTGATTCCCCAAATAGAAGCTTCAAATCTAATCCAGTATGCAATCTGAATCCCATGAAGGGAAACGAAGGAGCTAAAGAGATGATTAATCGAACTGTGCTGGGGAATAAGCCCAAATAATTCAGATGGTTAAACAAGAAGGAAAAGGTCTGCTAACAATGTGGCAGAAAAGGACATTTCGCCGTGCACTGTAAGAAGATGAAGGATCTGATCAACGTGGTCCAGGTCAAAGAGTCAGCAGCCACCAAGGAATCAGGAAAAGGGCACACGGCCTAGATGGGAAAGTATAGAGCTGCGGAGAAGCCTGTTCCTCCCAACATTATGACTGAAGAAATCGATATCAGAGATCTGTTTGTAGACAATGAGCAGGATCAGCTGTATCAAGTGGTCAATTTGGATGTAAATGCTGTGACCAGAGCTGGGGCGAAGAAAAGAAACCATAATATAATCAAGGAAGTTGCCAAGCCGTATGCCCAACAACTGGTGGACAAGATTTGAATTGCTGAGAATCCTGAAAAATTATCTGAAGTCCATTTAGATGAGGCCAATTTGTCAATACCCTCAGGGCAATAAAGGAATCGTTTCCTGATTTATAAGCGCAAATTACTCACAGACTAGATTTAGCTAATAACGCCGCTATTCACTCAGTAAACACTATATTGCAATACTCTGAGTGTAAATATATAAACATACAAGTGAATTGAGTGTGGGTGAGGGTGATTGTCGACATTGGAGCGCCCATCAATATAGTATTGACCAAGCTTGTAAAGAGGATGAAGATCTCACTGGACTTGGAACATAAGAAAGATTATGGGACAGCTAGGCCGAATACCACCATCTCCTGTGGAGCGTATAGAATGTTGCCACTATGATTCAGGTCATTGGTGGTATCTACGCCTGCAACAGTTTTGGCCAACCAAAACTATGACATTCTGATTGAAATGGAGTTTCTATGAAAATATGGAATTAAATGTGACTTTGAGGATAATATGTTGACCATATTGGGTCAGGCGTTATCATTGGTATATCCGAAGAATGGTGAAGATCCACTGATTTGAGAAACAACTTCATCAATCTAATATACAATTATGGCATTGTCACAAACTGGTACCAATTAAATGGTAGAAATTACACAAAATGCCAGCGGAAATCCTATAGAACTGGGGAATTCCACTGAGGATCAAGAATGTGAGGACCATACCGCCAGGATTGCAGATGATAATCAACACAGGGTTGACATTGGAGATACCTGAGCTGTTGTATGGGGAGGTCGGAAGCCCCTGGAAGAAGTCCAGAGTGGAGCCATGGGTGGCTCCTGGGATACTAATGCCGGGTCATAGAGAAATTCGAGCTCTCCTGGAAAATTTAAGTAAAACCAATGAAGATCAAGAGGAATCAGATCATCACGCTTGTTCATCTGATCCTGATGGCCGATTTGAGAAGATATCATGATTTTGGGACTCTCAAAAAATGGGATACTGGCTGGGGTAACTGAAAGAATAAACCTATTGATTAGTAGAAAGAAGCTCACTGATCTGTCAGAAAGCCATCCTGAGGAGGTGCTCAAACTATTCAAAAAGTATCAGGAAATGTTCTCTCAGGCTGAACACGATTTGGGATGTGCACAAGACATAATTCACAAGGTCAACACTGGGGAAATTTTACCAATAAGAATGAGACTAATCTTAAAGATTGAAAGCCACCGAAGTGGTAGTGGATGATGAAAGCAGAAAACTAGTGAAGCATGGGCTTCTAGTTCTATCGTCAAGTCCCTGGGCGAGTCTGATTCTGATAGTGAAGAAAAAGGATGGATCCAACCAGGTGGTGATTAACTACCAAAATCTGAATAAAATTATGAAGAAGGATTTTTATCCCCTACCAAGGATTGACGATGCACTAGATCATTTGGGAGAAGCGAAGTATTTCTCTGTGATGGATCTGATCTTGGGATATTCTCAGATTGACTTGCCAAATGAAGGCCAGGAAAAATACGCAATTATTACTGCGCAGGGGTTATACCAACTGGCGAGAATTCCCCAGGGTCTATTCAATGCGCCTGCAACGTTTCAGAGGGATATGGATGCAATATTGAGCGATTTGAAGTTGTCATGCGTCCTGTTATATCTAGATGATAAATACGTGTTCAGTAGGACATATACTGATCACCTACACCACTTGGAAGAAGTATTTAAGTGACTGTCCATGGCTAACCTGAAGATCAAGCCAAATAAGTGCCACTTCTTTAAGAAAGAGTCGGAATATCTGGGATTTGTAATCAACTTCAGTGAATTGCAGCCGCAAACCCAGAAGATAGTAGCCATAGAACAGATGGCTGTACTGAAGAGTGTCTGAGACATCCAAGTGTTCCTTGGGATGGTTGGATACTACACTAGATTTATTTGTGACTTCGCCTGAATAGCTGAGCCATTATTCCATTTATTGAAGGATCTGAAAATGTATTCGTATGTAATGAAGAGGCCCAAGACTCCTTTGATGAGTTACGCCAGTATTTAATAGATTCATTAATTCTGAAATATCCGAATTTTAATTGGGAGTTTATTGTTCTAACTGATGCTTTGTTGACAGCGATTGGTGCCAATTTAAGCCAAGTAGATGAACATGGGGATGAACATCTGGTGGCTTATGTGAGCCAGACACTCTTAGCCGCTGAGAGGAACTACACCGTGACTGAGCGTGAATGTCTTGCAGTCATTTACGCATGCAAGCAGTTTTTGGTTGTACGTCCATGGAACACACAATAAGGTGGTAATGGACTACTCTTTGCTGCGTTGGCTGTACAATTTAAGAGAGCCAGAAGGACAACTGGCCCAATGGGCACTTAAGCTCCAGGATTATTTTTATGAGAATGTCCACTGAGTTAAGGCTTCTCACAAAATGTGGATATCTTATTGTGGTTGCCAATGGTCCAGATGGTATACCCACAGGAGGATGAGCTATTCCAGAGAATGGTCGATGGAAAAATTGGGGATGAGCCCTGATAAATTCAAGGTGCGCTTTGGAAAGCGATGGAAAACACTGAGACCATGGATGGACAAGTACTTAAGATGATCAATGGGAAGCAGATTATTTTTCCAAAAGCCATCAGAAAGAGCAGCCATAGTGCATGAGCTCACAAGGTTGTCAGGTATGGAGGCCTGAGGAAAACAACTGACCATATTTGTCGGTACTATTACCGGAATCCATAAACTACCATGTTGCGGATTATTTAGCTTGTTGCGTGGAGTTCCAGTTGCTCAAACCACATAAGAATACAAATGGATACTGACTGGTCCGCCCTGGATTTGCCTGGCACATGGTGTCCATTGATGTGATGGGACCACTGATGATGAGCACAGGGGGAGTCAAGTACATTATAGTTGCCATTGACCATCTGATGAGATGGGTCGAGACAAAGGATCTAATGAAAGTAGACGCTACCAGTACTGCGAGGTTCATCCTGGATCAAGTAGTATACCAGCATGGATTTCCTCAGGTCCTGCTTAGTGACAATGGGACTAACTTCATGTCACATGTGATTCCAAGATTAAATAAGATAATGGGGATCAGAGGAGTTGTGTCAGTACCTTACTGGCCAGAGACGAATGGATTGGTTGAATGGGGGAATGGAATTCTGGCCACGATTTTAAGGAAGCTAGCCACAGGAAGAACTTCCGCATGGGGAACGTACCTGATTTTAGTGATGTTTGCCTACAATATTAGTCATCATACGGCGATGGGAAAGATGCCATTTGAGTTGTTGTATGGGAGAAAGGCCGCGTTGCCGCCAATTTTATATTTGTTGGTGGAACCTACATCAGGGATGAGTACCAAGCAATATTTGAACTGACTGATGAATATCCTGATCAATATGCAATCATAAGCATTTGATACAACCTTGAAGAAAAGGATATGAGCGAAATTGACAGACAATAAGAACTGACCAGCCTTAGCAAAATATTGAATAGGGGAAAGAGCTGCCTATTGTGATACACATGTTTTTTGAAGAAGAAACAAACTAGATGCATTGTGGTTGGGTCCGTTCAAAGTGATCGCCAAGATGGTGACTGATGCCTACTCCATTAAGAATCTCTTGATAAAAAAGTTGTGAATCGAGTCCATGCTAAGTATCTAAAGTGATGGATCAATAAAAAAATAAAAAAAGTTCCCAAAGGACCAAATAACCATTAAGTTGGTCATGTCCTAAGATTAGGTCAATCCCAAAAAGGACCTTTGAACCAATCTAGATGGTTAAGTCCAAAAAAGGACCTCTGAACCATAGAAAACTGGCAGGTTTAAGTACCCAGGACCCAGTTTGGGGAAAAAATAAGGAGATGGACTGCTGAACTGAAACAAGGTCAAGTCACATAGGAAAAAGAAGAATAAAGATAAAAAATTGATAAATGATATTGGAAAAAAGATTATAAACTGCATAGAAAAAAACCTGATATAATTTTATAATTTTTAATTTTATTAATGGTCCACAGTACAGGGATGATTCCGCCTATGTTGTCTCTTGGGGGAGGGAGGATGGATCGTGGTAGGAATGAACATCCCGTTGAAATTAATATGAGATTGGACGCTAGCGAGGGCTAGACCTACACAAAACCACGTTCTTTGAGTGGATGCAGAGCCCTGCGAGAAAGCAACTAGGGGAAAGGAAATTGAGATGTCATATGAAGTTAATCGTGAAATCACATAGTAGGGAGGAAAGCAACAGTATAAGAAGAGGCAATCAGCAAATAACCCCAAGTAATCCCGATATGGCGCTAGAGCAGGAGGATTAATCTTGAGCGCCTGACGACGGGCTTCATCAAGAACACCTGACATATGGGCCAGCAATGAACAAGGGATGCTCGATGGAGGTTGCCAAATCATGCCCCCTATCAACGCCATCAGTGGAAGATACCAATGGGAAGCACTGGCAAAGAGATAGTTGTGCAGGGAGCAGATTGTATCCTGAAAGCGATGACTATGGCTTCTTGGAAGCTAAAGCTGAACAAACGGTGGAGCCTGGGCGAGGCTGTAAGCTTTGTGGACCAACTTCAAGTAACTTGGCCAGGAAAGCGAAGAGCATAAGTGGTGGTATCCCAATCCAGGATGTTATCAAGATCAGAGTGATTCAGCGCTAGGGTCAAAGCTTCAGTTACTTGGGCCTGAACTTCAGAGTAGGGGAGCTCGAAGTGAATACTGTTACCAATGGTGAGCTCAGTAGCCAGAACAGCGGGTTTGTAATATTGTATGAGTTGGAAGAGGAACTCAGGAAGCAGGTCCAACCTGGAAAGAAAGGAGCGATCAAGAGCAAATGGCATAAATCTCCAGAGCATCTATGACGATGGTCAGTGAATCAGTGAAAGGAGTCAAATACATTATAGTTTTGAAGTCCAACTCTGGAATTGACGGCAGGGGTAGAATCTGCTGAGAGTTGTTCAAAACAATTGAAATCCTGGTTTCAGAGGGATTAGTTACCGTTTCTGGTGATTTGACGGAAGGACTAGCCACTGGCGCCAGATTAGGCTTATGAGGCCTAGAAGGGCCATAGAAGAGGTTCTGCTGAGCATCCTGACTCATCTGCTGGAAGAGATGGAGGCCTTGATCAGACAAACTATTCAGAAGCTGCTGATATTGCAGCTCAGAATTTGACATATGAGCTGTATGAGAGGGGGATGTCAGACTTGTATGGAAGTTGACATTTTGCACTCTACAATCCATTAAGCTCCAATTTTGGAGAAATTAATCTCAAAATTAATGGGATAAGCTCTCCAAGGGAATAATTAGGAATGACTTGAGCCAGGAGGTTATGAGAGAAAATAACCAAGGTGAATAAAAATAAGTATT
The DNA here is from genome assembly GCA_022478985.1 of Massospora cicadina. Classification (NCBI taxonomy): domain Eukaryota; kingdom Fungi; phylum Entomophthoromycota; class Entomophthoromycetes; order Entomophthorales; family Entomophthoraceae; genus Massospora; species Massospora cicadina. Next base: position 106,300 of record JAKSZP010001420.1, on the reverse strand, counting down.
TTTAATTGAGCCGCGAAATGAACATTGATGGCAAGAGTCTTCTGTCTAGGACGAGGAGAAAATCAGGAAATCAAGGACGCTGGACCAAGAATCCTGAATATGAAATTGGGTCATATAGCCTGATGGGGAAAACCAGATCCTGGGACTAATATCATCACAAGTAAATTGATCAGCCTGGCACAACAATAGATCATGGGACTGTGCTCAGAGAAGGTTGTAGCATGGAGGAAGAGGAAGAATGACATATGCTGAAGGTTGTCCCTAGCAGCGTCAAGTATTGACAAGTGTACTACGCTTTAACCAATGAAGTACCTGACCAAGTTTCCAAAGCAGTGTTCTCATGCCCCGGTCTTTTTTGATGGAAATCTAGGCAAGAGGGGGATGTGTTGGGATTTTTGCCCATATTCCCAGCCTGCTAGATTACCTGAAAATTGCTAGGGGAAAATTCCCTAAGGCGAAGTGAATTGGGAAATCAGTTGGCCCAAGCTTTGGAGTAACTACAGTTTGGAGAATTTTGGGATATTCTCCTAGCCATATCCATTGGAGATCAATTCAGGCAAATACTTAAGATCTCACATGGCGGAGTTGCTGGAGAAATAGGGGCATCCGATAGTGATTAACTATCATGTGTACTGATAGGATCAGTCAGGTTTCATACTGAATGATTAGGAATGAATAGCATGTTGTGAGGCGAGTGATGCCACCTGCAACTAGCGAATCAATCAGTTGATGTGCGACCTGCTTTAATGGGTAATAAGTCCCATTACCTAAGCAGGTCGCTAGCCATATATGGTTGGTTCATTTAGATTGTGAGGAAAATGTTTGGGACGCGTTTTCTGACTCTTTCCATTTTAAGTCTCAAGGATATCCAATGACAGAATCCTAGCCAGGATGGGGAAGCCCATTGCTGCCAAGACGAGGATGGGTGATTCAATGGCAATGGCTGCCGGTTCATTGAAGAGGTGTCAACCAAGGGTTAGATGACCAAATACCACTATAAATTCCCTAGGGCTCAAAATAATAAAAAACAGATAATACAGGAGATAATACAACATATAATTAGATTATATTAAAATATATAGTTATAAGTTGTTCATTTGGGTATAGTTCAAAGAGTAAACTATTACCAGCTTCCATAGTGCTATTCTGTCTCAAGGATATTTATGCTGTGTGCAATAATAGGAAAACTCTTAGAGAAAATAGTAAAGATTTAAGCAGATCTAGAGAAGAAGGAATAACAATTGTAGATAGCTGCCAACTGTGTGTTAGACCAAAGAGACTGTCACCAGGGTATCTCAGTGAAGATTGGGTCAGACAGAACAAGGGAACGAATCCCTATGAGTATGACATCACAAGTATTTGGGAATACTGGCCGAGCTTTGGGCCAAAATATAAGAATTCATACTCAACTATGGATAATAGTCATCATACTATTGTTGAATGATATTCTACTATACAATGCAATGAAGTGCATGAGAAAACTGAAACTGTGCAGTAAAAAGGTTACTAGAGTTGCTTGTTGATAACGACCAAACCAGTAATTTTTACAAGAGCAATTAAGAATTGAAGAACAACAAGCCAAAGCCAATGAGAATATGGCAAAACGAATAAACTAAAAAAAAGAGTCAGTACCAATTAAGGTCACTGGGATATCAGCAAGATGAGAAGTTTTACAAGGAGGAGGTTTTTGGAGTTAAGAAGAAAGGAAGCAAGAGAGAGCAGTTTTGAAGAGATCCGCCGAGATTATCATATTAAAATAAAGAAGAGTTTTTTGGAAAATTATTCCCTTTTTTATAGGTTGTTTATTTAAAAGTGTTCTGAGGAACTGACATTCTTCATATCTTCTGTTTTAATTGCTCAGTGGGCGCAACCCTGTTCATAAAACCCTTCAGAAGATATATAGGGCATCACCAAAATTACAACATAACTAATTAGGGGTCATTGCATCTGAGGTGATATTCCCCAGAGCAATTTGGCTATATTCCTAAAAGAGCAATTTGGTACACTATATATATACAGTGGCTTTTCTATGTCAATTCACACCCACTAGAGCTTGTGTTTTTGGACCAAAAAAGCGTATGACAGGGTAAATTGAGAATACCTCAGGGCCTGCCTTCACCAGTTCCACCTCCCCCACGTTTCATCAATTAGAAATGATGCTAACTAAAACAGCTACAATGGCAGTACGAGGACCAGGTTTTCTCACTGATGTGGTGCGCCCTCAGAGGAGCCTTCACCAAGGAGACTCTCTGAGCCCACTTTCATACAATTTTAGCCTTGACCCACTTCTCTGCAGTGTAAACGCACGTCTTACTGGTGCACAAGTGCAAGGCCAAGCACCAGTTAAGATACTTGCATTCGTGGATGATTGTGTGGTTTGGGTGTCCAGAAACTAGGATGCACGCACATCAGATTCTGCAATCTGTGTTACTCCAAGGCTAGCAATGCAGCACTCAACACATCCAAAACTGAAATCATCCTTCTTGGTAAATACAGAACACACTTGTTCTTGGCGTCCCTTTAATCAAAGGACCCAGTATCTCAGTCTATTATCAGATTACCCTGGCGACCACCTTAAAACACTCTTCTAGTACTACTTTTTGTATTCAGCCCCACCAAGGGCCTAATGCGCCACCTGGGAGTATGGATAGAGGCAGATGAATATGCCAATTAAAAAATGAAACAAAACATACTAGCTAATGTAACAAAGCATATCATATCATTAAGGGGTCAACAAACCAGCTTAACAGGTAGAGTAATGCTTGCCATCACTACGCTTTCTTGTCAAAAGTATAGTTTGCAACTCATGCCATCACGTTCTCCTCATCTTTTTTTGCTTCGTTATATACCACTTACAAGGATGGCTTTGGCTAGGTCAATCTCCTCCTGTGTGACTGAAGTCCTCTATGGTCCGCGCCAAAGCAGGGGAATGGGCCTACTTAACTACGTGGACCAAGAATCTAGGATTCTGGGTACACGGATTTCTTCAGTAACCAACTCTCACTCCCAACCCAACACTGGTCGCTCACAGCACAATCCCTCTTTGTCAGTGCCCTTGGCCTCCATAACCCCAATAATTCCAACTCTCTTCTCACATAAATGGCAACTGACCCATCTGCAGCAGGCCCACATGAGATCACCGCCTATTTTAAATAGGATTCTACTTTATATGAGGAGTGCAGATCGGAGGATAAGTATCAGCGGGTATACTCGCAGAGAGGTTGTCCTACTCCTCATTTCAAACAGGAAGTCCATGGGAAAGACGTTATGAACAATTTGATACCCAGGAGGTCACCCATCATGGCCAGAGTGGAATATCTACACATGTTGGACATCCCATACTCTCAAGAAACCTAGTAAGACATATGGAAATACGCTCATCACCCTCTTCTACAGCCACAAGTAAGTTCCCATGTGTTGGTGCTTCTTAAAACGGGTTTACCATACCGCAGAGTGATACAACGCATCACACTCCTTATTTGCAGAGTAGGACCAATATGGGACATTGGTTCACCACCTGGAAGAGTGCCCACCTTCAAAAGCGATATGGCGTGATGTTCAGCATCTCTTTTGCCAGGAGAAAAAATAAACCTTTAGCCTATCATAGAACGTCTTCGCCTTGAACTTGAATTAACCTATATGATTCTCCCTCCAATCATTAGTGGTTTCAATTGCAATGTGGACTATCCACACGGTTGTCCTAGATGTCATTTCAGGTTCTACTCCCACCTTCCAGGAAGCTGTACGCCGATTCCAGTCACACATTATAGACCACTTCCAAGAAAAGTTGTTTGGATATCTACCATCCCATCAAAGTCAATTGGTTTCATCCTGGTTCAGGGTATGATTTGTCACTTCATACCCCCTCCTTCATACGTGCAATAGTGGTGCAAGCCTCTACTCATGATACCGCTCTTCCTTTAATTGGCGTTCTTTCTGGAAACAGGAGATATCATTAGCGTCTCTGGGGTGCCCCTAGCATATATCAGCACTTGAGTCATATTACATATCATAAGTGTCCATCTCATGGTTGGCCTTTCCCAAATAAATTTAAAGACGTTAAAGTTCCAGATATCGTTAAAACTGTAATAAATGCTTATAAAATATTTTCAAATTGATAGTCTCATTCAACACAATCAAAACCTTTTATTATGTTTGGAGAAGTACCCTGAGAACGCCAAAAGTTTAACGCTACTTTTTTTACTTAGAAAGGTCCTTGCTTTTCACCCATCTTTAGAGGAAGCACTATTGAGGTTAAGGTGGTAATCATTAAGTTTATATTCATTTTCATCTTAAATACTGGCTCGTTACTAATATTATTTTTTAAGTCTCATAAAGAATATCAATCTCTCTCCTTACTAGAATACCCTCAAAAATAAGGAACAAATGGTCTCAAGAACACCAGGACAATTGGAGCTTACACATCTATGCAATCCGGATTGGAAAACAAATCCTTTCAACTCTTGAATACATATCCTTAACTACAACCAAAAAGTTACTCATTGGCATTCAGCTTATAATAGATTCTGTGGAAACAAATTATAAAGAAGGATTTCTATATTGGCATTGATTACAAAGTTCTTTTGGCTTTGACAAAATAAAGCATCCATAAAAGGAGTAAATAATGTTTGAGTAACTTCTTAAAGTTTAAATTTATACTACAATACCTCATGAAAACATGTGAAAATCACCAAAGCCAGTTAAAGAGAATGATAGCATCTCCTAATATTCTTTGTAGAGATAATTATAATGTCAGGAAAACGATGATTTCCTACGCTAAAATCACTCTTTGTATCCTCTAATTGTCTCCTATACATAACAAGCCTCAATTAAGGTAGTTACAGGAGATATAAGACTCACCCTGAATCTTTGATTAATAGTTTTTAAAATACATCATTATACTTCTGGTAAACTTCAGTAAAGTTATATTATTATGAAGAAGCCTAAGGAGTATGATAATGCCAGTTAACTTAATTAACAATGTCACAAAAATATACATTTGACAAAGCATGGCATGGTTTTCCTGCTAGCAGACTGAAATGTTACCTTACATGTTCGCATTTTCAAAATCTGACAACAAAAGAGCTAAATAAAGTCCATTCCATGCTAGTGGTGTATAGTGTTATCACTTTAAAGTCAGACCACTTTTATGGAATAAAAAGAACTAGAGTCTACTGATTGATGTAGGTGATGACAAACCCATCAGGTCTAAACCCTTGCATAATCATAGTTGAAGAGCCACAGTTAGATAGGGTGGAGCAATTACTTGTAATCGGATGATAAATCTTATCTCAAAGCTCTTAGTCATCAGACCTTTCAAATCAATAGAAAATAAATGATGGTCATCAGGTTGTGATGGATTATGGTAGGCTCAAAGACCTCTTAAGAAGAACAGCTAATCCAAACCATGCATTGATAACTCCTTTAGTCAACTTTTCAGCTATAACTATTTCTCTGCGATGTACCTTGTCAGTCAATATTAAAAGATGGATTCGGAGCTCCAAGGTTAAGAAGAATATGCTTTGATATCTATTAAAGGCATCTATCAGCCACTTTGGCTTCTGAAAGGACTTTTGAATGCTCCCAAAAGCCTTTCAAAGAACAATGGACCTTATTTTACAATACCTCAAGATGAGTTGCGTTTTTGTCTACATCAATACCATATTATATTTTTCAAGACTTTTAATGACTATATAACAACTCAAAGAAGTCTTCCAGATTATGTGTGAGTCAAAAAAAACTTATTCCATTATTATGTTCATTCTTCCATTGAAAATTGAGCTCCTAAGACAAACCAAATCCCACAAAAAAGTCTTTTCATTATAAAAATGCTATAAATAAAGTTTTTAATTCAAAGAACCTCTGAGACACACAAACCTTTCTGGTAAAACGGGACACCAGCAGTTACACCAAATTTAGTTCGGCTTAGTAAACCTCTTATAGGCTTGTTAAAATTGTTGCTTTGGAGGCAACTGCAAATTAATATTTAATTGGGGAAGGTCGACCAGGGGACAAGCACTTCCAATATAGTGAGAAAACTAATGAAATTCGACAATTAAAGACACCCCAGAGGGTTCTAGTACTAAAAAAAAAAGACACCCCAGAGGGTTCAAGGCCCCTCTTGTTTTCTCCAGGATCACCAAGGTTAGGATGGTAGGGAAGGGGAGTTATGCTGGCTTATTCTTGGATGCAGCATGTGTGAAGGAAAGGATCAACCTCTAGAAACCATATGGGGAACTATGTGTTGATTGTTCTTCTGTTGCGGTGGTCATATGTCCAAACAGCCATGCTTGAAAATGTTCCAATATATGGCTGTGGAAGCAATAAATGGCTTCTTGGATTGTTGGAGCTGCTCCTGTGAATAATTCCAGTACCATTGTATGTATCGTCCATAGTGCTATTGCTACTATTAACGCCCTGAAAGATGGGTGGATAGGAGAGTCCATGTTTATAGCGAACATGTTCCTTGCTAGGCTGAATGGATTTCCGTTTTCTTGGCGGAATAGGCGCATGGCCTCTTTCCATACAACCACAGATGTTGGGCATTGTTCTAAACGGTGGGTTAGGATTCCATACTGACCACATATTGTACATGAGGTGTAAATGGCATTTGACCGTTCAGCTGTTTGGTATACTCTCCTCATGCACCTCCATACATGTTCTCTTATCCTGGGTTGGAGTAGAGGGTGCTATGTGTATTTTCATACTCTTCTCTGAGTCTCCAGGTTGTAGGGTATGTCCATATGGTCCAGGTAATCTATCCTGGCTATAGTACTTTGTCTTTTGCTTATTACATTGTCTGTGATTATTTGATCATTGATCTCCTGTCTGTGAGTTAGCCTAGGGCGTCCTCAGTGAATGGTTTGGCCGATTATGTGAATCTCTATGGCGCTCTTCTCATGACTAGGAGTATTTGTTTGAAATGTGCAGTAGTGCCGTGTGGTCCTGCAGCTGTGCTATGGGATGCTAGATACTTGATTAATGTGTTCAGGTGATCTGGGTTTCTTAATTGTAGTGCACGTGTAAAGTTTTATCTTGCTGTTATGGCCCAGTGTGTATCTGGAAGATCTGGGCTAGTCACCTGAGCTATCCAGGATCCCAGTATATGGGTTGCTTGCTCTACGTAATTAGTAAGCCCCATGTCTCCATTCCTTCTAGAGTCAAATAGGTTTTCGAGGCGTACAGGGGGGTTGTGGTTAGACCATAGCCATCCTTGTAATAGGGCGTGGATTGTGTTGAAGAAGGATGGTGAGAAAGAGATTGCATGGGACGTGAACCATATGATTGATATAATCATATAGTTGGCTACCATGGCCCTTCCTGTTAGACCTGTTTGGTGTCCATGTAAGGAGTCAATGCGTTTTGTTATTTTGTCTAATAATTGATTTTCCATCATGGATTTGGCGTAACCTCCTGCTTCCAGCCATACTCCCAAGTGACGAACAGGGTCAGCTGTTAGCTTGGTGATGAATGGAAGTTTCAGTGAGGTCATCGCTAATTTTCGCCTCCTATGTCTGGTCAAGAGTCTTGATGTTATATTATCTTGTTGGCCCTGTGTAGATGGCATCCACTGGGTCTGATATTTCCCCAGGAGTATAATTTCCGTTTTTCAGTGTTAAGTGATGCGTTACTTATGGCTGAATAGTCTTGTATTATCTTCTCAATTCTGCAAGCGTCCTGATTGTTGGATATGCCCACCACATAATCATCAGTGAAGGCCATCATTTTGACTGGAGGTTGGCCCTTGACGTTGACTCCCTTGTGCAGTGTTTTTGTATTTCTGATTAGGGGGTCTAAGCTAAAGTTGCTTATTAGAGGGCTTAAGGGGTCTCCTTGTTTTAGTCCTCTCTGTGGTATAACTGGGTTGGTTAAGAAACCTTCTCCCCGCACAGCCAAGGTTGCAGACTCTCTAAACAACAATACCCAGTTTATAAATCTATTTGGAAGCTTAAATTTTTGAAGGCAGGCCCTAAGATAGGTCCAGTTCACCCTGTCATATGCCTTTTGTTGGTCTAAAAAGACAAGTGCTTTAGAGGCTTTGGACTGGCAGACATTTGCAACTTTGTGGATGTTATCTCATATGGTACTTCTTGGGACAAATCCTTATTATGATGGGGATATTGCATCAGTTGCAATTTCTCCTAGTCGTTTAGCCATAATTTTTGTAAAAATCTTTGTATCTGTGTTGGTTAGGGAAATTGGGCGCCAGTTGATTATGTCTAATCTGTCTCCTTTCTTGAAAAAAGTGATCGTGTAGGCTTCTTTGCCTCCAGGTAGGAGGCATGTTTCCATATTACACTTGTTCATTGAAGCTAGAAGAATGTTAGAGATGTTAGTAAAATATTTTATAAAAAATTTATAGGGAATCCAATCAGGTCCAGGGCATTTCCCTCTTGGTGCACCGCGTACTACTTCCCATAATTCCTCGTGTGATATTAAGTTGATTAAATTGTTATTTTGGACCGTGGTGTTGATATATGCACTTCTAAGGAATTTTCAATTTTTTCAGGTTTGACCAGCTCTGATTTATACAATTTTGTATAAAACCTGTGCACTTTAGTTGTAACTTCTTTGGGTGTTTCCACTATGGATTTTTCCAGTTGACGGACCTGTGTACAAGCTATCATATTTTTCTGGGTGTGGAATCAGTGGAAAAAGTAACTTGAGCAAGTTTCTCCATCTCTTATGTTTTTGCCTTTATATTGGACTCTAACTTGGTGCTGGTGTTTGTGGATCAGGGTGTTTAGCTGAGCAGAAACCTATGCCCATTTGCGACCCCATCCAGGACTGTATCCCAAACTTGGTACGTTGTTTTCTAGATGGTCAATTTCAGCCAAGGTGTGTTTGATAATGGCTGAAACTGCCCTGTGTCTTCTAGACAATGTATATTTAATTTGTTGGATTGTTGATTTTTTGAATTTTTTCAGGTGGTTATTGGGTCCAAGCAAAAAGGTGTTTGAAAATCCCAGGTTGAGGATATTTCCTCCATCCAGGATTGAAATTACAAGTCAGCCAAACTTTATGGTGTATCCTGCACCATCTGGGTGCTTGGGTACTTGGTTACGCCAGTTTTTAAGACACTGAAACAAGTCAATGATCAAATAATATGATTTTTGTAGTTTTAAATTTTTGAATTTGGTGACGGAAAATTATTGGTGCAAATATTAGGTCTATCCTTGACATAGAGATAATTGTACCATTATGTACATGTGGGTGTGTCATGTTTTGTAGCAGGGGTTGCCTTTTTGGCAGTGGATCATATAGTACCAGGGTGGCCTTTAGTACTCAGAGTTCCACTTGCCCTTGTGGTATCTCCGTTGTGTATGGCCATTGGTCCGTCTCTGGGTTAATCCAGCAGTTCATGTCTACCATTATGAAAGTATTTTCTGGTAGATTTAGTTGTGTTAGGACTGTAAGAATTTTTCTTTGGTCATGTGCACTGTTTGGGGCATACACACTGGCTATTGTGTGCACTTCAGTATGCCATGAGAAGGTTACAGCGAGTATGTGGCCATCCAGGAACAAATTTTTATTAATAAATTTAAAGTCTTTGTTTGCGCATACTATCACCCCACAGTGGAGCAACCAAAACGAGATTGTTGGGAGGAACATTTTTTCCCATGCTACTCTTTTCCCTGTGGACAGTGGGTTTCCTGCACCGCCAGGATATCCACAAGTGGGTTTCATAGGAGACTCAACTTCTAGACCTTAAACTTTAAGGCCTTGAGTCCCATTATGTTCAGCGTCCCTATCTCTACTGAGATGCCTGATGCACCTCAAGAGCGGTTAGCAGGGTACCCAGCCCTACACCCTTGCTCACATTGCTCTCAACTGCACCTCTGCTGTGGAGAGCATAACCATGAGTAGGAGTTGGGGTGCATTCTTCCCCTTTCATCGCTGCAGTTTTTGCTCCTCTTCTGGCTTTGCTTGGTTTTGAGATATTATTACACTGCACTTGTGGGTTTTTATTGGCCACATTATTTTCTTGTGCATTCCATTGTTGATTTTCTTTCCTGATTGGGTTAAATTCCACAATTTCAGGGGGTGCACTGAACCACAATTTTGCTGCATTCATTTCCAAATCAGGCTCCACTAAATTTAATCTGGTCAATTTGGGTGTATAGTTTTCCATGGGATCTGATTGATTCATTGACTCGAATTCCTCCATGTCTTCCTGGATCTGCTCTGGTGATATGGTTGATTCTGCCGAGGCCTTTGCCTTGGCCGCGGCCAGCTTGTGAGCTTGTTTGGCCATTTTTCATTCTTTTGGAGGAAATAGGGTCAATTATTTTATATTGCTGTGTTATCCCCAGTTGAAGGCTTGTGTATATCCATGATTTTGGCGTACTCTGAGTTGTCTTTGCCTATTTCATCCTAACAGAATTCCATTTCTCTCAGGCCTTCTTTTATGGGTCAAGCATTAGTCTTGTGCCCAAAGGCCTAGCAGTGGTTGCATATGGAGGGGTGCACTTTCCACTGTTGCTCAGAACAGCTGGGATTTTTCCCATCAATGGTGAAGGATGCTATATAAGGGATTTTTGTAATATCCTCTACTACATCCTGGTTTGGTGAAAATAATTGCTATTGCCTTCCTCATGCTAAGGGTCAGCATCAGCTGGAATCTTTGTAATTCGAATTGTTTGATTTCTCTGTAGTCTTCCAAGCCTTCTCAGAGATATCTTTCAACTACTGTGCACACCAGTGTGGTCAGAAGATAGTCAAAAATTATGAAAATGTCTTTGGATTCCATCCAACGGGTGTGTTTGGTCAGTAACTATTGCTGTCCATCGGGAAGGTCAAGTAACACTCTGACCTTTGCTGCTTCATTTGCTTCTTCCATGGTTTCAAACCCAAGATCTACCCAACCTTTGCGGATAGTATGGTTGTTAAGTACACCATGTGCGGGAAAAATTTATGTTGTGCTTCACTGAACTTTTCCCACATTGTTAGTGTTGCTACGCCTAGGAAAACTTGTATCCCATGTTCCACTGACAACAGTGGTTGCAATTAAAATACTTCCAAATAGCTGCAGTATTTTACCAAAAATAATGAAGCATTAGGGGGTGCCACCTCAGGTTTTTTATTTTAGCTGAAATTTTCATTTGTACCTGTGCGCTTAGTACCTTTGGGTGGTACAGGTCTGGGTCTGCTGCCCTTTACCACATTTGCCTAGCTCTTTACTTTATTATTCATACTTATCTCACCTGGTATTGGTTATTAAATTGTGCTGTTTGAATCAAATCATATTACTACTAAAAGTGATAGTAATTGGAAAGAAAAGTGGCAACTGCAATTATCACAGGTAATTTTCACTAAATAACAGACAATCTATATTATAACAAATGACTGGGAATAAAGTACATAGATATTACACTATTTACAATAAAAAATTTTGAAATTAATATAACTCACACTCTAGTATATATTAGTGACAATGACAATAGGATTGCTGTAGTTTTCTTCTTAGTCATGCTGGATTTAGCAAAAAAATATTTACAGACCTAAAAAATGACCCATTACTCAATCCTAATCCCTTCTTTATGAACCTATTAAAATTTAGACTCCTATTGGTACCAGATATTTCTTAAGATAACCTCTCCAAAAAATGGCGTTTGTATAAATGTTCTGAAAAGACAGGATTATAGTTAAGCTGAATAGCGATGATTTTATGGCAACTTGAGGAGCAAAGCAAATTATAATTAGCTCATATACAACGACTTTTCAGTGGCGCTGAGTCCAGGGAGTTATAACCAATATATTTAGAAATTTGATTGCACTGCCGCGGGGAAAATTAAAACTAAAGATACTTTAAGAAAACATCGATGAATCCCCCCCTTGGGTTGGGACCATCTAGTACTAAAAAAAGATACTTTAAGAAATTAGGAGGAGCGCCAATATAGTGACAAGGCTCCATTATAGCATTATTATCACATATAATTGTCATTGGTGCCAGATAAGCGTAGTCTAGTATAGCATATTTAGACAAAGGATTAAAAAAGGTAGAAACAAAGTAATTAACTGAAAAATATCTGAAAATTAGCGAAATAATAATAAATAGATAAAAAGATTTGTATATTTAGTGGTCTGATCGTATTGCAACTTTTCCCCCTACTTGACAAAAAATCAGGTAACAAAAATCATTTGGAGAAATATTAGTTATTGGAAAGGCACAGCCTTAAGGTTGGTTTAAGCTCGATATTGCATAAAGAAACCTGACATGCAACTGATACACAATATATCCATTTGTGGTGTGTTTAAAAAGTATTTATAGTGGTTACCATTTTCGTTAAGATCTAGAAGGTTCTTACCAATTAGGTTTCATGGTTCCATGAGAACAATGATGGCCATTTTAAAGCAACAGCTCACCCAGGGAAACATTGAGCATTTTAACTCGCTTTTCTTATTCAAACCTGGTTGTAAGCTTTGTTTGCCACACTAATTAGTGAAGTGGGGTTGAAGAGATTTTCTTGTGTTTCTAGGTCCATAAAGCTCTTACAAGTTAACCATAAATTGGGGGGTTCATCTGCATTACGCTTTTTTTAATCCGATACAAACAGCACATAAACGTTGGAAATGAGTTAATGGTGCTTCACATAAATAGTAGACCAACATGTTTGTTTATAACACCTTGATATCTTAATAATTAGGAATAATATGACTAGATGCTATATTGTGATCTATTATACCACAGCTTCTGGGGGCTAAATTTAGCCATATAACCCCTCGTATTTTCAAATTAATCTCTGTTCTCACTAGGGCTTGATAACTAGGTGCAAAAGTAAGACTGACAGCCGTAGTGAAACCTGTCATAATTCTTATTCTAGGTTGGTAATTTTATGGCGCGCTGGCAACTTTTTGATATCTGATAGGGACTATGACATCCTTATACAACCTTGTCACAAGTAAATGAGGTGAGCTTAGTACTGGATGTTATTCATTTGGTAACAAAGAGAAATTCACGTTCTAAAAAATCCAATGTGTTTTCTTTAATGTTGGCTTTAAGACAAAATTCCTTCATAAATGATGTTTTAAAAAAAATATCATATTTAGCATAGGCAACACAAAGGCAGAATCAGAACCACTATGGTACCAAACTTCAGTGTAATGCGCTATAAGTTCTAAAGATTTGGTAGTGCTGGGCCCCATAGTTCCATATTCCTAGAAATAAAAAAAGTCCGATAACCCCTAGTTTTTTTTAAATTTATTGGAAACTATGATAACAGGCTCACTGTTGTTGACAAAGACCAAACTTTTATTAGTGTTTACAATGATATTACCATTTGTACAATAAGAGAAGTAGTTGTCTAGATAAGTAAGCATATAATTGTTAAAAGTATTGGTTTGGCTTGGGTATGTGAGTAAATCTTACATAAGCCATGAGGGAAATATTAACAACAAATCTTCAATTAATACAAGCAATGTGTAGGTTGAGCTCATGACTCACCTAACCATGCCAGTAGGGTAAAGTTAATTAGCGTTTAGTTTAAAAAGGGATTATCAAAATGGTTGAATTAGATATCTTTTTAGTCCGCCTAGACTTTTCCCATATCATCTTCCCCAGGAAATGTCACGCTATAGTTAAGAATTTTTTAAATTTGGTACGTCAAAAAATTGGTGCATTGGTTAAGGTAAATTACCATTTTTGTTATCCTAATTACAATATTTATGATAGTTAACATGGCCAAAATTGAATTCCCTATGAGCTTGCAGTCATTTGAGAAGCGATCCATGCATCATATTGACTCAGATCCTAAGGTCATTCATAACCTGAGCTTTATAATAAAAGATATTTGATTAGCATTAAATTTCTTCTCCTAGTTTAAATCATATAGAAATTAAGGCAGTTTTTGTCCTACCATAAGTTCTGCTCCACCACACTCAATGATAATAATATCTTTTGTATTAGTGTATGACATTCTAACTTCACAAATTTTTTCCTTTACCAACTCTTGTTAAATAATTCAACAAGATCATTAGAGTAGCCATTTTATCTGGTCATTTCATTCCCAATGATAATCTCAAATAACCTCATGAAGGTGTTAAAATATCCCTTCTAATCAAATTATGACAGGTCACAAGGATAATTTTGATAATTACAAGCCCTGATTCCTAGTTATTCTGGGATATCTTTGAAGAAATTGATAATGGAAGTGTAGGGGCAGGAATAATTATGAGCCACAGATACCATGGGTGTCAAGATTTCTTTATGACTTAGCAATAAGCTAGTTTTCTGGTGAATCATAAATTAGAGGCGAAGTGAGCTCCGAAGTTGAGTAATAGGCTAGAGCAATGCGAGGTGAATTGATCAATTCAATTAGGATTTGGCAATTGAGGAAATTCTGTTGAAGCCTCGATGATCAAATGAATTCTATATTGATAGCAAATAGAGATTGACTAAGCGAAATTTTTCAAATTCGTTGAGGAATACCGAGGGTTAAGGGTTGAGTGAAAGAGAGAAGTAAAGGAGGTTTTTTGAAAGAAGAAGAGAGAAGAAGTGAACAGGAGTGAATAAAGAGCGTAAGCAGAGAGAGTCTGCGGGTAGATTGTATAAAATAAAAGTAGTGAAACTGAGGCGATTGCTTTATATTTTATATAAGTTTATTACGTTTATTTGAGGAACTAATGATCTCCATATTGTTTGGCCAATGCTCAGTGGCTAAACCCTGTGCAACTTGTTCAATGGAAATAAGTCATATCTGCCAAAAGTTAACAGTGGTGCTCACTACAGGGGGCCCATTGATCAACTAAGAACATCTTCATCATTGCACCTATGGCGCAACCAGATTGCTTTGATGGGGTACTACCCCCAGTTATCAATTTATCTTAATAAGGGGAACTGAAGCTTGCTTTGGATACTTTACTTTGGGCGCAAACTGTTCTTTTTCAAGAGAATAAGAATATCACTGAGCAGCTCAACCATGCCTTCCGCCAACTGCTCCTAGTAGGTGACCACACCAACCAACTTGCCAAACTCTTGGGCAGCATGACGGAGTGGCTAGACTGTGCAGAGTATAAATTAAATAAGGTTGTTAAGGAGGGGGAAATCTGCAGTGACAGGCTGCCCCCATTTAACCGTGATGGTAACATAAACAGGGTTTTCAAGCAGCTTGAGTTCGCCATAGAGGGGGCTTCCAATCAGCGGAAAGCTAATCTTTTTTTATCCGTGTTGAATGTTTCAAGTGCTGATCAAGTTACATGTTATCTTAAAAATAGCACTGTAGCTTACCACGAGGTGAAGGAGATTGTAATTCGCCTGTTTGGGGGCAAAGAAAAATGGCTCAGTTTAAGGCAGACTTTTTAACTATATCATTTCAAAAAACTTATTCTTTAATACGGTTTGCAGAGCAGTTCACTAGTGAGGCTCATGTGTTGTTGGGTGCAAATGTTTTATCTAATGAGGAGGTGGGCATAGCGATGACAGTGGCTATCAAGCCCTATCACAAATTGCATAATGCTATGGCATACACTCTTCAGGAGGATGCGGAGTTACCTAAAATCATCCATCATTTACGCCATCTATCCATCACCTTCAGTGCTCCCAATGTGGAGCGAAAGGAACCTGCATCCACCTCTAAAATTCCTCAAAATGAAGGATCCCAACAATATGGGGGAAATCTGTGGGTTTCTCCCTGGTCACTTTACTCATGGGCGGGTCCCTTCTGTCCCTATTATGATCAACCCGCTCATCCTTAAGCCCATTATAACCCATGGTTTAATAGTAGACCTAGACCTTCAGGGGTGATTCAGAGATGAGTGCCGGTTCTGAACGCTTGTTTCTCGCGTGGTCAGATAGGCCATTATACGGTTAGTTGTCAGGACAAACCAAAAGTCCATGCAGTATCCGTTGTCCCAAATGAACAGGGAAATGGCGAGCGGAGTAGAGATGGGATACTCTGCTTCCGCTGATTTAAATGTAATTGTCCCTGATGTTTATCATGAGTCACTTTGTGTTGGGCCTGGGGCACACTTTGAGGATTTACTATATCAATAGATCTCTTACCATCTCTTGGCCTCCAGCCAGGGAAGAGACCCCAATAATGCAGACATGGGGTTCTGCCAAGATGTGCATAAGCCGTATGCCTGGCAAATCCTTGAGCGGAATGGTACAGTTGATGGTGAACCCTCCGCATATGTCGCCTCTTTGAAGGGGGTGGAGGTGGCGATTACTGTAGTAAAGATTGCCCAAGAGTATCCCCATGTCAGGGACAGTATGCACACTTTTCTGGATAATTAAACGCCTTTGGATGTTTATGTAACAAACACCAAGGGTTTTTCTTATTTGTAATGCACATATTGTGACATATTTGTACAGAATACCAAAATTCAGGCGATCATTTATACAGGCGCTCCTGTCAATATAATATCACCAAGCTTGTGGCTAAGCTTCCACTGAAGCCAGATGTGGACCACCGAGTAGTGTATGGGACTGCAGGGGCACAGAGTACTGTGTCAGAAGGCGCATATAGCTCATTGCCTTTTTAGTTTGGGTCAGCTGGCGCATCAGCTCCAGCAGTGGTGTTGCCTAAAGACCATTATGACATGTTGATCGGTGCTTCATTTATGTGGCACTTTGGGGATGTGGTCAATATGGAGGACAAAACCAATAGTATCCTGGGACAACGGATCCTTATATATTTTACCTCCAGTGGAGTCCCAGATGACCCTATCCGCTCTGGTCATATTAATATTGCCTATAATGATGGTGTGATACCTGTGAAATATTGGCAGATGAAACAGAAGACCCAAACACTTCCAAACCAAATTTACAAGTACAAAGGGATTCTGCTACGAGCCGCGCATGCTTTGACTATCCCTTCTGGGCATCATGTCATAATTGGGACAGAACTTGAAATTGATATACTGGGAGGTCTGTACGGAGAGGTTGTGGGGCCCTATCAACAATTGTGGCACAAACATCATGTGGCTCCTGGGTTAATGTTACCAAGGCAGGGGGAAGTGAAGGTGTTGGTAGCAATTCTGCTGAAGGAGGTGATGAAGGTTCAGCGGCACCAAGTGGTGGCTTACCTGCACCTGATCCCTATTGATGAGGTCCACCAGGTACACAACTTTTGTTCTTGGGAAGATCTCAGCTTGCCTTTAAACACCACCTTTGATGTAATGACTTTAGTTACATGGGAGGTGCTAACTGGTCTATCGGAGGAACAGAAGGACAGGGTGATGGATCTGTTTGAGAAGTATCACAGCATTTTTGCAACTGACAATCAAGACTTAGGTTGCGCTCACGGGGTTGTGCATTGGGTGGACATGGGAGACCACCCCCTATCAGGTCATGACCTATCCATCGCTCAAAGGCAGCGGAAGAAGTTGTATCTGCAGAAATAGATACAAAGGTTGAACAGGGAATGTTAGAGCCGTCAAAGAGACCTTGGGCATCTCCAGTGCTAATTTTCAAAAAGAAAGATGGCTACAGTTGAGTAGTAATTAATCATCAGAAGCTTAATAGCATTATGAAAAAAGATTTGTACCTGCTTCTACAAATCGATGACACTTTAGATTGGTTAGGTGGGGCCAAGTATTTTTCTGCTATGGACTTAATATTGGGGTAATGGAAGATTGAGTTGCCAGCTGCGGAACAAGAAAAGTGCACAATCATTACCTCAAAAGGACTGTTCCAGCCTACACGTATGCCACAGGGCTTGTGCAATGCCCCACTACGTTCCAGCGGGCTATGGACACTATTTTGGGTGACCTAAAGCTGTCTTGCGTTCTGGTCTACCTTAACAATATCAACGTGTTTTCCCAGATGTTCACAGAGCACCTTGGACGCCTGTTGCAAGTATTCCGCCGCCTAGCTGATGCTAATATCAAGATTAAGCCCCAAAAGTGCCGCTTTGTTAAGGAACAGTTGGAGTACCTTGGCTTTGTGGTAGACTCCAAAGGCTTAGTTCTCAGTTAGCCAAGGTGGAAGCCATCCACAAGATTTCTCAGCCAAGCAATAAGCGGGATATCCAGGTGTTCTTGGGGAAGGTTGATTACTACTGGTGGTTAATTCCTAACTTCAGCTGTATCAGGGCTCCACTCTTTGAGCTACTTAAAAAAGTGTGCTTTTCACTGGATGGATCGATGTCAAACCGCTTTTGATGAACTATGAACCGCGTTGGCTAGGGCGCCTGTTTTGCAACACCCCAATTTTGAAAAAGATATTATTGTGCAAATGGATGCTTCGCTTTCTGCTGTAGGGGCTGTGTTATCCCAAAAAGACAATGATGGTGTGGAGCACCCCATTGCATATTGCAGCCGCAGCATAACTACCCATGAACGGAATTACACTGTGACCAAGTGGAAATGTCTAGCAGTAATCTATGCATATAAACAATTCCAGGTCTACCTCCACAAGGTGAAATTCAAAGTGGTAATGGATCATGCCTCCTTGCACTGGCTACAGAAATTGCTGGTTACTGAAGGGCGGCTTTAACGATGGACTTTGAAGCTCCAAGCATATGAATTTTGATCATACATCGACCTGGGGCGAAGCATCAGAATGCAGACTGTCTTTCCCAATTACCCACGGTCACCATTACAGTGGATGTGGCTGAAATAATGTACAAAAAAATGATTGTGGGAAAATATCAAGATGAGCCACTGCCAGTGATCAAAGTGTTAGATGGGCATAGGAAGGATACCTTCTTTCACAATGGGGAACTATTTAAGTGGATGGAGGAATTGACGCTAAATTCTCAAAACCTCTGCCTGGCCTGCAATTATTATGGCTGCCCATAAAGCGGTAGGTCATGGAGGGTTGAAAAAGATGCTGGAGTCCTTGTGACCCTGCTACTAATGGGAAAGTATGCACTATGATGTGCTTGAGATGGTTGGTTGTTGCCATCAGTGCCAAGTAGAGAAACCATTCCACTGGAAGACCACCTACCAGCTCGTCAAGCCTTGGTTTGAATGGCATACAGTTTTGTTAGACATGGTGGGGCCGCTGCTGACTGGAGCAAACTGCTCCAAATATATAATAGTAGCCATCGACCATTTGACCTGATGGGTGGAAGCAAGGGCTATCAAGGATTTTGGGGCTGTCAATACTGCCAAGTTCATCCTAGAGTGTGACATACAGCACCATGGTTGTCCTCAATTTATCCTAAATGACAATAGAACCAATTTCGCATCACATATATTGGCCAAGTAGAATGAGCTCATGGCAATCCGTGGGGTCTTAACTACCCCCTACCACCCTGAATCTAACGGTATGGTGGAATGGGTCAATGGGACCTTGGTAAATATTCTATGCAAGCTTGTAAATGAGCGGCTGTCAGACTGGAGCACCCTTTTATCCACCGCTGTCTTTGTGTACAATATCAGCTACCACTCAGCAACTGGTAATAGTCCATTACAATTGCTCTATGGATGACATCCAGTGCTGCCTGCATTGCTTTACTCCTGTGTAGAGGATACTGGCAGAGTTGAGCCCCACTGCTACTTGTCTACCTTAACAAACAAGATGATTATGCTCCAAACTGAGGCAAATTCCACTAGTCTTGACAAGAAGATTTGGGATCATGCAGCTGATTAATGTAGACGCAGCAGTCTTCCACAGTTTGGGGTAGGGAATTGGTCCTGTTTCATGACCATCATATGTTTGGAAGAAGGATCAAGCTTGCCATAATATGGAGCGGACCATTTGAGATCATCGAGAAGACCAGGGCTGATGCCTACACCATTAAGGAACCTGCGGGTGGTCAGATAATCATTTGAGTACACATGAAGTTCCTTTGGCCCTACAAGCAATAGGCGCTTATTGTCCAGTCAAGGGAGGGGTAATGTTGAGATTTCAATATGACTGGGCGATAAGCTAGTGTTCTAGTGAATCATAAATTAGAGGTGAAGTGAGCTCCAAAGGTGAGTAATAGGCTAGAGCAATGAGGTGAATCGATTGAATCAATTAGGATTTGGCAATCATGGAAATTCTGTTGAAGCCTCGATGATCAAATGAATTCTATATTGATAGCAAATAGAGATTGACTAAGTGAAATGTTTCAAATCCGTTGAGGAATACTGATGGTTAAGGGTTGAGTGAAAGAGAGAAGTAAAGGAGGTTTTTGAAAGTAGAAGAGAGAAGAAGTGAACAGGAGTGAATAAAGAGCGTAAGCAGAGAGAGTTTGCGGGTAGTTTGTATAAAATAAAGTAGTGAAACTGAGGTGATTGCCTTATATTTTATATAAGTTTATTACTTTTAATTGAGGAACTAATGATCTCCATATTGTTTGGTCAATGCTCAGTGGCTAAACCCTGTGCAACTTGTTCAATGGAAATAAGTCATATCTGCCAAAAGTTAACAATAGGTCTTCCAGTTTATGATGTAGGAGAAACACCAGAAATATCTGCTATGTAGCCTAATCTTGTAGTTCTGGCTCCACTTTACTGGAAATACCTAAGTGGGTGGTAAAGCAAAAATGGTAGAAAAGTTGGGAGCAACTGCAAACTCAACAACTTTGGTTACAGTTTCAGTTAGATTAACAGTTTAGTAGGCACATACATGTCCAGCGAATAATCCTCATTAACCATAAGTATACATATAAATGACCCATGATTAAGTTATAAAGGACTTGATTAATAAGCTGTTAGAAAGGTGGTGCCATTTTGAACTCTCGTTAAGCCTTTTTAAGTTTCTGATTAGTGACCAAAAAGCACACATTCAACTCATATTGTTCCCATAAATGAGATTGAACTAGGAGATGTAGTGAGTCAATATCACTTCATATATGAGAGGGAGGGCTCTGATCCCTCCATTTAAAACTCATAGCCATCATGATGACGTCAGTTTCTCCTACATAATGTTTTCTACATTAGGTGTCCCATGTTGGTGTGTTAATTTAACATCTTAAATCACGTCATGGTTGCGTTTATTCTGTCACTTAGCTGAAGATAGAGTTGGGAATAAGTCTGGTGGCCTTAGAGTATGCCGCTTCAAAACAAAAGTTATTTTGATTTATAATTAAAAGTAAGCTACATGGCAGCAAAAAGTGCCCACGTATGAGTAAAAATGTTTTATTTTGGTGCTTTTGCATTGAGTGAAGTTATCACAGATATATACGCACTAAAATAAAGACAACTTGTATGGTGAAAGATTCTTAAAAAAAGGTAGCAAATTTAAAAAATTACAACAAGATTTACTTAAAGCAAAAATAATGTACAATTTAGCTTTCTAGCCATGACAATGGCAGGAAGGAAGCAGATATTTCTTTTTAGTCATGCTGGATTCAGCATTAACTACTAAACAGTATTAAAATAGATCCCTTTCTCAATCTAATCCCTTTTTTATGAACCTTTTAAATCCTAGGTTCCAATTAGTACCAGATACCTGGTAACCAAACCTTTAAAAGGAATAAAGCGTTCTTTCATAATTAATATAAAAAACAAGAAAATAGTAAACAAATATAAATGATATACGCAAGACTTTAGAGCAAAAACTAAATATAATAATTTTACATATAACGCATCATCAGCGTTGCTGCGGCTAGGGAGTGATAATAACTAAATATTGAGCAACTTTAATTACATGGCCGCGGGGGTGAGCTATATCAAGGTAGTTAAAGAATTACACTTTATGTGGACAGAGTGACATGCATCAACTATAAAATTTAATAGAACCTATAATCAGAAATGGCGTTAAATAAATATAGTTTTTACAGAAAAGACACGTCAGATTAACAAAGGCTGAAAGCAATAATAATCAATGGTTAATCTAAAGAATTAGACAAAGATGTTAATTAACCAAACATAGGGCTTTAATATATGGTTAATCATGCCTATTGAAACCTGGCTACACTTGATAAATACCCCATTTACTTGAGAATAATAACAAATAGCCGCCAGTAAAAAAGCTGAAGAGTTTGTCAAATGAAAGACTCATTTTGCACCATCCGGACTATGGAATGTCATTTGTATTTTTACTGACGCCTCCAGATACACTGGGGAGCAAAACTGAGTGAACTGGATGAGGATAAAGTCAATAATCCTTTTTTTGCTATAGAAAAATGTCTTAAAAAAGCTGCGAGCATATACTTTTTTGTCTTAGGAATGAGTGCCTCACAGTCCTACTTGTAGTCAAAAATTACTGTAGGGATTTAACTTTTGAGGGGTGCTTTCATATTGCTATGTCCTGAAATTACTGCCGGCTTAGATATAAAAATATGTGTAGTAGTCCATATACTTTTTAAGGGGAAAAGTGTCTCCACTTAAAACCAGCAAATAAAACTTATAACATTAAGGAAACAATAGAAAAGGAAAATAAATATATTTGTCATTATAATTAAAAGTTAGGCTTTTGAAATTCCATGTTAATAATCAACCCTCGTTTTTGCAAGGGATTACTCTATATCTAATAAAAGTGACTGTTCTTATCTTAGTAAACACTCATTAAGAGAAAAGAAGCATAGCATGGTGAGATTCAGTTCTGTGATACGTCTACTATCCATGCATTAGCTTTCCAATTGTTCAAATGTTATATTTTTAATCACTCAAATCGGCGTGTCATTTTTTTAAGAATTGTCCATTTAAAAGTATACTTGCAGAACTTTAATCTCTCACTTGACCGAAATTACTAACAAAGCTTAAAGGTGCCCGTTTTTGATGCTGAGTAACTGCTCTTTTTTTAACATTATAAAATATAAAATTATCCGAGGTGGGTCGACCTTGGGACAAATATACCACACCGAGAATATTTTCCAGCCAGTACAGGTTTCGAACTCAAAACCTGAACTAAAGGTGGAAGCGTTTTACCCGCTTGACTAACCACCCTTTCTTTTTTTTAACATTATAAATATAGTATATAAATAAATTTTAATACTATCAGGGGTTTTTTGTAGCATAATTCTTAAGGTAAATTGATTGGAGATTCTTCTGAGATAGTTGTCACCTTAATCTTCTTCCTATCTGGCAAGTATCAGATATACACATCACCATATTTTAAGAAGCTTAGTGAAACATAAAAAAAGAATTAGCAATGACAGTTGATGGTGACCATGAGGTTGGGTTTTAATAAACTATCCTTCACCACGCTTTTGGGTGATGACATCAAGTCAATACCAGATATAGTTCAACTTCACGCATCATTGATAATTACAGTTATGAAAGTATAATACTAAGTATAGTCATAAAAATGGCTTGAAATTGTCTAGTTTTATTTGCTGTCTGTCCCTTTTTTGTTAAGGTCTTCACAAGGTTGGTCATAGATTCTGACTGTGTTTTTAATCTTAATTGATTTGGGTTAACATTAAAAACAAATATAATGCACCAATATGTGATAGAAGTGAAAAATTAGTAATGGAGGACAAAACCCAATTACTGGGGGTAAATCTTCCTGGGCATGTTCTGATAGGCTGATATTGCATGATTAAACTTTATTGAATTGCTTGGTTGGCCTGAGGCTTGGTGAATGACTCAAGTTGTATTGAAATCCTTAGCACAGATATACTAGTTTTTGCCATTACAAGATTTGACCTGCGTCATAATGAGCAATAGTGGGACGCCATTCCCACTACGCTAGCACCCCCTCTGTTATAGTTTTTTAGGATAATTTTTAACACTTTCTCAATATTCTCACTATATCACCGGTGACTTCTTTATCAATCAGGGACATGAAAACAGGCTTTTGTCTATATAAAGCTTTGAACAGTGACATCTAGTACTCAATTATAACTGATCTTTGATGCCATTAAAGGCACTTGGAAGGTATAATCACAATGTAATAGATCAGAGGAGGGTATTTTCAGAGGTTTATCTCGATGTAACATTTCCACAATTAATAATCCATTTGTTAATGGGGTTGTAGGGTGCATGAAATACTTGTTGTGCCCATGATGGTGGCTAAGAACTTCACAACATTTGAGTTAAAGTTCCTCTAATTATCACATATCATGATTCTAAAACATTCATATTTTTGAAGGTATACTGTTGTAAGAAGTTGGCAGTAGCCTTTAAAGTTTGGTAATGAAGAACTTCTGCTCCAGTCCATTCAATAATGTGATTGATTTCCAACATAAGATACTAAGGATCTCCTGAGGACTCTGGGAGAGGAACTAAAACATTAACACTTTAAAAATGGAAAGGTTGCTTTGAGGTCATCAGATAGTATCTATACTTAGACTTGTGTGGCGATTCTATTAGAAAAAGCATATAAATATTTATAAAATTGACAATTGAGTTCATGAAACCATTCCACTAGTATTGTTCCCCTAACTATTCTAAGTTTTATGTGCTCACCGCGTCTTAAAGTTTATGAGATTCCAAAATTATAGGTACATATTATGGAAGGTCTCAAGTAAGGTAATAATTATACTATGACCTTGTTAATTAGTAGTTCTTATAGAACCAGGGTGTTTTGCACATGTCATTCCAATGCCTTAGCGGTTTGGTTTAACCTAACCATGATTCAAGCTTCATGAGTAAGCTTTTTAATTGTTCATCTTCACTATTATCCAAGTGAACAAGGGTTTTTGATAGATAATTTCCTCAATTATATTTTTAGATCCAGACCTATGAACATTATTCATATTGCAAAGCGTAGCATTAGAGCTCAGAGGGCTTGTTTCACAGTTGGATCAACCATGTTTGCAGTTATTGTAATGAAGCATGGCCCATAACTACTGTAAATGTTGTCACATATATGTTAGAACCAATTTCCTCTGTGATTAATATGCTAGGCACTCCATTTTCAGTAACATTGTGATTACATTAATCTTTTGATACAGATTTTCTGTAGTATGTTAAAGGATAATCGATGCCATCTAACAAGCTGAGAAAGTAATGCTCCTATGACAAGAACAAAAATGGCAGTAAATGGTTTTGAGTTCATCTTATAATCAGGATTTTGTAAAAATTGACTTAATTTTTCACCACTCCTTAATAGTTTCAATGTGGCCTTTTGTTTGCCTCTCCTAACAAAAAGTGTGTTCTTAGCCAAGGTATGGAAAAGTGGTTTATTCTATCTAACAGAACTATGTGTAAAAAATGATGATGATATTCCTTCATCCCATATGAATAATAAAATTTCTTGAAAGATCTTTGGTTCAAGAATTTCTGAGACATTTTCAAGTTAGTCATGAAGTGGGTAAACCCTTCTCGCAACATAGAGTGGTCCAAAAATCTGTTTCTTGGTGATAAAAAGTACAAGTTAAAGTTTAACTTTATACTATTATACCTAATGGCTTAAATAGTGTTTTATGATGTTCTGGATAAGTAAAAGTAGTCAATATCAGTGGTTTTGTCAAGATACTCTATTTTTTTTAGTACTAGATGGTCCGTCAAGATACTCTATTACTAAGCTTAGTTTGAGCTTTTATATGATATGATACATTGCTCTATAGAGAAAGCCAGGTGCATTACATAATCCTTGAGAGAGCCTTGTAGGATGAAGAAAATCCCACTGTGCAGATCAGCGCGCACTTTTATGTGGTCTTTGGGGATAGGTCCATTTTTCAATAAACTTTCTAAGTCTTTTGCAGAAGAAAATGCAAACTATAGAGTCAGGAGAAGACATCATCTATGATTGTAGTTGGATAAATGTTTTGTTTGTGATGATATTTATCTTCAGATCGTTGTATCCCCATCAGGTTGGGACCACCTAGTGCTAAAAAAGTGATATTTAATTTACATTAATTCATCACAATTCTATGCCAAACACCTTTTTTCTTAAGAAAAAGGGACAGCCATGGATTCCAAGAGATACTAGTTAGCCAGCATCCAGTAATTGTTTCAGCTCAGTTTCCTACTGTTGTCCATCAATATTAAACTTTCTATATGTCTTCACTCTTATAAGATCTATTTCACCAATGTTGATACATAGACCATTTCTCCACATGAAAGTAGCCAACGTCTGACATTCAGAATTTTCCCTGATATTCTTCTAATAGTTTATGAACTTGTTCAAGTTTCCTGTTATAGCTTTCAGATATGTGGACTTGAGGTAATGAAAGAATTAGTTTTTGCTGGTAACTACAAATCAAGTTGTGTACCAATATAGTAGATTATATAAATAATATCAACAGTGTTTAGCTTCCCTTTTCAAATCTATTAGTGCTTTTTTCACTATTTTTTCTTTCCTATTGAACTTCTTGAGTAGAATATTGATATGACACTGATAAGCTAGATGTTTATGATTTTATGACCATCTCATCTAACAAAAATCAGATTATGACAAATCTGCTTTTCCCACTATGTGATTTACCTTAGTGTGTGTGAGAGCATTCATTTTATATTATATTATTGTTCAGTTAAATCTACTTAATGATTATTAGCTATTCACTAGGTTCCAATTCCTCTGGATTACTAGTGTTTGTTTGGGATGATTCTTGATGATGTTTTATTATATGATTCAATTGTTGATTCGATTATTGGTGATTTATTTGTATTAGTAAAGTGTATTTTTTGCCATTAACTCAGAAATTAATGATTATTTAATGAAGTGTTACAATGCTTTTAATAGCAACTCGTGGGTTAACCTTATAGGTAACGTGACCTACTGTTGATGGTTAAAAGGTCCCATTACCTAAGCAGGTTGCTATCCTAATTAGGGTACACCTTTATTTAAATTAAGTTGTGAGGAAACCTTTGTCAATTCAACCAGATGTCAAATTTATAGTTGACAGAGGTTTCTGACTCAATGGATGAAGAAGCTTCTCATGGATGCAACTTAAAAAGGGTGATTTACCAGCAACGGCTTCCAATTCCAAGAAAGGCGCAAACATAAGAGCTGGGAGCAAGATTCACTAAAAATCTCTTAATTTTAAGTAAACAAAGCAAACAATAAAAAACTTGAATATATAAACTGATATTCATTTATTGTATTTTTACTATAGGTATTAAAGATAAATGATCAATTATCCTTGGTTTAATTATTGATTGTAGAGTCTCAGCCAGCTATTGCATGAAGAGAAAAATCAAAAAAAGAAGTTTACATAGTTCATAAGTACCTTCAAGAATAGAAGAAGAGCGTTTTCACCAGTCTTGCGTTGATGAAAAAACTTAAGTTTTATTTGTAGAAATCTCAGCTAGGACAATAGTCTTCATACTATTGTCTACCTAATCAATTAATATAAAATAAATAACTCAACGCTCAAACTAAAACCTGTGCAGAAGATTTGAGAGCTAAAGCGAGCAACCTAGCTCTCAAATTTTTTTAGACTTGGTGCTCACTACAGGTGTAGTTGAGTTTTTTATGGCAAAGCTAATACAAGAAATAAAATAATGTCATACAAAATTAATATTAGGAACCTTTGGACAGAATAGTATACTGTTACTAAGAATGCGCTGAATTTGGCGTCACAAGTCAATCTTGATAACTTGGAGGAGCAAGTGATGAAAGGCTGAGGATAAAATATATTGAGTTATGTCAAATGGGGTTGGACATTACTGATGCTCCAAAAGAGCTAAAACTAAGTAGATAAAATAAAATGAAGTCAAAATGAGATAGATGGATCCACTCAAACTGACACAAATCAAAGAATTTACTAATTAAGTTGAAAGTGGAAACCACTATTAACCATGGCGGAGGGTGAAGGGGGATTAAAGCTCTTTCTCCTCATCTGGTGGGGACATATAACGGCTAAAGCTGAGAACACCGGTATGGGCGCATCTTGGATATGGGGGTCAAGATAACATAGAGGTGCTTGAAACTTGCTGTGTGCAAAGAGGAGGGCGGAAATGTAGGTTGTAAGGGCTTTTACAGGCTCAAGGCATACTTTAGATAGGGTGGCGAAGGTGAAAGGTTGTTGAGGGTAATAAAGGTTTTGGGCTGAACTTTGTGACTGCCATGACTTTTGAACTGCTGCATGCGCCACCTGTTAGTAATGGAGATGTCTTTTTTATGTTTTGGGAGCATGGTACTAGGGAGGATAAGAGGTGGAAAGCCCACAGCCAGTACTGAAACTAATTTTGCAATGGCTTTACGGGTTGGGTGACATTATGAGGAGGCAACTGCTTTTTCAGCTAGTAGGTGGTTACTTTGGAATGGGTTGGCATCAGGGCTAGACACATAATGGCGCTTTAGAAATTGGGTTGCATATTCAGTATTAAGCACATTTAATTTGGAGAAGGCCCAACCCCTATTTGACTAAGGGATACACTCACCTGATTTGTCAACCTCAACCAAGTAATCCCATGGATTTTGGTTAATCATATTGGGTTATTTGCTTATGGGTGATCTGTGGAGGGTGGCTGGGAGGATAATCTAGAATTTACTGTAGTCATACAGACTCCTGATTGTGGTTTCAGGAGAAGAAGTTTGTTAAAGTAATTTTTGGCTGGTTGATTCAGTGGTTGCTGTAGCTGCTACCTTGGGGGTGTGGGAAAAGTATATTCCCCATTCAAAAAAGGTAATTGGATCAGCTATGGGATCATTGCGCAAATAGTTGGATGTTGATGCCATGGCTCATGAGATGGAGGGGCAGCGCCATTTTGAATGGTCCAGTTTAAACAGGTGGGGCAGATGGTGCGCCCTCCATCCACTTTCCTAGAAAGGATGGTCAGGGTCTGGGGGGTAATGGTGCGAGGGACTATTGAGAAAGCTACTTCTGTTGATACTGTTCAAATAGTTGCAAAGGCTCAGGGCCTGTGAGGCGGGTGGTTCCATTGGAAACCACAAATTGTTGTATAGGATCAGAACCATATTCCAATAATCCAGCAATAATCTACTATGCAAAATTTTAGGTGGTATGTGGGTAGGGGGTCCTACAAAATGAACCACAAGAGTGGTATCAGTGGGCAACCAGGTATGAATAGGTGGGGGGGTATGCCCTGGAACACCAGTAGATGGTAGCTGCTATAGCACCATCAACTTCACTTGTGAAGCCAATATCAGAATACCCCTTGAAGGGGCAGAAGGCGATGAAGCCTATAGGATTCATAACAGTCTAGGCTAATTCAATAATAGCTTTGTCTGAGTAGGGTAACAACTTACCATATTCAACCTGAATGCCAAATTGCATGTTGCTCTGGGGGAGCATGAGGGGGCAATGTGGCACCACTTGAGATAAGAAAAATGCAAGGCTAAGTCCTTAGGCTGGACATAGCACCCTGAAGAATTTGGAGTGCTAGCCAATCCATCCCTAGCACGTTTCAGCTTTGGCCAAAAAAATTAGGATTTGATGCACCACTGCCCCACGTGGGGACAGCAGGCATCAATAACCTTGACATAGATAACATGAATAGGGTGGTGATGGATGGAGCTGTTTTTACTAAATCTAAAACTACAATTCAAACAAAGGTGGGTGAATCAAGAGAGAGAAGAACCATGAGGCTAAAAATTAAACTTGAAGAAAAGTTAATAATGATTTATATGGAAATGTCACCTCACTTAAATAGAATGTTGAGATTCTTCCTTACTTGGGGGAATCCCCAAACTAGGGGTCACGACCCACCAATGGGTGGATGCAAGATTGAGCTCCCCATTAACTTGGGGTAAGCCTGATCTGAAGTATATGTTATCAATCCCAAAAATTAATTATATCTAATAATAGTAAATTTGGTACTGGTGACTAATGCTGAGGATGCTAAATAATCAATTGGGCCTTAGAAAATTACAATCTGACGTTGACCAATCAAGTTACCCTTTTGGGAGCACCAGCGACAAATGCCATAGATTCTCCCACTCCCCAATGTATTATTAATTATATTCTATTTTTTCCTACATTGGAATCCCAAGCCAACACTTTTGCCATTTCAATTCCTCTCATTCCTATTCCCAATTCCAGCCTCAAAGTCCTATAAATACCTCAGGGCTTTATTTCAATAAACACCGTTTCTCACCTATCTCTTTTCCTTTTTAGTTTACTTATGGCCTTAATGACCAATTAAATCGCTGGGGGGCATCAATGTCCTGATTAATTATGGGCATGGATTGGAGTTGCTCCCCAATGGCCTGGCATAGAAGATGACCAAATTATCATGAAGATATTATTTCAGGAAACTCTACACAAAGTGGATATATAACGCTTTTGATGGATTCAGGATGATATGACACAGATGGTAAAGTTCTTAGAAGAAAGATAAAATCACAATTGTGATTGTGCCCAGATGGATGCAAATGAAGCCAATAATGAGACGCACAATACATAGTAGAAAAACTACAAATCCTATGAATATGCCTATATTTTTCGCTGTAATTTTTAAAAGATTTTCAAGAAGATACCTATCATTAGTCAGGTAGCTGTGCAGGTACCTCCTGCCAGCATAGCAACAAAAGAATTTCAAAAAATGCTGAAATTACCTGTCTTTTATCAAGATAATGTACCAGAGTTTTCCACCTATTTAAAATTACAATGTTCAGATATGGTGACTGACCTTCAGCAATAACTATGATTAACTGCTTAGACAAAAACTGTCAAAAGCTAGTGTTGCCCTATCTCACTGGGGATAATTATACATACATCAATGCTAAATAAGCAAAATAGCTGAGCTTGGTAGTCCTCACAGATGGCCAAGCATAATTAGGAGTTTATGGAAATCCAATTTAAAGCAAATAGCATTAGTAGCGTTAGCTGACTTATTTTACCAGGAAATTCAAATACTGATTGGTGAAAAAGTATTATCCAATTTCAATGTGCGCATAGCAATGCACTTGGCGCTTTGGCCCTTCAGAGATTTGCACTGCACTATGGCTTCAGCGCTTGTAAACCATACTTCCACATCACAGATTTTAGATCTTCTAAAGATTCTAAGTTTAACAATTGAAGCACCTAAACCAACAGTAAAGCCATTTCTATCAGAACTCAGGATATCTTAAAATTTGCAGACCACAATAAGTAACAGCAGAATTGAATCATAACAGGAAATAAGCCCAAAGGACAGAAACGAGTTGATAGAACTCAAATAAGCTACTACAAATCTGAAAAATTTGGTAACGTAGTTGTTCAATGTCAGGATAAGAAGCTTAGAGAGCATGTTACTCTGGTACAGGTTAAAGAAAAGAGAACTGATCAAGATTATGAAATGGGACCAGGAGTCTATAATGATCAATTTTTTAATGCAATTAATTCCTGTTTCCCCTGTTATATCTAAGGATGACCTGAATATTTCCTCGCAATTTATAGACAAAGATGCACCTGATCAGCTCTACCTTGTGAATCTTTTGGACATAAATGTAATTACCCAAGCAAAGGCAAATGGGATAGACCCCAAAATTCTAAAAGAAGTTGCTCAGCCATACACTCATCAATTGGTGGAAAAGATCAGAACAGTCATAAGCACAGATTACTCAAGATGAGACTTGAAATATGTCCACTTATCTCCTAATTAGCATGATCAAGAATCTTTTCCTGATTTATCAGCACAATTAATTCATACTCCAAATCTGGCGAGTAATGCCGAATTCACTCAGTAAACACTTTCTTGTAATACTTAGAGTGTACATATTTGGACATTATAGTCAAGTGAGTAAGAATATGGGCAATAAATGATGATGGAGCATCCATTAATATAATCTTTTCTCAAATTAGTTATTTAAATGAATAATTCACCATATTCATAGCAATAGATAGAACATGGAAACAACTTCTCTTTAGCTCAAGACCACTTTAAAGCGATCTTTTTTAATTTAAATTATAAACTGATTGCAATCCATATAGCTGCATCACTGACACACTGATGTCCATGAACCCACAGCTTGCTGCTCCCATGCGTGGCAGCGAAAAAACCTCACCCAGCATTTTCCATTTGGGGGAAACGCGCTTGGACTAATTCATCCAGTCCTAACAGATTTTTGGGTTGGTTTGTTCCACCCAAGTATCTCACCATCGACCTTGCATGATCCCAGGCAGTGCCCCACTGCCATCTCATACTCCCTCTCTTGCACGTGCATTTTGGCCTTCATGTCAAATATGGGACGTTGTTTCCATATTCGAACAAAGTCAATATTGAAATGGCACAGGCAGTGATGCAACCCACCGGGTTCATTGATTTCTGCCTATATAAAGGATACTTTGATCTTGGTTTCACATGTGAAGCTGATGCTGCCACTGCAACAACTGTGCCCCTGATTTTCCAGGGAACCCAATTCCCACAACGCGCAACTGGCCCCCCGCTGACACCACATTGGTGGTTCAGTTCACTGGGTTGCCCACTCACCTACCCTCTGCGGTGCTCCATCAAAAGCTGATGAAAAATTTGGCAGCCTATGGCGCTGACCCCATCCTTCAATTTGTGGTCCCTAACAGAGCCACACGCCTATCTGGGCCTCAGGCATTTGCCACAGTTGACCCTAAAATTTTTAACATTTAAGAGTAGCTTCCCCCTCAAGCCTCCATTGAGTCTTCCCCTAACCCACCATTCTGGGCCCATGTCAAGGGTGGGCGGATTGTCTGTTCATCCTTCTTTGAGTCGGATCACTTGAGGCATAGCTTGCCCTACCTTGCTGCTTCCACTGCCTTGGCAGATTGGCCACCAGCTCCCCATCTGCCAACTTCCATGAAGCCATCTCAGAATGAGTGAAATCATACTCCCTCCCCTAAAACCTGTCGCTCCCACATTCATAACATTCAATCAGGCCCCTCCTAAACCCAGTGCCACCAATGCTCCCACTAATAATTAAGTGGCTTGGACGACAATTCAATCCTGAGCCCCAACCCCAATCACCTGCTCAGTCATCACACTTGAGGAAAACAAGGAATTGTATGACATAAACCCCTGGTCCTCATTGGCTAAAACTGATGAATCTGGTAATGTAATTGAGAACTCCAAAGTCGACTTAAGAGAATTTATCCCTACACAATATACCATAGAGATTCCTTAGTGCTTTTATGCCCCACAAACAATAGACAAATTTGTTTTGCACCAACACCATTTTGTTGTAGCAGCTGCTGACCAACCCAAAAGCTGTTTCCTGCACAAAATGGTTCCTGAACAGTGAATAGGATTGCCAAAGGTCTCTCCCATCCCATTCTTGCCCCAACATGTCCCCCGCAGAGAAAACTATAACCATTTTTCAGCTTCATAAACATACCGCAGATGCCATTCAGAAGTGGTTGCTGCTTCTTAATATAAAGAAAAAGTTACCCTCGCTATCACGACTTTAGTTTTCCAACTTCCAGCCACCCGCATTTAAGCAGAAAAATTCTTGTCTAATTACCTGAGCACAATTTATGATGATGATATTTCTACAAAAAACCAATCCTATGCAATCTTACCCAGCATAGCACTGATAACCTTACGCCCTTGCTATCTGCCTTGGCCTGCAAATTAAATTGTATGGAACCTGAGGATGAACCCCCTGATCCCCTTTCCCTTCCGCCATGGTAGGATAGTGGCTCGCCGCTGTGCCACCTGGTTGGTTGTGTTCTCGTTTTTTTGTGTGTCCTTCTGCTCGTTAGGGCGGTTGATTCATATTGTTGGTTTTGTTAGTTTTAGTTTTTCTTTTTTGGTAATGTCCATCCCCTGGTCGGCATACCTCAAATAAATTTTGGATAGAATTTGGAACTGCTAAATTAGATACCACAACATTTTGTGGAGCATAAAGTAAATACCGCTTTGGTTTAGATCATTGGTGGTATCAGCTCCCATCATAGTGTTAGCATAAAAAAATTATGACTTTCTTATCTGTATGTATTTTTTAAAAAAATATAGTGTCAAATGTAATTTTGATAAGAACATCCTAACAATTTGAGGAAACCCCTGCCATTGGTATAAGAAAAGAGGAGAAACTCTGCTGACAAAGTGGAATAATTTTGTAAGTCCAATTTATAACAACGGGATACTTCTTATCCAGTACAAGTTGTTAAATGAAAGAGTAGGGAGAGATGAAGGAGATTCTTGAAAACCGTGGGATACCATTGAGAAGAAAATGACATATACCATTCTTCTGAGAACAAAAATCATAGTTAACACAGGGAACATTATAAATCCCAGAACAATTATATTGAACAATTGCCAGCCCATGTAATAAATTTAGACTGGAGCCATGGGCAGCATTGAGGTTTATAATGCCAGGCCATGGTGAAATACAAATACTGCTGCTTAATCTGAGCGAAATAATTGATAAAAGTGGAAAACACAAATCATCACATTCATGCATTTAATCCTGATGACAGAAATCAAAGAAATAAATAACTTTTAAGTGTTGCAAAAATTGGACTACCAGTGGATGCTGTGAAAAGCATTAACATACTGGTTGATAGTGAACAATTGTCTGATATATCAGAAAAATAGCTGGAGTAAGTGTTGGTGTTACAGTTCTTTAAACTGTTTCCAAGGTCTGATGGTGGGCTCAAAGCTAAAAATTTGCAAAAAAGGGCTAAAAATGAAACGGAAGTATAGATAGTTTACCAAATATTTTATTAGTTTTAAAAGTGTCAATATATAGAGTGTGTAGGGACACAGTGCCTCAAAGGATCTTTGTGGCCCCATCTGTTCTGAAGCTTTCATAGCCTTCCAAATTGATCGCCTGTTTGGCACTCTCATTGTATTTGCCGCCTATATGACCAGGTCGGTGGAAACTCAGCCTCACGTGACTCAAGAATTGGGGATGAGACCCCTGAAGTTGTCTTCGTTTGAATAGGCTTGAGAGTAAAATCAATGCAGCTCATTTTAGAAGTGAGGGATTTTTTTTATCTCAAATCTGAAAACGTCCCCCTAAAGATCCTGTTGGAGGGGGTATAAGGGCCGAAGGAACCACTTATGCACCCTATATACCATGGTCCCCTGGTGGACATCAGCAATGGAGTACTTAGACTTTACCTTATGAATGACCTTGTAAGGTCCAGACCAAAAAACCTCAAGCTTAATCGGTTGGCTTCCAGATCAATGGTGATAGAAGAGAGCAAGATCACCTAATTGGAAAATTGGTAAGGGGGGTCAGCCAAGATTAAATTAAGATGTCTCTCTTCCTGTAATGGTGACAATGCCATGTGTGGCTAGGGCTTGAAGCCGGAAAATTTCGTTTTCTAAGGCCATTATAGGTAATTCAGAGTTCTCAAGTGTGGAGGTCTCAAGCAATGTCTGGATGCTACTTGGCAACTGATGTGTAAACCCATGTAGGGATTCAAATGGAAACATCTTGATGACTTGGTGGTAGCTTATCCTGTAGGCAAGCAAAGCGCTGGGTAGGTAATGGTTCCACCGAGCAGGATCTGAAGCAGCCATCTTTCATAAAAATGGAGACAAGAGTTTTGTTAGCAATTTCTACCAGCCCATTAGTTGATGGGCAGTAAGAGGCGCGAAACTTTGGGTAGTGCCGAATAGTGAGGTAAGTTCTTGTACTACCTGTGAAGTGAAATTCAACCCATTATCTGAAAGTAAGGTTTGGGGCACACATGCTGGGTGAAAATGGATCAAACAAGGAAGAGAGCAGTGGCAGCTGGGACCAAAATTGCTTCAACACACTTGGTTAATTGGTCCACAGCTAGGATAATATACTTATAGTCATACAATCTAGTGGGAAGAGGGCCCACTACATCAATGCTAACAGCATTAAAGGGCTTAGTCAGGGCATGACTGAGCGTTGAAATCAAGGATTGGCTAAGTCTTGGGATTGGAAATTCATAAATGCCTCCTAGATATCTTGGATGGTTTTACCATTCAAACCAAGTAACATCTTGACTTAAGCCATTCATGAGTCTTCTTAAGTGCCCCATCTCCCACAGTAGATGGCCCTCTAGAATAACATCAGTTTGGGAAGAGAAGCAGACATAAGAGAGCCTTTTTATTGACCTTTTAGAGCAGCCCATCCTTAATTTAAGTGTCTCAAAACAATCTTCAGAGTTCAGCTTGAACCTTAGGAGTTTTCAACTTCCATTTCTCAGGTTAACCTATTAGATCATACAGCTGGTCCTCCTTAGGGGTCAAGCGGCTAGCACCAGCATCCTGTAGAGGCCGTCAGCTTTTTGATGAATCGCGCCTGCATGATGTACAATAGTGAAATCATACTCTGTAGTAATAAGGCACACCTGGCTAATCAGCATATGGTTCCTTCAATTGCTGGAGCCACCAGGGCTATGAGTGGTCTGTAACAATGGTAAAGTGAGTACTGTAGAGATAAGGCTGAAAAGTTTGACGGCTAGCAAGACATCCAGGCACTCCCTCTTGGTAATGCTGTAATTTCGTTCAGCTTTAATCAGTGTCCTACTAAAATAGGCCACTAGATGGTCGACTTGGTTTTCATCAGGTTGGGTTAGGATAGCCCTGACGTAACATCACTTGCATCCATAAACAACAAGAGGGTTGGTCAAAATGCAGGTGGACAAGAATGGGTTTAGTAATTAGAGAAGTTCTCAAGTCATTAAAAGCCTGGTTTTGTTCAGGCCGCCATTCAAATGGCACATTCTTCTGAATAAGATTGAATAGTTGCTTAGCTAGTTCAGCAAACAGGTGGACAAACTTTTAGTAATAGCCTATCATGCCTAGGAATACCTGGATATTCCTTAAGCTTTGTAGGAGTGACATTCTCTCTATGGCATCAACCTTGTCCGGTATAGGCTGGATGCCATTTTTAAAAACTTTGTGTCCCAGAAACTTTAGTTCTGAATTGAAATATGAGAACTTCGAAGGATTAAGCTTTATAGAAGCCTTTCAGAACCGATTGAAGACTTCCATGAGATGCGCAATGTGTCCATTAAAGGTTCATGAGAGAAACTGTAATTTCATCTAGGTAGACAAGGACGCATGAAAGCTTCAAGTCCCCAAAAATCCCGTCCATGGTGCGTTGGAAAGTGGCCGGGGCGTTACAAAGACCCTGGGGATTCCTTGTGGTCTTGGTTAATCCTTTATTGGCTATGAGAGCATACTTGTCTCGATCTTCAGGGGCGAGATCAACTTGACAATATCTGCTGTCAAGGTACATGGAAAAAAGTACTGAGATCTGACAAGTAGACAGAGGAAATAATCAATTTGGGGCAGAGGATAACTGTCCTCCTTGATGATGTAGTTGAGTTGCTGGTAGTCCATCACCACCCGGTGGCTGCCATCCTTCTTCCAAACTATCAGAAGAGGGGAGTCCAAGGGCTGCATGATGGTACCAGGAGACCAGCATCGAGTAGTTGTTTGAGTTCCACCATCACTTGGGCTTCTTCAACCTTGCTTTTTTGGTAAGGTCGGAACCAGAAAGTGGGAGCGTCCCCAGTTCCACATTATGTAAAACTCCATTCATTCTTCTGAAGCCATAGGTTGAGGCTAAAATTAGGTCTGAATACTCCTTCAACAACTCTTGAACCTTATGTTGTTGATCATCTGAGAGGTCCTTTTTCAATAATGGTGTTGTGTGTGTGTGTGTGTGTGTGTGTGTGTGTGTGTGTGTGTGTGTGTGTGTGTGTGTGTGTGTGTGTACCAATATGACCAATGGAGGTATCTCCAATCTTAAATTCCTTAAGTCCCCAAACCTTTGGACATCAGCAATAGCCTACACCAGTAGAAGGTGGACATAGGTGGCGGGACTGTTTGGACCTATTATTCTGGGTTTGTCAGTAAGGTTGCCCAACAACACTGATATAGATCTGGCATAAGCTGAATCTAGGATCCCTAGGCAGGTAAGCACCTCCTTTGTGGATGGGTTGTCTAAGCCTCGGATTTCTAATAGGCATCCTGAGGGGTTATTGACATGGACCCAGGTATCAGTAATGTCTTGGGACTTTGGAGGTATTTTAGTCACCCCTAGGTAGGTAGATCAGCATTCCCTCTTGCCCATCAACAGCAGGAGGAACAAATGGACTCATGAGCCTCTATTGTAATATTTAAGCCAAGTGATTTGGCCTTCACTCTCCAGTAAATAGGATCAGGTTTTGAACTCTGTCTTAGAATCATAAGAGGTTGTGAAGATCAGAGGGAATCTATGCCCTAGTAGGGATAGAAAGCCGCCATCATAATGTAGTACTGCGGAATAGTATCGGAAAACTGAGTCCCAAGGAGCAGGTAAAAGCTAGGGTTATCTAGCACAACAGCGGAAGTGTTTACAACAAGCTTTAGAAATGTATCAGTTGAGAGGAATAAGCCCCTATAGATTGGTTGCATTGTGGGTCAGCTGTGCCATACTCCATATAGTGTGGAACGTCTGGATTGATCTTGACGTGCTTCATTAACTTGGATGATATGACGTTCACGGGGGAGCCACTGTTGACTATGCCAAGGACTGGAATTTTATGAACTTGAACTGCGACATGGATAACCAGACTATTGAACTGGGGCGGTAGTGTGAAAAAATGGGAGAGTCATCAGAAGAGGAGAAAGCAGTATAAATTTCTTTATTATCACTGGATACCAAAACTTCTGCTCTAGGTACAATAGCTCCAGATTCGTTCAAGGTTATGGAGGATTCTTTAGGCTGGGTAGGGTTATCAGCATGGAGCGCCTCGTCCTTCATGCTGATGGCCCTTTTCCCACCTCCCTTGGAAATTCATTTTTAGCAGGTCTTGGCACTGTGTCTGAAACCATTACAGTAAGTGCATTAAGGTTAAGGATTATTCTGGTTTTCAACCACATGGACTCTGGGACGGTCAGAGGGGCCTGTAAATTTAGCATTAAAGTGTAGAGTAGATGCAGAGATCTCGTTAAGTGCTTCCTTGATTTTCTGGATACAGTTGAAACTCATTCTTCTGCCTAATCATATGAATTTGAACCTCAGGGTAGGATACTAATGCAGAAATGACAGGGGTAATAGCTTCATCCAGGGTAATATGATTTGTAGAGACTAAGGG
The DNA here is from genome assembly GCA_022478985.1 of Massospora cicadina. Lineage (NCBI taxonomy): Eukaryota > Fungi > Entomophthoromycota > Entomophthoromycetes > Entomophthorales > Entomophthoraceae > Massospora > Massospora cicadina. Next base: position 67,664 of record JAKSZP010001420.1, on the reverse strand, counting down.
TTGTGCTTGGGAATAAGAATGGCTGGCAAACTCTGTGGGGCTTTCTCTTTTATTCAGTCAGATACCCATGAACGCCTGTTTTTGGGTGGACAGGGTTTAATTGCTGCAAATTCTTGAATTAAGGCTGTATGGACATGTTCCCAGGTGTTGAAATCCTTCAAATGGGGGTCATGATCTCCCAGGCAGTGCTATCTAGGCAGAAGTGGATATGCTTTACCTTCTGCCAATTAGTGGCCTCCTCCATGGAAATCTCATACGCGGACAGGAAGGAGGCAATGCTTTCTTGTCTGAGGTTGAACCTTTCTTTGAAACTAGGTTTAAAATTAATTAAAAAAGGAGTGGAGAGGGTGTTAACACCAGGGATGGGCGCTGGCTCTGAGATCTCAGTCTCCACATAGCTGCAGGGAGTTTGCTGGTTTAGCTTTCACCGTAGGCCTCAAGGCCCTCTTGGATATCATACCAATTTTTGTTTGAGGGAGGAAACGAGAGCTTTATTTGCAACATGCTATTTTGTGGATTAAATGTAGGCGCCCTGAAGATGAAGCTGGTTTTCAAGGGTCAAACAGGTTTTGAACCTTGACAAGTTTGTTCGAGCTGAGAAATGTGAGTACTGGTAATCTTGGTGAAGACACTGAAGTTGTCCATTTCGTCCAATAGTGCTTCAATGGAGACCCTAGGATCAAGGTGGACTCCATCCATTGGAATTTGCATCCCCGAGCTACATTCCAAATATGATCATGTAGGGCAGCCAAGGCTGTTATCACATCCTTTTGCCGTGGGTTATCAGGGCAATCAGGGGTGGGTGCTAAGGGACCTGGGGGCCCTTGAGGGTCCATGGGGACCACCTGGTCCTTTGGGTCCCTCACGCCCTTTAGGGCCTTAAGCCACCTAGGCCCTTCAGGACCTTCACTCCTGGAGGAGTAGTCATGAGAGGCCAGCTCCCAATAATGTTGTTGCAGGGCCTGTACCAGATCCTCGACTTTGAGGAGGCGATGATTCCAAGTTGCCTCAACTAATTGGACTTCCAATGCAGATGGTCCACAAAATAGCCAGAGATCACGCTATCTAGCACCACAAATTAATCTTGGACCTCGATTATCATCAGTCAATTATCATTAATTGCCTTGTGGTTGTCATGGATAAAGAGGGAGGCTGCTTTGTAGAATTTGACGATATGAGAGTGTAAGGCCTGGGTGAGCCCTAGTTGTCAGGAGACTTCTTGATGGTGCAACCCACTAGTTGGAGTAGGTGATGAATAGCTGGGTGAACAAAGTTGTGAATGTAGCGTTCAGAACTCAGGGCAAGTTCTCATGCTGGCAGCTGATTAAAGTCTTAGAAATACCACAGAGCAAAGGGAATGGAAGAGGCATGTGAGCAGCTGGACTGAGCACCCACGGAGTAGATGCCATATATTAATTTTTGGACAACATTGATAAGGTTCTCGAACTGAAGTTAGTACTGACTTACATCAATAGAGAACAGGGAGAACTGGAATGTGGTTTAGAATTCTAACCTTTCAGGCTGCGGGTGGTACTTCATATCATGAGGTACTAACCCATTGAGCAACGCTTCTCAACTGACCAGAAGATTGATCTTCATGGTTGCTAGTATTCTCCAATGTTTGTGATAAACGTTTGAATTTAGGATAGCTCGGAGCCCCCTGTAGTGAGCACCACATTTGTCAGCATTAAAGTTCTTTAGATTGTTACCAAGGTCCAAAGGTGGGCTCTAAGCTGAAAAATTTGCAAAAAAGGGTCAAAAAGGAATAGGAAGAATTGATAGAATACTGAATATTTTTATTAGATTAAAAAAGTTTAATTAATATAGGGTGCTTAGGGACACGGTGCCTCAAGGATCTCTGTGGCCCCATCCATTCAGGATCTTTCATGGCATACTCGATTGATTAACTGTTTGATACCTAATTGTATTTCGCCGCCCTATGACCGGATTAATGAGAACTCTGCCTCACATGACTCAAGATTTGGGGATGAAACTATTGAAGTCATCTTTATTAGAGTAGCTCAAGAGTCAATTCACTGAAGCTCAATTCAGAAGTGAGGAATTTGATTTGTTTTTCATGCTGAATACTGACAGTAAGTGTTAAAATTATTTGAGAAATATTGGATGATATTTGCCCAGGACGACCATGTCCTTGGTGCACTAAAATATGTTTTCCATAAGGTCAACACTGAGGAATAACTGCCAATACAAATGCAATAAGTATGCTGGTCAAAGGCTGCTAAACCAGTGGTCATTGAAGGGATCTACAAGTTGATTAGTAAGGGCTCCTCATACTGGCATCAATTCAATGGGAAAGTATGATACTTATTATGAAAGAAGGATGAATCAATTTGCGTGGTGATTAATTACTGTCATTAAAATGAAGTCACCAAAAAGGATTCATATCTGCTTCCAAGTATTGATGACTCGCTTGAATTTCTAGTGAAAGACAAGTGTCTTTTTGATGAAGGTTTTGATCATAGGATGACAAATAAGCTTTCTAAAAGAAATTTGAGAGAAATTTGTGATAAACGCTGCACAAGGATTATACCAGCTACAGATATGCTCCAGGGAGTGTAACATGCTGGCACTTTTTAGAGGGAGATTGATTCATTTTGAGTGAATTAAAGTTGCTTTGTGTTTTGATGTACTTAGATGACATCAACGTTTTCAGCAAGATATTTACTAATCATCTGAATCACTTGGAGGAAGCAATTGAATATTTAGTGACAACAAATTAGAGGATCAAACTGAAGAAAAGTCATTTCTTAAAAAAGAGCTTAAATTTCTTGGTTTTTGATAAGCTCTGAAGGATTGCAACCTCAGCCACAGATGATAATGGCCATTAAATGGATGTCAATCCTGAAGAGCATTCAGGACATATTATTTTTTCTTGGGATGGTTAGCTTTTATTGCTGATTTATCAAAGATTTTTCTAGAACTTCTAAACCATTATTTCACCTGTTAAAGGATCCAAAAAGGATTTGTATGTAATTAGGAGGCCCAGATGTTGTTCAATAAACTAAGAAGATAACTATTGACTAATACTGTGCAGAACAGCCTAAAATTCAATATGGAAATTTTTATTCATACTGATGCCTCGTTAATGGCAATTCACATCGTTTTAAGTCAAGTAGATGATAACGGGGAAGAGAATCCAATGGCGTTTGTGAGTAGAATTTTGATGCTATTAGAAAGAAACTACAACACAACAGAAAGTGCCTCGTGGAGATCAATACCTGAAAACAAGTTTGAGTAGATATACATGGTACACACTTCATTGTTTGACCAACCACTTATCTCTACGCTGGTTACATAATCTTAAGGAACTAAAGGAGCAATTGGACCATTGCCTCTAATCAGCAATACTATTATTTCAAAGTTATACTCTGAGAAAGAGCAGCACATAAGAATTCTGACAGACTACTTAGATTACCTGCCAGTTCAAGTTATGTATCAGAAAGTGGATTAATTATTCTATCATATGAACAAAGAAATATCACGGATTCACCCCAGGAGACTTAAACCACGCTGAAGAAAGCAATAGAAAATAACAAAATGATTAGCAGACAGCTGTACAAGTTAATTGTAGGAAAATAGTACTTATTCCCTGGACCATCAGAATGATCAGATATCATTCAAGCTGCACACAAAGTTGTAAGGTATGGCTTAAGAAACATGATGGACCATTTATGCCAGTAGTATAACTGGAAATCAAACAATTACGATGTTGTGGATTATCCAGTCCATTTTGTTTAATGTCAGCTCCACAAGTTTCACAAGAATGTGAAGGTATAATGGCTAACACGCCCTAGGCTCACTTGGCTTATGTTGTAATAGCTGTGATGGGACCATTTGAGTGTAAGTACTGGGGGAGTAAAGTACATTATAGTTGCAATAGATCATCTGACTAGATTGTTAAGACGAAGAGCACAAGCAGAGTAGATGCTACAAGCATGAAGATATTATTATTGGAACAAGTAGTAAACTGCATGAATGTCCAAAAGTATTATTGAGTGTTAACAGAGCCAACTTCTTGTCCTATATGATTGCAAAACTGAATGATTTAAATAAAAATCCAAGGAGTAGCATTCGTTCCCTACTGGCCAGAGACAAATAAGATGGTAGAAAGGGTCAACTTAACTTTATCTGCGACGTTGCAAAAATTGGTAGTGGGGAAAACTAACACTTGGGGAACTTATCTTAGTTCAGTTACCTTTTCATATAATGATAGTTCTCATACAGTGACAGGGAAAACACCGTTCAAACTTTAATAAGGATGAAGAGCCTCATTAGTGCTGATTTTACAATAGAAGTTGAACCAGCTTTGGGGATGAGTACATTTAAATACTTAACCAGACTGAAAAATATCAAGATTGAACTTCAACACAGGCATTTGACATTACAGTGAAGAGAAAAATTAGAGCTAAGGAGATTTATGATCAAAGTTGACTAGTACTGAAAGAGTAGCATGTTGAAAATAGGGTACCTTTGCGATACCAAAGAATATGGAAATTTCAATTGGACGCATATGGTCAAGTCTGTTCAAGATTAATACCAGGTTAGTGACTGATGCCAATAAGATAAAAAGCTTCATGGATGGGCATATAGTGATCAAAGTCCCTTTATTATGGAAATATAAATTTAATCAAAGAGAAAAATTGCAAAAATAATATAAGCTAAAATGAATAGAAAAAATACAAAATATAAATTGTCTATGAACAAAAATATTTTTATAAAGAAGGAGATTATCCTTGAAGATATAAAAAAACATATATATATATATTATATAATATTGACTTTTATCTTATTGCCACAATCAAAAGGATCTGGCTTTGAGCCCACCTTCTGTTGTCTAGCAGGGGGAAGGGGTATGAACTGCAATGAGAGTAGTTATAGATTATAATGGAGTCAACAAAGATTATGTACATTTGGAGGATCGGTTTGGGTTGAAACTGGATCAGCCATGATGAGGCATAAGGTAAAAGAATGAACAAGGAATATGGGAAGCCAACTGAATTAACTCTATATAACAAGGAGTCATAAATGTTTGTCCCAGGGAAGTACAAGTGACCAGTTCATTTTGTCAGTGAGAATAACCAAAATAGTCCTAGCATGGCATGATGTCATGGGAACCACACTTGAGAGAGGCAGCAGCAAGTAGGAAAAAAGGTCTTTGTTGCTGATAATGGCGTGAGATTCATTAAATGCGGAACCAAACTGAACTCCACTGAAGTTTTATTGAAGTACAATGGCCAAATTGTGACCACAGCCTGAGGTGGCCACATTTCCCAAAGTCCTATCTTTCACTGATAAATTTGGTCGAATGGGGGGATGATTTTGGGCTTCTATGACCATTTGATCAAACGAAACAGATTATGACAAATCTATAATCCCATTAGATGATTTAAAAGACTTTGTGGGAGGTATCATTGTATATGATAAAATTTTTTTAATGAATATCCTTAATTATTACTAGTTAATCCGCTGGAATTTAATTCCGCTATAATAATGTTTGATCAGGAATAATCCCTGAAAATATATTTACTATATGGGTTGATTGTCAATTTGGTTGTTGCTTTTTTAATTCTATAAGTCAACTAAAGTTCGTTGCCAATCAACTCAAGTCTTTATGCTTCTTATGCTGAAGCGCTAACAATGCTTCCATTAGCAACTCATGGGTTAACCATTTAGGTAATGCGACAATCTGTTATTGGGCAGAAGGTCCCATTACCTAAGCAGGTGCTATCCTAAATAGGATACTCAGCTTATTTAAATTGAGAATGTGAGTTTACTTTTGTTAATTCAACCAGATGTCACATTTTTAGTTAAAAGAGGTTTCTGACTCAATGGATGAAGAAGCTTCTCATGGGTGCAACTTCAAAAGGGTGATCCATCAACAACGGCTGCCAATTCCAAGAGAGGTGCAAACATAAGAGCTGGGAGCAAGATTTACTAAAAATCTCTTGATTTTAAGTAAACAAAGCAGACAATAAAAAACTTGAATATATAAACTGATATCCATTTATTGTATTTTTACTATAGGTATTAGAGATAAAGGATCATTTATCCTTTGTTTAATTATTGGTTGTAGAGAAGACATTTCTTTCTCATTGCAAACACTTTTGCAACCCATTTAATTCAAGACTAAATCTTGTTTGATAATCTCATAGAGGGGGATTAGTCTGCGCCCATGTCTGGGAGCAGTTGGGCAAGCAAGGCAAGAGGAGCAGGCGGAAGGCCTGCGGCCTCTAACGTTTGAAAACGCCCCAGAGAATCCGGCGGAATAGAAAAAAATCTAAAAAAACTGGCGGTCACAATTTCCCCGGAGATACTCGCGTGGCAAGCATGATGCAACCAGTACATCAACATGCCACATTCCCAGCCACTTTTGTCGGTGAAATTCAGAGTCCGTGTGTATCTGGACATCCAAAAAACGGCCCTATGGGAAAAATTATGTGAAGATGTACACAAAATTTTCCTGACCACGGTGTACGTTGCACCTCACTCCATGTTGCACGGTTGGCTGGACCTAGGTTTTGAAAGCAAAATAGCAGCAGACGAGGCTGCAGTGGTGCGCATAGTGGTCGACCTCCCCAAAGGGCAATGGGTCATTAAAACTAAATGCACCAGATGGACAAAATCAAACCAAATTTTCCTCACGTTTGACTTTTTGCCTACTACGGTAAAACGTGACATTTTGGAGCAACACCTGAAAGATGGTCTCACCATATATGGCGAAATACAATCTTTTGAAATGCAACGTTTCACGCTGATGCCACACCTGTGCACCAGCAAAGCCATTGCAGTTCTGACCCCAACTGAGGAGATCGCGAAGGACCTAACCCAGATCCCGCACTCCACCTTTATTGACATTGCAGGGCACACCACCCACCCATTCCGGGTAACCGTGGACAGCGCGCCCCCCATTTGCACCCACTGTGACGCGTTCAGCCATAAGGCACACGCATGCCCCATCAAAGAGGGCGTTACATTCCAAGAGCACCCCTTGGTGGCCATGGCCAGCGGAGAGGTGCACTACAAACCAACCACAAGCACCAAAGAGGCTTTCCCGTGGGGAGCACAAGGCTGCTACCTATTGGTAAAGCCCATCTCCCTGCAGGAGCAGAAGAAGGCCAAGCAGGCCCATAGGACCGCAGCCAAGGAAGTGGCCAAGGTCACCACCACCATCCCACACTCACAACGCCAGGAGGACATGGAGACCTTCGCGGCAGAAGCAACTCAGGAATCCATCACCCAATCAGATTGGGAGGCCCATGCTGAACGGGCCACTCAATCTGAGGATCCGATGGAAAATTTGATCTCACCCAATCGCTGCACCCAAGCCCTGGTCAAAACCGACTTGGGACCTATCCCAACTGAAAAATTTTTTTTGCCCCACTCGACGGTGCACCGAACTTATCCACACTGCAAAAAATTCGTCTGACGTCGGGAAAACAAAAAGTGAAGGCCAAAGCCAATGTGACTCTTTCTGCAAAAATTAACAAAAACCCCGATAGGCGTTGCTGCTAATACCCATGCTGCTGTGAAAGCCCGTGGGGACCTGGAAGAGCTGGTGGGCCAGGGGGCCCACCCCCTCACACCTAAGGTGTGAAGGGGAAACCTTCACTCTAGGGATGCTGAATATCGCCAGACTCAAGGCCTCCCCATCCCGGGCTAGGAAACTGAGTTTTTTACAAAATAATTTACCCGTGGATATCCTGGCCATCCAGGAAACCCACTGTCCATGAGGTTCTGAGGATGCTTGGAAAACAATGCTCCTACCATCCCTATCCTTTTGGTCGAAGCACTGTGGGGTGCTAATTTGGAAAAACAATTTTTTCAAATTTACATCTTCAGAAACATTCCTAAATGACCGAGTGCTCGTTGTCACCTTCTCATGGGCTGATGTTGCACACACAATCGTCAACATTTACGCCCCAAACGGTGCACAAGAATGTCAGGAATTTTTCTCATCAGTCAAATCCCTCCCGCTACCCCCGATTCTTTCCTAATTGGTGACATGAACTGTTGGCTAACCTCACCAACGGACTGGTGGCCGCCCTCACCCCACACCTCACAGGGTCACGTAGAACTACGCATTCTAAAAGCCGCACTTAGATTAATGGATGCACTGCTGCGACATGCCCCACTGCTTGAAAACATGATGCGTCCCCACGTCCACAACGGCCAATTAAGGTCCATGACCCGCATTGATCTTATTCTAGCGCCGGCGAAATTCCAACCCCACATCTTCCACTTCAAAACAACGAAAACGGAATTCTCCGACCACTGACTGGTCTTGATAACATACCACTTACCTGTCACAGTTGCAAAGGCCCCACATTGGTGCAAAATCCGCCCCCTCAGAGCTTGCGTCACCAGGATTTTCCACGTGGGTGGAAGAGGCAACTTTGGCAAAATCGTTTGTTGCACCGTTTTGCATGGACCCCATTTCCACATGGGCAACTTTCAAAGAAGACACCATCCGCCACTATTGCCATCTCTCATCCAGATGCTCACGAGCCACATCAGCGGTTATATCGCGTGCACTGGCAGAATTGGCCCACTTGGAGTCCAACATTCCAGCCTCAGGATATAGCCCTGCATGGGGCCAGAAGTGGGCGGAGGCAGCAGCCCACCTCAATGCACTTGAAAGGCAACACAAACATCGGGTTTGTGTCCAATACAGGGCCACATGCATCACTAAAGGTGACAAGTGCATCGCATACTTCTTCAAAAAAATTTTTGCACCACGCCAGAGCGTGGCCTGCACACAGGTGCGAAGATTGGATAATTTTATTGTGGACACACTGGCCGAAGTGGCAATCGAAACGCAAAGATATTACTCTGAGTTATACTGAGCCAAACCAATTCAGCCACCCAAAATAGCAGAATTTCTTGACAGAGCTCATATCTGCACCATTTTCCAATACCTGGAAATAATGAATTTAATTACTCCGAACGAATTATTGACTACCATTTGTGGTGCGCCAAACTGAAAATGCCCAGGCCCAGATGGCATTCCATATGAGTTCTACAAAAAATATTTTAAATATAAACCCCACTGCTGCTAGCCTCACTCAACCAAAGCCTGTTGGAAACGCGCCAGCTACCAGGAGGACATGAGGCCTTTATAGTCACACTCTTCAAGAAAGGGGATAGGCTAGACTTAGCCAACTGGCGCCCCATTTCTCTAACAAACAGAACAAAATTTTAACAAAAATCATGGCTAACCGTTTAGGGACTGTAGCATCTGCCACCATCTCTCCAGAACAATTCGGTTTCATCCCCAGAAGGTCGAACTAGGATAACGGCAACTCTGTGGCTAATGTGTGTCAGTCCACAGCCTCTGGGGCACTTGTATTCTTGGACCAACAAAAGGCCTATGATAGAGTAAACTGGGAATACCTTAGGGCCTGCCTCCATCAATTCCGCCTACCTCCCCGCTTCATTAACTGGGTGATGCTGCTCACGGAATCTGCAACAATGGCTGTGCGCGGCCCAGGTTTCCTAACGGAAGTAGTCCGTCCTCAAAGGGGCCTGCAACAAGAAGACCCCTGAGCCCACTCTTATACAACTTCAGCCTTGACCCACTACTGCGAAATGTGAATGCCCAACTCACTGGGGTCCATGTGCCAGGCCAAACCCCAGTCAAGATGATGGCATTTGCAGATGATTGCGTGGTGGGGGTGTCTAATAACAAAGATGCACGCGCTTGAAGCCCTCATCCAGGAAGATTCCCGGGTAAGCAACGCAGCACTGAACGCCTCCAAAACCAAAATCATCCTCCTTGGTCAGTTTCAGAACTGCTGGGCCCCAGCAATTAGTTCCCAACCCAGCCCATCTGCTCGCCCAAGTCCACGCCTTACTAACTCAAAACACACCGCTCCACTGGTGCTCCCCTTTGTGCCGCGACCTACCATAGGACCGGTACGCCATCTGGGCGTGTGGTTGGAGGCAGGAGGATACGCGTCAGCAGTAATGGAGTGCCATATACTGGACAACGTGACGAAGCGAATCGCCTCTCTCAGAGCCCACCCTACTACCCTCACTGGCAGGGTTGTTCTTGCCAACTCTATGCTCCTATCCAAAGTCTGGTTTGGAGCCCACACCATCCCCTTCTCCCCAAGCTTCTTCAAATCCCTGTATGCTTTGCTACAAGGTTGGCTTTGGTCAGGCCGCCCTCCACCAGTACAGCTAGAGGTCATGTTTGGCCCTCATCATCATGGTGGCATGGGCCTACTTTACTTCAAAGCCCATGCCGCCAAGATCCTAGGCACCTGGATTGCGGCCGTCACTGCTCCTACACTCCCATCCCAGCACTGGTCCCGCGCAACCTGCTCCAACTTCTCCCGAGCCTTGGGCCTCAACAATCCATCAAACCCCCACTCCCTGATGAAATACCTCGCATCACACACATCAGCCACAGGTCCTCACGGGACCAAAACCCACTACAAACGAATCCTACTCTCCATGCGAAGCGCAGAGTGGAGAATTCGTATTAGTGGACATACAACCTGAAGAGGCCGCCCCTCTCCTCAGTTCACACAAGAGGTACAGGGGCTACCCATCCATGATGGCGTGATCCCCATTCGACCCCAAGTCCTATCCAGGGTGGACTACCTGGACATGATGGACATCCCTTATTCCACTGAGACCCAAAAGACTATCTGGAAATACGCACACCATCCTCTGTTGCAGCCTCAAGTCCGCTCCCATGTGTGGCGCTGCCTGAGGCGGGTGTATCATACAGCTGAGCGCTCTAATGCTTTACACTCATCCTGTGTCGTGTGTGGCCAGTATGGAACGCTGTTTCACCGCCTGGAGAGATGCCCCACCTCTAAAGTAATATTGCGCGAAGTCCAACGTCTGCTAGTCCAGGATCAAACACATCCCTTCAGTCTGTCAAGAGATATGTTTGCTTCATCAATGGCCTCCCCCTCCCACCCTCCCTTCGTGCTCTGGTGGTTGCAATCGCCATGTGGACTATCCACACGATTATCTTGGATGCCATCGCCGGATCCATCCCCACCCTCCCTGAAGCTGTCCACAGATTCTGGTCTCATATGGTGGATCACTTTCAAGTGTGGATGTTTGGATATCTCCCACCACGTCGCCGGCAGCTGGTCTCCTCCTGGTTCCCAGTCTGGTTCATAAAATCAGACCCCTTCCTCCACACGTGCTCAATAGTGGCTACGCCCCTACACACGTTCCCTCCCCCTTCCCATAAGTGGCGTTCCCGCTGGCAACAAGAGATAGCATCGCTTCTCTGGGGTGCCTCACCTGGTACTAAGTTTTGTCTCGTCTGAGTCATATTCGGAAGTGTCCATCCCATGGTCGGCCTTCCCTGCAATAAATTTAAATTTAAAATTAAATTATTGATTGTAGAGTCTCAGCCAGCTCTTGCTTGAAGAGAAAAATCAAAAAAGAATTTTACTTAGTTCATAAGTACCTTCAAGAATAGAAAAAGAGCGTTTTCATCATACTTGCGTTGATGACAAAACTCAAGTTCTTTGTATAAATCTCAACTAGGACAATAGTCTTCATACTATTGTCTATCTAATCAATTAATATAAAATAAATTAACTCAACGCTCACACTAAAACCTGTGTAGAAGACTTGAGAGATAAAGCGAGCAACCTAGCTCTCAAAAAGTTTACACTGGCCTAATATTCCAGGTATACATTAAATCATCATTATACAGATGCCAGCAATGCTAGTGATATGTGATAGCAGTTTGTAGTATTTTAGTATTAATTTTAGTAATTTTATCTTTGTCTCTAGGCTTGATCTCTTTTCATTTAGACGAATAGAAAGAGAAACCATTTATGGCATCTACTGACTCTGACAGCCCTTCTATATTTTTTTAGTACTAGATGGTCCCAACAGCCCTTCTATATTAACATGTAGTATTATAATGAATTTATAAAGCGAGAAAAGATTAATTGATTAAGCAGTAGTATTTTTTATTCCAGATTCTTTATTATCTACCACTAAGGAAAATTTTATAGCTACAGAGGTTAGGTATCCTTACTTGATGTTAACGGCTTTCAAATTAGATTTAGAATTGATTTCTGATAGCAAAAGATAAATATTATAACCAATTCAAAAGCGGAGCTTTAAATCCAAATCTACCAATATAAAATGGTAGAACAATTGTGCTTCTATGGCTTAATCTTTTTGGCCAGTGACGCCTTCTTCCTGAAATTAATCAAGGTCCATAGCAACCTGATCTTTCTGTTAAGGTGGGAAGATATGAAGTTGATAAGAGACTTAACATCCACAACAGCTAGATTGTGACTTTTTGTATAGTTACAATATTTAAAGTTTTTTCACAAAACTTGGTAGTAAGTAAAAGACTTCTGAACAAGATATTGCAAGTAGTTCTTTCTCTGTCACTGAATATTTTTCATGATATAACTAAATTGTGTGCTTGGAAGATGGGTCTTTCAACATGAATAGGATCAGTTGGCATTTCTGACTGTGTCAATGACTTGTGGACCTCTGAGGAATTAAATAAGAGGTATCTTCTGGGACTTAGGTGTCACTAATGTTTTCAGCATTCAGGAATTCAAGGGATGATGACTTCTGTGGGTGTGCCTAAAACATGGTAATGTAAACCATCTTGACCCCCTTCAGTTTGTTATTAGAGTTGTTTTTACAGAAGGAGAGGTGGGCTATGGGAATAGTCTCGGATTTAGATACTTTAGATTGGTCAGCAAAAGGGGAACCTGCACATAAGCCAGCTCATTTCCCTGCTCAGCCAGTGCTGAATACTTCTTTATGACTCTTTACATATAAGAGCGAATCTCTTTTATAAGCTACACTTAAGTTGATCTAATTTTTGGTTGCTTATTTTAAATTTATAAAAAACACTTTTTTAACTTTACCTATTTTAAATATTTGATTTGATTGTTGATTATGTCAAGTGAAGATTTTTTATTATCAAGGACATATTGAAATTTCGTTTTACTAAGTTGATGTGCATGATGAATTCAAGGGTTACTAGTACGTCAGTGTCTAAAAACAGCTACAGCTCATCATATGTGAAAGATTGTAAAGTTATCATTTTGTTCTAAAAGTATAAAAAGTCCTCAAGTTTATAAAAATTCTCGTTTCACTTAGTCCAAATTTCAAAAATGCTTTTTTTCTTAATGCTATTACTTTGTTAGAACTAAACTCCTTTGTAAATGCCTAATTGACTTCTTATAGGAGTTTAGATTGTCTATATGCGCGCCCATTACTTCATGAGCCAAGATCTTAAAAAGGAAAGATATGTACTTATTTTTATGGCTAAATTGTCCACTTTATCTGAGATTCATAGAATTACAGAAAAGACGCATTTTTTTACTTGAGGTACATTATTATTTTATAGTTATCTTAGACATAATTGTTTTTGCACTAGAAAGGACATGCAATCCATGATCATTGCGTTATATATCATTTCCTGAGCCAAATTGGATCAGTGGTGTGAGCTAGTCAGCAGAGTTGGTCTCAATGTGGTTCATGTTGTTTTTCCACATCTTCATAAGTTATTTGTGTAGTAGTATTTAACAAGTGCATGCGACATTCCAGGAAAGCTTTGTTGATATTGTTGACAAGAGTTAGGGCTGATGATTGAATGTCCTAAAAGCCTGTTCTCTTTTGACATTAGCACTCTTACTTCAAGATTCTGGTATACAGCTGGTGCTTCATCAGTTTGACTAAGAATTAATCTCTTAAATCAATCCAGGGTTTTATAGTTAAAGACTAAAGATGCTTTAAAAGCTCCTCACTATAGTATTAATTGAATTATGATTAAATGGCCATTTCACCACGCTGTAGCTTATTGTTGACAAAACATATGAGCTAAATATTATTTTTTTTAGTACTAGATGGTCCCTGAGCTAAATATTATTAAGGTAGTATAGTCTTTGGGTTTGGCTATATGATAACCTTATGTAACAACTTTATAGCTTTCTCAGCATCTTTCTAAACCCCAGAATCTATAGTAGATAAAATATTATAAAGTCGAATATTTTAGTTATGATTTGCTTGAAACTTATCATGGATGTCTCCAATATGACGGGAAGATAGGTAACAGACTTGTTTATATAATTTTTAATGCATCCTGGTTACTCATATGCTATAGAAATTATTATGTGGGCGCCCAACAAAAGCACAAGGTGGTATTAGGCTTGATGTAAAAACTTTTTGAATTCTTTTAGAGGTACAGAAACAATGCTGTATCTCTCTGGTAGAATATGGTTTCTTATAAGATCATATAGGCTTCATACGCAACAGAATTTCTTTGAGGGCAACATTATCGCCAAGGTTTGAAATACTACTTGTGAAGTAACAACTGCTTTGGTAGATTTTAGGAAATGTTGGAATCCTGGAGATGATAGATACTTACAGGTGCTGCTTACACAGTGTTTTTTAACAAAGGGGTAGTTGCAGGAGGTTTACAACTCTTAACTGCTTTTTAATTTTAATTTTAATAAAGGGAAAAATTATTAACAACAAAAAATCAGTTTTTATATATTTAAATTATTTTCAAATCTTTTAACTAAAAGAGAACCCTTATTGTTATTGGCGAACTTAGTATGTATGATACTTTGGGGCTAATATTGAGGTGCGAGGGAATTCAGGTTAGGCAGTGGATATCTCAATTTAGCTTGGATTGTACTATGAGTTCGACTTTATCAATGCCATAATCATGGGAGAGCATTTTAATATAGTCCCACTAATCAGCCATCTTGCTTATATGGTTATTTTGGCTGGAATCTTGAGTCCCTAAATGGCAATTGGTTGATACAATATTTTCACACCCCTGCACCTCCTTTGAATTTATAAAAGTGAGTAAATCTACCTTAGGAAATGGGAGTTAATATAAATTAGCGTGAGGGCTAACTTCTAGGTCATTTGCCTACCCGCTGAGAATTGCAGGCGAATTTTATATTAAAAATTTATCATATCTGACCTTGGAACATTCTTACTCACTAGTCAAACCTTAGGTTATCTGACAAGGAAATATTTCTAATTTAGATATTTCTAAAGGTTTTAGTGGGACTAATACAAATGAAACCGTGGGTAGAATTCCCAGAAGATCATAGTCTTTGCCATTTTGATGTAAGCCTAGTGAGTGGCGCTATTGACAAGTTTTTCTTCCATTTTGTAAAGTAATGAGGTATACTAAGTGAAGTTGGGTCCCTAGTATTGAGAACAACCTTGTATGAATTTTACTTTTAAAGGGTTCTCACTTGGTACTATTCCCTGAAGTACTTGCAGAAAGAGTATTAAGAATATGTGCATTACTTTGTTTAAATGTTGGGGCCAACTATTGAAACTTAAGACCAGGTAAATAAAGTTTATGTAAATAAGGATGACACAAGAGAGTAAAATATAAAATCTTTATTAATATGCTTTTTTGAGGAAGCTGATCAAGTTATGGACTTTACTATTTGCTCAAAGAGCTAAAATTGTAAAAACACTAATAAACAGACTGAAACGCTTAAAGAACGCTTAGGAAACAAAACAAAAGTCACACTCCTCAGGGGGAAATTTGAAGAACTGATTCCGGCCATTATGAGATTGGTGGGTGGCTATAGGCTCAAGCTCAAATGCATCTTTCTAGTCCCTTAGTAAGTTATAGACTAAGGCTGAGGGCAAGGTAGTAAGGGCATCAACAGTATGTAGTTTAATGTTACTAAATGGAGAACATTAAAGCATATGCATTCATGGATAAGACTGCAAATATCTAGAACTGATTTATTTAATTAAAAGTTGGCAGCAGGTATCTCGTTAAAAGTGGCAATTTTGGCAGGTTATTTTTGACTTCAGTCTCCGCACTATCACTGCAACGTTCTGGATTTTTCATAGGCTTTTGTATATAAATTGAGAAGACTGCGCTTAACCATAGAGGCTAAGATAGATGGGATGTTGGGTTGAGGAAAAACCTGTTGAAATTATCACCACTGATTGGCTAAAGCTTTTAAGAGTGGATGACAGTTGGGTGAGGCAGACGCTTCAACAGTGAGCTTGTGACAACTTCAGAATAGAGCGGCGTTTATCTTGGTGGCATAAATTTGAGGTGAAAATTAAGCGTCATATTTTGCCTTTAAAGTGTTCAAGGTAGTTTTGGATAAAATCTTAAAAGTCATCTAATTAAAAACCTCAGCCAATTTAATCTCCATGGATTATAGTTAAATTGGATTTGAGAAAAAGCATAAGATTAAGGTTTGTTTGTAAATTGTAGGAAGCTTAGGAGCGAACTGTAGTCCAAGCAGCGTCTACATTGGCTGGAGTATTGGTATTTGTGTTTTGTGTAGTATCCTGATTTGCTGACAAAGGAACCGATATAAGCAACATGCTTTTTAGAGAGGAGTAGTATATTACACACAATCTTTCGTGGGGTCAGTAACAGGATAATCACAGGAGGAGTTAGGCTTGGGTCCTGAAGATGCTGCAAGGGAGGAATTTTCATTTTGAATCATACAACTTGAAACAAGATAGACAGATAATAAACCCATCCTCCACGTAACCAAATTGAATGGTCAGATCATAGGATAAAAGTGCAAGAAAGAACTTATAAAGTTATCTATATTAGGGCATATTGAGGCTAATGCATATAGCCCTTTTAGATGATTACACTGTTTAAAACCACAAACGCTAGGATAGGTTCACAGCATATGCTATTAATCCAACCATCATCCCCTTGTGGAGCATTTTGGGGGGAAGATGGTTGGGCAATTCAGCAAACTGACCCAACATAGTGGTCTCCGCTGGTAGCTGTGTGCTTGTTGTTGGGAGAAGCATGCCTGGAATACCAGGGGCACATTCACTGCAATTGCGGCTTCTGCTTGACTTAGAAACCCAAATTAAAAAATAACCCTTATAGGGGCAGAATTTAATGAAGCTGGTGGGTTGATTACAGCCTGAGCTAATTTGATAATGTTTTAATTGCATATGAGAGAAGTTTTCCAAATATGGCTTGAGGATGATTCACTTGATGCTCTGGGGAGCACTAGAGGGCTTTGAGGCAAATCCTGAGAACAGTGAGATGCAGGTGTGATCCCTGGGAGGAACAAATTATTAAGGTTCTGGAGGGCTGGATGAACCAGTCTTGACACATTTTTTGTTGGGTGGAAATTGGCTAGTTGGGGTTTGCCACTACACTAGCATCGGAGTACCCAGTGGTAAAACCCAGGACATTGAGGATGTATGATTTTTAAATTTATTGCGTTGAAGGCCAACCATGGGACGGACACTTCTAAATTTGACCCAAAAGAGACAAAAATTAGTAACAGGGAAGGCACCCCAGAGAAGCGATGCTATCTCATGTTGCCAGCGGAAACGCCACAATGTGGAGGGGGAGGGAACGTGTGAAGGGGCCGTAGCCACAATTGAACATGTGTGGAGGAAGGTTCTGATATGATCAACCAAACTGGGAACCAGGAGGAGACCAGGTGTCAGCGACGCGGTGGAAGGTATTTAAACATCCACGCCCGAAAGTGGTCCACCAAATGAGACCAGAATCTGTGGAAAGCTTCTGGGAGGGTGGGGGTGGAGCCTGCGATGGCATCCAAGACAATCGAGTGGATAGTCCACATGGCGATTGCAACCACCAGAGCACGGAGGGAGGTTGGAAGGGGGAGGCCATTGATAAAGCAAACATATCTCTTGACAGACTGAAGGGATGTGTTTGATCCTGGCCCAGCAGACGTTGAACTTCACATCATATCACTTTAGAGGTAGGACACTTCTCCAGGCGGTGGAACAGCGTTCCATACTGGCCACACACGATGCAGGATGAGTGTAAAGCATTAGAGCGCTCAGCTGTATGGTACACCTGCCTCAGGCAGCGCCACAAATGGGAATGGATTTGAGGCTGCAACAGAGGATGGTGGGCATATTTCCAGATAGTTTTTTGGGTCAATGGAGTAAGGGATGTCCATCATGTCCAGGTAGTCCACCCTGGATAGGACATGGGGCCGTGTGGGGATCACGCCATCTTGGATGGGTAGCCCCTGTACCTCTTGTGTGAACTGAGGAGAGGGGCAGCCTCTCTGGGCTGTATATCCGCTAATAAAAATTCTCAACTCAGTGATCCACATGGAGAGGAGGATTCATTTGTAGTGGGTTTTAGTCCCATGAGGACCTGTGGCCGATGGGTGTGAAGCCAGGTATTTCATCAGGGAGTGAGGGTTCGATGGATTGATTAAACCCAAGGCGTGGGAGAAGTTGGAGCGGGCTGCGTGGGACCAGTGTTGGGAGGGGAGCGTAGGGGGTGATGGCTGCAATCCAGGTGCCCAGGATCTTGGCAGCATGGGCTTTGAAGTCAAGCAGGCCCATGCCTCCATGATAATGAGGGCCAAACATGACCTCTAGCCGTACTAGATGAAGGGCAGCCTGACCAAAGCCATCCTTGCAGCAGGGCATACAAGGATTTGAAAAAGCTTGGGGAGAAGGGGATGGCGTGGGCTCCAAACCAGACTTTGGATAGGAGCATAGAGTTGGCTAAAACAACCCTGCCAGTAAGGGAAGTAGGGTGGGCTCTGAGGGAGGCGATGCACTTCGTCATGTTGTCTAGAATACAACTCTCCATTACTGCTGATGCATACCCGCCTGCCTCCACCCACACGCCCAGATGGTGGACCAGCCCTATGGTAGAGCGTGGCACAAAGGGGAGCACCAGTGGGGCGGTGTGGGGTGAGCTGGGAGGGCGAGCACATGTGCAAGCAGATGGGCTGGGCTGGGCACTGGTTGCTGGGGCCCAGCAGTTTTGAGACCAACCAAGGAGGATGATTTCAGTTTTGGAAGCGTTCAGTGCAGCGTTACTTACCCGGGAGTACTCCTGGATGAGAGCTTCAAGTGCGCATGCATCTTTATTATTAGACACCCCAACCACACAGTCATCTGCAAATACCATCATCTTGACTGGGGCTTGGCCTGGCACATGGACCCCAGTGTGTTGGGCATTCACGTTTTGAAGTAGTGGGTCAAGGCTGAAGTTGTATAAGAGTGGGCTAAGGGGGTCCCCTTGTCGCAAGCCCCTTTGAGGGTGGACTACTTCCGTTAGGAAGCCAGGGCCACGTACTGCCATTGTTGCAGATTCTGTGAGCAGCATCACCCAATTGATGAAGCGAGAAGGTAGGCAGAATTGGTGGAGGCAGGCCCAGAGGTTATCCCAGTTAACTCTATCATAGGCCTTTCGTTGGTCCAAGAATACAAGTGCCCAGAGGCTGTGGACTGGCATGCGTTAGCCACAGAGTGCACGTTGTCCCAAATCAACCTTCTGGGTATGAAACCGAATTGTTCTAGGGAGATGGTGGCAGATGCTACAATCCCTAAATGGTTAGCCATGATTTTTGTTAAAATTTTTGTATCCGTGTTAGTTAAAGAAATGGGGCGCCAGTTGGCTAAGTCTAGCTTGTCCCCTTTCTTGAAGAGTGTGATGGTGAAGGCCTCTTGTCCTCCTGGTAGGAGGCGCGTTTCCAGAAGGCTCTGGTTAAGTGAGGCAAGCAGTAGTGGGGATATATATTTGAAGTACTTTTTATAGAATTCATATGGAATGCCATCTGGGCCTGGGCATTTCTGGTTTGGTGCACCGCGGATGGCTGTCCATAATTAGTTCTGAGTAATCAAATTCATGATTTCCGGGTATCAGGAAATGGTGCAGATGTGGGCTTGGTCGAGAAATTCTTTCACTTTGGCTGGCTGAATTGGATCAGATTGGTATAACTTGGAGTAATACTTTTGTGTTTTGATTGCCACTTTGGCTGGCGTATCCGCAATGGAATCATCTGATCTTTGCACCTGTGTGCAGGCCACGCTCTGGCGTGGTGTGGAATTTTTTTAAAAAAATATGCAGTGCACTTGTCGCCCTCTGTAATGCATTTGGCCCTGTACTGAACACAAACCCAATGTTTGTGCTGCCTTTTGAGTGTGTTGAGGTGGGCGGCTGCCTCCGCCCACTTCTGGCCCCATGCAGGGCTGTATCCTGTAGCTGGGATGTTGGACTCCAGGTGTGCCAACTCTGCCAGAGCGCGCGAAATGACAGCCAATGTGGCTCATGAGTGTCTGGAGGAGAGGTGGCGAGAGTGGCGGATGGTATCCTCTTTGAAGGCTGCCCATGTGGAGATGGGGTCCACACAAAACGGTGCACCAGACTCTTTTGCCAAAGTTGCTGATTCCACCCAAGTGGAAAATCCTGGTGATGCAAGTTCAGGGGGCGGAGTTTGCACCAATGTGGGGCCTTAGCCACTGTGACAGGTAGGTGGTAGGTTATTGAGACCAGTCGGTGGTTGGAGAATTCAATTTTTGTTGTTTTGAAGTGGGAAATGTGGGGTTGGAATTTTGCTGGCATAAGGATAAGGTCTATGCGGGACATGGACCTTAATTGGCCATTGTGGACGTGGGGGCGCGTCATGTTTTTGAGCAGCGGGGCTTGCCGCGGCAGCGCATCCATTAACCCAAGGGTGGCCTTTATAATGTAAAGTTATATGTGACCCTAGGGGCGTGGGAGGGGGAAGGCCAATGGTCCATTGGTGTGTTTAGCTAACAGCTCATGTCGCTGACTATGAAAGGGTCTGGGGGTAACTGGAGGGATTTGGCTGATGAGAAAAATTCCCGACGTTCTCATGCACAGGTTAAGGCATAGATGTTGACAATAGCATGTGCCATGTCAACCTACGAGAAAGTGACAATGAGGACTTGGCCATTGAGGAAGGATTCCGATAATAAAAATTTGAAAAAATTGTTTTTCTGAACTAGTACCCCACAGTGCTCTGACCAAAAGGATAGGGATGGGAGGAGCATGGTTTTCCAAGCATCCTCAGAACCTCACAGACAGTGGGACTCCTGGATGGCCAGGATATCCACAGGTAAATTTTGTTGTAAAAAACTCAAATTCTTAGCCTGGGATGGTGAGGCCTTGAGTATGGCGATAATCAATGTCCCTAAAGTGAAGGTTTCCCCCATCGCACCTTAGGTGTGAGGGGGTGGGCACCCGGGCCCACTAGCCTCCTCTAGACCCCCATGGGCCTTCACAGCAGCGCGGGTGTTTGCAGCAATGCTATTGGAAGTTTTGTTAATTCTTGCAGAAAGGTTTGCGTTGGCTTTTGCCTTTGCTTTTTGTTTCCCGACGTCAGACAAATCTTTTGCGGTGCGGATGAGTTTGGTGCACCAATGAGCGGGTCAAAAAAAATTTTCAGGTAGGTTGGAAACCAAGTCAGTTTTGACCGGAGCTTGGTCGCAACTTTGGGTGAAATTGAGTCACCCATTGGATCCTCAGATTGGGTGGCCCAATTGGCATGGGCTTCTCAATCTGATTAGTTGATGGATTCCCAAGTTGCTTCTGCTGCAAAGGTTTTGATGTCCTCCTGGCGTTGGGAGTGTGGGATAGCAGTGATGACTTTGGTCGCTTCCTTGGCTGCGGGACTGCGGGCCTGCTTGGCCTTCTTCCGCTCTTACAGGGAAATAGGTTTTACCAGTAGGTAGCAACCTTGTGCTCCCCATGGGAAAGCTTCTTGGTGCTTGCAGTTGGTTCATAGTGCGCCTCTCCACTGGCCATGGCCGCTGAGGGGTGCTCTTGGAATGTGATGCCCTCCTTGGTGGGGCATGCATGTGCCTTATAGCCAAATGCGTCACAGTGGGTGCAGATGGGGGCGCACTGTCCACGGTTACCTGGAAAGGGTGGGTGGTATGCCCTTCAATTTTGATATATGTGGAGTGCGGGATCTGAGTTAGGTCCTTTGTGATCTCCTCAGTTGGGGTCAGAACTGCGATGGCTTTGCCAGTGCACAGGTGTGGCATCAGTGTAAAGCGTTGCATCTCAAAAGATTGTATTTTTCCATAAACGGTGAGACCATCTTTCAGGTGCTGCTTCAAAATGGCACATTTTACTGTAGTAGGCAAAAATCAAACGTGAGGAAAATTTGGTTGGGTTTTGTCCATCTGGTGCGTTTGGTTTCAACGACCTGTTGCCCTTTGGGAGGTCGATCACTACGCGAACTGCAGCAGCCTCATCTGCTGCCTCCTTGTTTTTAAAAACTAGGTCCAGCCAACCATGTGACATGGAGTGAGGTGCGACGTACACCGCGGTCAGGAAAAAAGTGTGCACATCCCCAAAAATTTTTCCCATAAAGCTGTTTGTTGGATGTCCAGAAACACGCAGACTCCATATTCCACTGATGAGAGTGGCTGGGAGTGCAGCGTGTTGATGTACTGGTTGCATCGTGCTTGCCAAGCCAGGATTTCTGGGGAAATATTGACCGCCAGTTTTTTAAAAATTTTTTCTATTCCGCCAGTTTCTCTGGGGCGTTTTTGAACGTTTGAGGCCGCTGGCCTACCACCTGCTCCTCTTACCTTACTTGCCCAACTGCTCCCTGACATGGGCGCAGACTAATCTCCTTTGTGAGATTATCAAACTAGACTTAGACTTGAATTAAATAGGTTGCAAAAGTGATTGCAATGAGAGAGAAAAGTTCAAATTCCCAGTAATCTTGAATCCCCTTGTGTCTTCAGAAGTATTATAAATAGTACAGATTTCTTTTCAAATAAAATACTTTTTTCCTCTAATTTATTATTTATCTTATATTTATTTAAATACTTATTTTATACAGATGGAGAAAGTCTTGTCCAGTGCTGCAAACTATGCAGTCCTGTCTACAATTTCTTGAGCTGCCAGTGATCTCCCCTGGCTGCCCAACAGCATATTAGAACCCAGTGGAGAGCCCAGAATGGCAGAGGCATAGCAGTCTGAGTGACTTGAAAAGGAACATTCTAGGATTGACATGTGGGAAAGAAAGTCAAAAATGTACCAAAGGCCTCCATAACAAGCCAAATGACTGTGATGGGCAACCTCAGGTCACGCAGGGGTAACCTTCAGAGGCAGGAGATTTAAGGAGGATGACAAGCCCTTCAAGTTCTATTTATTTATTTTGGGGAAGGCCGACCAGGGGATGGACACTTCTGATAAGACATCAAAGAAAACAAAACTCATGTAATAGGAGGGCACCCCAGAGAAGCTGATGCTGTCTCCTGTTGCTAGCGGGAACGCCACTAATGGGAGGGGGGTACGTGTATAGGGGCAGGCGCCACAATTGAGCATTTGTGGATGAAGGGGTCAGAGTTGATGAACCAAACTGGTAACTAGGAGGGAGACCAACTGGTGGCGATGTGGTGGGAGGTATCCAAACATCCACACTTGAAAGTGGTTCACTAAGTGCAAACAGAACCAGCGGACATCTTCTTGAAGGGTGGGGGTGGATCCTGAGATGGCATCCAAGACAATTGTGTGGATAGTCCACATGGCGATTGTGACCACTAAAGCATGGAGGGAGGGTGGAAGAGGGGAGGCCATTGATAAAGCAAACATATCCCTAGACAAACTGAAGGGCTGTGCCTGATCCTGGCAAAGCAGATGTTGTACCTCACGCCATATTGCTTTAGATGGAGGGCACTTTTCCAGGCGGTGAAACAGCATTCCATACTGGCCACACATGACACAGGATGAGTATAAAGCGTTAGAGCGTTCAGCAGTATGGTACACCCACCTCAAGCAGCGCCACACATGGGATCAGATATTAGGCTACAGAAGAGGGTGGTGGGCATACTTCCAAATGGATTTATGGGTATCAAGGGAATAGGGATGGCCATCATGTCCAGGTAGTCCTCCCTGGACAAGGTATGGGGCCTCACGGGTATCAAACCATTTAGAATGGGTAGTCCCTGTACCTCCTGGATAAACCGAGGAGAGGGGCGCCCCTCTGGGCTGTGTGCCCAAAAACATGAATCCTCCACTCAGCGCTCTGCAATAAGAGGAGGATCTGTTTGAAGTGGGGTGCAGTCCCATGGGGACCTGCGGCTGAAGGATGGTGTCAAGAGAGTGTCTGTAACTCTCTCGTTCCCAGCAAGGTGATGGGATGCAAACCCACATTGCTAGGGAACTAGCCGTTAAAATAATAAAGGAAGGCACCTTGAACGGTGCCTGTGCCAAAGGCACCCAGGCAAGTGAAACGCAAATAAAGTACCAGGTAAGACAGGAATATCACAGTTGAGTGGACCCTGAGGGGAGCATACAATCAACATTGGCGTCAGGGGTCTTGGGTGCTTCAATCTGGAGGGGACCTGGGCGGCCCAAGGGAGCACCTGGAAATTTTGTAAATTTCGATAGAAGGTAGTGGCCCACATGGTTGGAGACCTTCCAAAAGAGGTCCGCCACCAAGTTAGCCCAAGGAACCATATGTAAAAACGTAAAAAAATGGGTATTTTTATTTAAGAAAAAGTTGACCAACAAGGAATGTTGGTCGCAAAACCATATTTGAAGTGTGCTGGGGGAAATTTTGGTTCTGCGGAAATGCACTTAAGCCTTGATGCTCCAATAAACAGACGCTTCCATCCGTTTTAGTAAAATACAATGAAAGTGCCTTCACTCAAGTAATCAATTGAAGCTTTATTCTACCTGAACTTAAAATTTTATAGCTGGAGTGGGACTCGAACCCCCTGCTCTCCAACCAAGCGAATTGAACCATCTCCGTTTAAAACATAAATTGTTCGTTTTAGTGCCTGAGCTGAGATCAGAGGCTGGGCGTTTTGCACCCCTTTAGTATCAACCTGGGCATGCTTGGCTTGCACCCAGCGTTGATCTAAGGTGTGCTTCAGGTCAGGGAGAGCCTGAAGTTTCACCTCTGGGCTTCCTGTTACCCAGCCTTATCTCTAGCATCAGTTCCTACTATGATGTCATCCAACCATGACAGATGGGAAGCCAGATATTTCAACAAAGAGTGTGGGTGGGATGGGTTGGTGAGGCCCAGGGCACGGGAGAATTGGAGCAGGCTGCGCGGGACCAGTGATGGGCTGAAACTGTAGGGTTGGTAATAGCAGCAATCCAGGTGCCCAGGATCTTGGCAGCATGGGCCTCATAGTTGAGCAGGCCCTGCCTCCACTATGGCGAGGGCCAAACATGACCTCCAGTCACACTGGCGGTGGGCGGCCTGACCAAAGCCACCCTTGCAGAAGGGCATACAGTGATTTGAAGAAACTTGGGGAGAAAGCAATGGCGTGGGCCCCAAACCAAACTTTGAGAGAGGAGCATAGTGTTGTCTAGTACAACCCTGTCAGTAAGGGAAGTAAGATGGGCTCTGAGGGAGGTGATGCGTTTTGTCACATTGTCCAGAATATGGTTTTCCATCACCGTTGAGGCATATCCGCCTGCCTCCAACCACACCCCCAAATGGCGGACTGGCCCAACGGTGGGGCTTGGCACAAAGGGGAGCACAAGTGGGGCGGTGTGGATTGGGCAGGGTAAGCAAGCGCGTGCACTAGCAGATGGGGTGGATTGAAAACAGGGAACTGAGGCCCAGCAGGCTCGATACTGACAAAGGAGAATGATTTTGGTTTTGGGTGCATTGAGTGCAGCATTACTTACCCTGGAGTAAACCTTGATAGGAGCTTCAAGCGCGCGTGCATCATGATTGTTAGACACCCCAACCACACAGTCATCAGCAAATGCCAACATTTTGACTGGGGCTTGGCCTTGCATGTGGACCCCAGTAAGGCGGGAATTCTCATTTCGAAGAAGTGGGTCAAGGCTGAAGTTATATAAGAGTGGGCTAAGGGGGTCCCCTTGGCGTAGGCCCCTTTGAGGGTGGACTACATCCGTGAGAAAGCCAGGGCTATGCAAAGCCATTGTGGTGGATTCCATCAGCAGCATCACCCAATTGATGAAGCGAGAAGGTAGGCAGAATTGGTGGAGGCAGGCCCATAGGTTATCCCAGTTAACTCTATCATAGGCCTTCTGTTGGTCTAAAAATACTAGTGCACCATAGGCCATGGATTGACAGGCGTTGGCCACAGTGTGCACGTTGTCCCAAATCGACTTCTGAGTATGAAACTGAATTGTTACGGGGAGATGATAGCAGTGGCAACAATCCCTAGACGGTTAGCCATGATTTTAGTAAAATTTTTGTATCAGTGTTGGTTAGAGAAATGGGGCGCCAGTTGGCCAAGTCTAGCTTACCCCCTTTTTTAAATAGCGTAATGTTGTAGTCCTCTTGCCCTCCTGGTAGGAGGCGCATTTCCAAAAGGCACTGGTTAAGAGAGGCAAGCAACAGTGGGGATAAATACCTGAAATACTTCTTATAGAACTCATAAGGAATGCCATCAGGGCCCGGGCATTTCCTATATGGTGCGCCACATACGGCGGACCAGAGTTTGTCTGGAGAAGTCAAATTCATCAACTCTTGGAAACGGGAAATGGTGCAGATGTGTACACTATTGTAAAATTCGCCATTTCAGCCGGCGGAATTGGGTCAAATTGGTATGATTCAGAGTAAATTTTTTGTATCTCAATCGCCATTTCTGCCAGCATATCCGCTACAGAATTTTCTGGCCTTCGCACCTGTGTGCAAGCCAAGATCTGGCGCAGTGCGAAGAATTTGTGAAAAAAGTAAGCGGATCATGTATCACCCACTATGATGTGTTTAGCTCTGTACTGAACACAAACCTGATGCTTGTGTTGTCTCTCAAGAGCATTAAGGTGGGTGGCTACTTCCACCCACTTGTGGCCCCAAGCAGGTCTGTAGCCCATGGCTGGGATGTTGGATTCCAGGTGGGCCAACTCTGCCAGAGCGCGCAAGATGACTGCCGAGGTGGATCGTGAGTGTCAGGAGGAAAGGTGGCGAGCCTTGCAGATTGTGTCCACTTTGAAGGTAGACCAGGTGGAAATTGGATCAGCGCAAAATGGTGTGATAAACTCTGGAGCTGTGGTCATGGATTTCATCCATGAGGAAAATCTTAGTGATGCAATTTTGGCTGGGTGAAGTTTGCACCAACTCGGAGCCCAAGCTGCTGGGTTGGATAGGCGGAAGGATATTGAAACCATCCTGTAATTGGAAAAATTGATAATCATTGTGGTGAAATGAGAAATCTGGGTACAAAATTGCAACGGTGCGAGGATAAAGTTGATGCAGGACATGGACCTTAACTGGCCATTGTGGATGTGGGGGCACAACATGTTTTTGAGAAGTGGAGCATGATGAGGCAGAGTATCAACCAACCCTAGGGTGGCCTTGAGGACGCGTAGTTCAACGTGTCCCTGTGGTAGGAAATATGAGGAAGGCCAGCAGTCAGTGGATGGGTTCAACCAACAGTTCATGTCACCAACGACAAAAGTGTCAGGGGGCAACAGAATGGATTTGACCAACAAAAAAATTCCCGACGTTCTTGTGCACAGGTTTGGGTGGAATTGTTGATGATAGCATGCACTTCGTCAGCCTACAAGAAATTGACAATGAGGATGCAGCCACTAAGGAAGGATTCAGATGATAAAAACTTAAAATTATTGTTCTTTTGAACTAGCATCCCACAGTGCTCAGACCAGAAGGAGAGGGAAGGGAGGAGCATGGGTTTCCATGTTTCCTCAGAACCGCGTGAACAGTGGGACTCCTGAATGGCCAGGATATTCACGGGTAAATTTTGTTGTAAAATACTCAGTTTCCTATCCCAGGATGGCGAGGCCTTGAGTCTGGCGATGTTCAACATCCCTAAAGTAAAGGCTCCCCCATTGCACCTTAGGTGCGAGGGGAAGGGCACCCAAGCCCTTCAGCCTTCTCTTGTTCTTCACGGCACTTTTTGGTGGCTCAGGTACATGATGCAACGTAGTTGGTGGTATGGGTAGCCTTAGAAGTTGGGTTCACGTTGGCTTTTGCCTTCACTCTTTTCCCCGCTGCAGGGCGAGATTTTTGCAGTGCATGCATTTGCAGTGCACCAACGCTTGATTTTGAATTCTCAGTAGGAAGGTTGGAGACTGATTCAGTTCCAATAGATGCTTGGGTGCATTGGTGGGTGAAACTGACTCGCCCATCAGGATTTCAGCTTGGGCTGCCCAATTGTCTTGGGCGTCCCAATCTGATTGGTCAAGAGATTCTTGAGCTGCTTCCGCCATGAAAGTCTCAAAGTCCTCCTGGAGCTGGGAGGGCAGGATAGCGGAAGTGGTCTTGGCCGCCTCCTTGGCCGCCACCTTGCGGGCCTGTTTGGCCTTCTTACACTCTTGAGGGGATATTGGCTTCACTAGTAAGTAGCATCCCTGCACTCCCCATGGGAAGGCTGCCTTTGTATTGGAGGTTGGTTCATAGTGGGCCTCAATACTGCACATTGCCTCCAAGGGAATTTCTTGGTATGTGATGCCCTCCTTGGAGGAGCAGGTGTGTGCCTTGTGGCCAAATGCATCACAAAAGGCGCAGATGGGAGGTGCGCTGTCCACGGTGACCCTGAAAGGGTGGGTGGCATGCCCCTCAATGTTGACAAAAGTGGTGTGCGGGATTTGGGTTAGATCCTTTGCTATCCCCTCAGCTGGGGTTAGGACTGCAATTGCTTTGTCAATGCACAGGTTTGGCATCAGCTTAAAGCGCTGCTTTTCAAAGGATTGTATTTCGCCATATATGGTGATCCCAGCCTTCAGGTGTTGTTTGAGTATGGCGCGTTTGACTGTAGTGGGCAGAAAGTCAAAATTAAAAATTTGATTCAATTTTGTCCATCTGGTGCGCTTAGTTTTGATGACCGCTGCCCATCTGGGAGGTCTACTACAACGTGCACCATCGCAGCTTTGTCCGCCGCTTCCTTACTTTCAAAACCTAGATCCAGCCAACCGTGTGGCATGGAATGAGGTGCGACATACACCGCGTTTGGGAAATGAGTGTGTACATCCCCACAAAACTTTTCCCAAAGCGCCATCTACTGAATATCCAGGAATACCCATAATCCATGTTCCACCAATGAGAGTAGTTGAGAGTGCAGTGTATTGATGTACTGGTTGCATTGTGCTTGCCAAGCTAAAATTTCCAGGGAAATGGTTACCGCCAGTTTTTTGTTAAATATGTCTATTCCTCCAGGTTCACCGAGGCATTTGCAAACTTTAGATGTTGCGGGGCCAACACCTGTGCCCTTGACCTTACTTGCTCAACTGCTCCCTGACATGGGCATCAACTAATCTCCTTGGTGAGATTATCAAATTTTTTCCAGACTTGAATTGAATAAATGTTGCAAAAGTGATTGCAACGAGAGAGAAAAGCTTTTTCAAGCCCTTCAGGTTCTGTAATTGCTGGATTTTGGAGAGGGTGGGCATATTCCTGACACTGTGATTGGGGTGCAGTTGTTTGTTGGACTCAACCAGGCAATGGGGACCCTTGCTTTAAATAATTGTAAAGAGGAGGATCACAAAATTAGCTGCTTTACCTGAGATTAAGGTAGCAGTTTAAATTAAATTGCTGTTTGGAATTGTCATCATGGACTGGATGTTGAATTATATTGCGTGGTCAAGCTATAGTGGGAGCTAATCAATGGTAACACTCCAGATTGGGTGGTTAATTGTCAATGTTGGATTTTTTGCTTGGTCACACCTCATTTGACTGAGGCAAGGTCATGTCTCATGACTTAATCACTGAAATAAACTGTAATAATAAGGAGGTAATGGTTAAGTCCATAGTATTAAGTTGGCTGCCCTTTCTGGCCTTAAGCATATTTTAAACCAACGCTGGGTAGCAGCTAAGCACGCCTAAGTTGGTTTCAACGGTTCACATGATGAGGTTACTAGCATTTCATCAATGAGTTTAAATATTACAAGTTATGCCTTTAACAAAACCAAGTTGATTTGATTAATTTAAAATGTGGCTTTGCTTAATTCAAATTGATATTATAAAATCAGATATTATATACTATAATCTCAAGCCTGAGTTTGGGCATAATCTCATTATATTACTACCCCCAATGGTAATTTAATTGCACCGGTTAATTTTAGCTTAGTACTATGGAAAAACAACCATGATCCATTTTTTGTCTAGGGGAACGTCCCTTTGTGTGGATCGGGCGATTTTCTTATTTCCAAATAAGAAGGGTACAAAGAGGGCGGCTGTACCCCTCATCACCTAGGGCAACCTTGACCACATGGTAGACAAGTTCTGGGTAACAGTGCTTCCTCTGAAGATTCCTCCCCCAGTACCCACACTTGCCTTAGTCAAACTTGTCCACCAAATTGAGAAAATCTGCACTGAAATTATTGTTAATTGTCTTCCTCATGAGTGAGAGTGACAACATAAAACCAACGGCGTCAAATCATCAGATCAAAGATGATATGTCTAAAATTAATGGGAATAAAGCCCAATTATTTTGAAAAACTAATAGTCAAAAAGGGACAAGTATTAGTATCAGCCAGGATTGCTGATGGCATAGAGTCATTGAGCAGTACAATCGCCAATGCTAAACACACCCTTAAAATCATTGGGGATGATCCCCAATGAGCAGATGTCACCCTAGGGGACTATTGCAGATAATTCAAAACCCTATTCAAAGAATCAGGCTTTTAACCCAATGCAACTTATTTGGCTGAACAGACGCCCCAGTGACATGCACAGGTGGGTTGGTCATCCAAAACCCATTTCCAATCAATTGGGAATGCCCCTATGTGGGTAACCCTGAGGAATTCCCGTTGCCCATTGGGCCAGATACCATTGTGCCAACCAATGTAAATGCAGTGGAGCCTTGGTCCAGGCATTTGTGAATGAACTGATAGTACTCAGCCTGCCACTTAATCCTTTGATGTTGGTTCAAATTAGAACTTCTCCCCTCCCCCAGAAATTTGCCAGCTTAGGTCGAATTTGAGGGCCCCAATCCCTGCATTGACTTACTACTAAATTGAACACTATTTAATCAGTTGTATCACACTGGTAAAATTGTTGGTCGATTCTCTTTATTTTACTTCCCATTAAACTCCCATCTATACCCAAATTTACTTTACTTTAGATCCTCATACCAAAGTTCCAATGGCACTAATTTGGTGGCCCGTTGGCCCCTATACTGGATGGACTATACCAGTTTTGATGATTACAATCACTCCCACCATAGTCAACTGGATCCAATGTTCAAGAAACTGCTGGGAATTTTACCCAGTTACTGAAGCTATCCACTATCAGAGTATCAGAATCCTGTGCCTCATATATCTTACTTTCAAGCAAGGATACGCCCCATTTTCTCTACTTTGGTGATTAACCCTTCCACCAGTGATCCTTAAGTAGTAAACCCAGTAGTACAATCCCCTGCATCAAGACCCGTAGGGTCTGGGATTGCTTCTGTGTGGTTTATTACTGGGTTTCTTTTCACGCTCATTCTACATCAATGAGACATTGTTACCCAATATCCAGCTCCATACAAGGTCTTTTGAGTGGCAATGCTTCTGGCATTCTGGCTTGCTTTTGGGTGCTCAAGCATCCCAGCTGGCAGGCTGGTCTAAACTTTCTCTACCGTTTTCCTGACACCCATCTCCCATTATCCCTTATAGTTATCACCATCAAACCAACTTACTTGTTATTTATCTTTATAATTTAATTAAACCTATTTATAATTCTATCAGATAAACCTTTTTTCTGTCAATTTTATAAATACTTGATCTATGCTAAACTGATTCTTCTGTTAATAAGTCTAGATTGTTTACAAAGCTCTGAAAGGTCTAGAATCATATTACCAGAGCATGAAATTCTACTGAGAGTTCAACCAAGTCATCTTATTCCTATGTAATTTGGAGTTTTGTATGATTATATATAATCTCCTTAAGTTATCTAGGCATTGGCACTGGTTGGGGAATCTTTGTTTCTCTGATTTCAATAGCATGGTCCTTAAAAACTTGGGTTTAGATTACTCATCACATCTTTGGGAAATGGAAAGTTACAGACGCTCTACTCACAGGCACATTGGACATTGTAGGTGGGATGGTTGTTAACTTCATATGACGAAAAGTTGGTGGTGGATTGTGAGGAGAGCTTGTGACAAGAGAGCGCATGGCGCTTATGGCATATTGCAGTTGATGATTTGGTGTATATGATCTCATTTGCTTGAAAAAAGTGTGGCAAGTTGCCATATTATTAATTAAAAATCCCACTTGAGAGTCATGGACAGTATAATGTAAAGCGTGAAATATTTTGGTGGATTTTGTCATGGCGCGTGCTGATGCTAGCACTGAGCTGGCACTTAGGATGATTTACCAATTAGAACACCATCCAGAATATCTTGGTACAGTTATCCATATTGTGAGATGCAAAAAGAATAGGGCAACCACAAGCACTAGCCAGAGAGTCCCAAAATTGGGAATCATAATTACTAAATGTCCACCAGACTTCTTAAATTCACAAATAAAAATTCAATTTTAGAATCTTTTTATTTAAACTAAAAAGCAGAAAGGGAAAAATGGAGCAAGCGCGGAATCTGTCAGGGCCCTCTGTCTTATAAGCTCACAAAAAATGTGGAATGGAAACACTTGCATTTGCTATCAGGAATAATCACGCAATTTGAAAATGGTGGATCAACACTCTAAATCGTTACTGATACCAATTTGGATCTGACCTGTCCAGATTAATTAGCATCAAATTTTATTTCAAGGAAACTTTTCCTGCCGCAATTGTGCTTGGTGTGATGATGACCCCTAAATCAGACAACAGGTTGCGCCCTTGGGCAGTACACATATGGGTGGTCCCATTGAGTAATGAAAAAGTTCATTGCGCCAGTACTTATCAGGGATGGTCTCATATTCGCTGCCAATGAAAGAGAAGGTAAATTTGAGCTTCTGAGCCTGAAACTTGCTCAATTGATTCAGTTTCACCAAGTATTGACTTAGATTTATTAGAAGAACCCAAACTGGTAGAGGAAATCTATTTCAGGTGAGATTCACTGTCATTCCTCTGCTGACAATGGCCTTTGGATACCACCACTTCCCAACAAACACCCAAAAGATTTCTGTATCCAATCATGGGTAGTTGACAGAGGGGAAAGAGGCGTGATTTTAAAAATGTATGCCATCACCTACCTCTTATCTACCATATGGTCTAAATTGCACATGGTGACAAGAGGGATGGCCGCTGGCTTCCTTCCCTTCTTAGTGCAAAAAAGGAATTCCTCTAACCAAGCCGCATGAGTTGCTCCCCAAGGCTTACATATCTATCCTTAAAAGAAATAAATGGCGTTAATGAGGCATAATCTGTAGTATACCAGGGAGAACAACAAGATATTTAGAGGAAGTAGAATAGGTAATGAATGGATACATAACATAGAGCTCTCTTTTTCTTTAATTACTTACTTAATTGAGAACAAATTTCAAGTAAGTTAGCTTAAACAACAATATGACATCTTGCTGACTCAAGCTTTAATTAATAAAAATTATTTGCTTGCTGCCTCATGTGGGGTGGTGCACCGCCTTTGGCATTTTTGGCAGTTGCTGAAATGCTCCCAGCAGCTCTTCTAGCATCCCATCCTGCTGGTTGCTTTGTTCCCCTTGGGCATTGCTCAACACCTTGTGCATTCCCGGGGGTGATTTGAAGCCTCCTGGTGCTCCCCAGAGCAACCTGCATTTTGGCCTTTGGGCCAACTATGGTAATCTCTTTATCTACAAAAGAACATCCATCAAGATAAAGCAGCCAGTTTTTAAATCCACAGTTTATCCATTTCTACCATTTGAGGGTAACTTACTTGTTTTATTTATAGTGAATCAGGCTATGGTCATGGCAAAAAGTTGCTTAGTCTCTAAATACCTAATCCCTAACACAAATACTCAGCTGACATTGGATGCCACTCTGGTGGTCCAGTTTTCCACCCTTCTAAGCCACCTCTCCCCTGAGCAACTATAATAGGAGCTCCTTGAGGGATTTTCTGATTACAGCGCAATTCTACCCTCCAGTTTGTGGTTCCCAATGTGGTCAACCACCTCACAGGTGTAGTAGAAAACTTAACGCAGGAGGTCACAAGAGGAAAAGCGCCAGGCAAAAGGTGCCAGAACAAGGCAAAGTGGCCAAGCAAGTGGTAGAAATGTCTTAGGTTATCTCAGTTTTGTCTCCCAATAAAATGAATTGAGCAAAACGCAAACCAAACAGATGACGGCCATCAGGGACAAAAGTCCCTGAGAGGTGAGGTAGGTAGCGTAGGAACTGCGGTGGAACATGTTAAAATAAGACATGGCAGAGTTAGCAGAATAGGCCGCAGTGTGGGGGAAGTATTGTCCAAATGTGAGGTTTAGACCAGAGTGAAAAATGGAGTCCGGCCATTGTTAAGGATTAACCCATGTTTACCCAATAAAAATAAACAGAAAAATATGGGAAAAACTCAGAAAATAATCCCTAAATTTTATTATCAATTAGCTTTTTTATTTAACTGAGGTAAGCCGACCAGGGGATGGACATTACCAAACTAAAACTAAATCTAAAAACAACGTAACTAATTGATATAAACAAAATTCCCAAATGAGCGGATTGAATGAAACACTGAACAAAACAACCAACCAGGTGGGCAGCAGATACCACTTATTCCTCTATGGAGGAAGGGGAGGGGGATCAAGGGGCTCATCTTTGGCAGCAGCTTCCTCATCCTTTAGTAGGGGTATGTGTCAATTCTGATAGCAAGGGCGTTGGGGCATCGGCGGTATGTGGTTCAATATCACTAATGATTGGTATTTCTGAGAAATTGCCAACTAAGAAAATGGCAATGATATATACGGCTAAAGCTTTTTTGGCTTTAATATGGGCATTTGATAATTTAATGAACGTGGTAATATTGGTTTGGGTAATCTTAGCTTTAAAATTTCATGCTACAGTTACCACGTTCTGAATAGCATCATTGACATTTTTGTGCAATTGATTCATATTAACCTTACTTTTTGGGATGAGATTTATGGTGATAACAGGAGGTGGAATGCCTCCTGTGAGCATCGCCACTGATTTGGTGGCAGCTTTGCGGAGGGGACAACAATCTGGTGTTGCAGCTGCTTCTACTGCAAGCTGGTGGTTGCTGTAGAATGATTAAGAATTTGGCTGTGAGGCATATAAATGAGGGGGAATTTGGCATCCCATTATGTATTACAGAACCACTCAATTTGTAGAGATGATTCTTCAATGAAATTACCTGATTTGTCAATTTTAGTTAAAAACTCCCATGTGTTATGGTTGAATTGAATTGGGTAATTAGCTTATGGTTGAGGTTTGGTTGATTCTTTAGGGGACGCATGGGAAGAAAACTGGGGTCCAATTCTGTTCTAGATTGGAGGGAGCATTTGTGGCACTGGAGTGAGGAGGAGGGTATTGGTGGCTGTATATGCAGCTGCAGCATCAGGCTTTGGGGAAGGGGGAGGTAGGATTGTATCCCATACTAAAGCTTAAGTGGGGTGGGCAGTGGATTGGAGGCTGGCGGATGAAAAATCAGCGCTATCAGAAGCAGCTAAGGATGGGCACTTGTGTTTTGAGTGGTCCAACTCAGACCAGGATGGACAGATCATCCATCCACCCTCGATGCAGGCCCAGAATGGATAGTCAGGGGAAGAGGGGATAACGGCACAAGGGGAATCAACTGGGAAATTTTGTTTGATTCAGGGCTGATTGTGGCATATGCCCAAGGCCCAGCGAGGCATGTGGCCCCATTTGGGACCACAAATTGCAAGATGGGGTTGGAGATATAGACTGCCAAACCTTCCATCAGCTCCTGGTGGAGCACCTCAGGGGAAGGTGGGTGGGAAAACCAGCAAACTGAACCACCAAAGTGGTGTCTGCTGGGAACTGGTTCCAAGTTGTTGGGAGTGGGATATCCTGGAAAACCAGGGGCACAATTGCCGCAGTGGCAGCATCAGCTTCACAGGGAAAGCTGATATCAAAATACCCCTTATAGGGGCAGAAGTCTATAAAAGTGGTGGGATACATCACCGCCTAAGCCATTTCAATAATGGCTTGGTCATGGTAGGGGAAAAGTTTCTCATATTTGACCCCAAGGCTGAAATGCATGTTACTCCAGGGGAGCACCAGTGGGCAATGGGGCACCATTTGGGTTCGAGCAAGGTGGGCATCAAGATCCTTGGGAGCGGCAAATCTTCCCAGGGGTTTGGTATAACTGGGAAAGCAGTCTGAGTGCATTTTCCTATCGAACAGAAAGTGGTGGGGGAGTTTTGCCGCTGCCCCACACTGGGGCAGCTGGCAGGGAATCTGAGGACATTAGAGTAAAATTATAGCAGGCAATTGAGTTTTACTTTTTAATCCATATAATTTTGCTTGGAAAGTTACACTTATCAGAAAAGCTATTATTTGA
The DNA here is from genome assembly GCA_022478985.1 of Massospora cicadina. Lineage (NCBI taxonomy): Eukaryota > Fungi > Entomophthoromycota > Entomophthoromycetes > Entomophthorales > Entomophthoraceae > Massospora > Massospora cicadina. The sequence goes on along the minus strand of JAKSZP010001420.1, from coordinate 31,574 downwards.
CTTGTTTATCTAAGAAAAGCAAATCTTTTCTCATCTTGGACATTAAATTTAATGAGAAGATTTGTGATGGTTTCAGATTGATTAGCAAAACCTGATATGAGCTGTAAAAGTTTCAGCTTTTAGCGAAATCTAAACTTTATGAAATTGCCAAGTTATGTAACTTCATATCAGCTGCTTTTCCAAATTTTCAAGTCAATTTTCAGCGGATTTTCTGCCTTTGGAGTTCCGTTCCTTCAACCCTGATTGGCGAAGTCAGAATTCATTTGCAGTTAATAACTTTAGAGAGGTCATTAGTAGCCCTCAAGGGTTTTGGCTTTGAGTCAAAGGCTTATTGTGCTCTGTTTTGGTGGGGTGTTCTACACCAGAAAAGAGTCAATAACTGTAAATCACCCTCCGTTCTTGGATGGGGTTCACACTTCCTGAGGGACTGTTGAATTTGGTGATATTGTTGAGATATGCCACAAGGGTTGCACAGGGTTTCACTAAACACTGTCAGATGATGTGAGGATCATCAGTCCTTGAAGCAAATAATAAAAAATCAATAAAAGATGAAGTAATCCGCTCTGACTACTTTACTCTTTTTTAAATTAATATTAGCAGATTACTTCTGCTCTTCCCTCTACTTCCTACTAATAATCCTCTCACTTCAATCGTTTCATCTCACTTATATATTAACAACTTCAGTCAATACTGATCCTTTGGGCTAGACATTTCAGTTCTACCATATTTTTATTGGCTCCAGAAGAGTATGCTATTCTTAAATTCACTATTGCCTCGATTCAAGGCGATCTACTAAATATTTTTCTAATGTTGACGTTGCCTTATCACCTTGTTTGGAGGAGATCCAATATTATTCTTCCAGACCCAATATTGCCTTATCCCAAGGCGCTCAGCTAATTGTACACTAGTAGACATGTTCGCGGATTCTAGCCAACCTGCTGTAGCTATCCAGGGCTCCTTTTCAGTCATATCAGAACCTTGACATTACCCCCTTGACTTGAAAATATGTCTCCTAATGTTTATACTCCCAAGGGAACTTTATGTGCACTTGGTTAATAATTTGACTGCTTGTGGGGTACTTGATAGTATAGGTGTCAATACATGTTTTCTTAATTTCAAATGGACCAATCCAGAAGTTAGCCAGTTTGTGCTTCTGACCAAACCCATGCTGGTCTTGGAATAGAACCAATTCTCCATCTTTGAACTGAGCTAGCCCGCTACGCCATTCCCAATCTGTGTCCTGATTCCTTATCTTTTTAGCCAGACTTAAGGAGTACTTCAGTTTGCAACTTGATTAATGTGTCCATTACGTTAATCAAGTAACATTGGGGATCCATTCCGCTGGTATCTTCTACGCAAGCACAAAGCAGTGCCAGGAGAGCAGAGTGTCATCCATATAGTAATTGGAAGGGGCTCTTCCCCATGTCAGAATGATAGCTAATGTTATAAGTGAAGATGGCGGTGGAAAGGAGGGAACTCTAACCCTGAAGGTCAATCCACTACCAATTTATGGAGTATGTTCACTAAAGTTCCATTAACTCATCAACCATCCTGTTAGACTTGGGGTGATATGGGGTCATCAAAACCCCGCGGATGGCCATAAGCTCATTCAGTCTCAGGAGGATGTGGGAGGTGAAGTTAGTTCCATTATTATTAAGGACAAACTGAGTGCAGCCATGTCACAGCATTATACGTTCCATTATTTATTTGCCACAGTGACCACCCCCAAATACCATATCACTTGCACTTCAACCCATCTGGTAAAGTGGTCAATAGCCACCAGAATGTATTTGGACCAGTTAGCTCCCATTAGCAGGGGCCCAACAACATCAATGGAAACTGTATGCCAAGCAAAATGCGGTTTCACTAACCAGTAGGAGGTCTTTTAGGAAAAACCGTTTTTCCACTTGTCACTGGTGGCAGCAGGAGATTGTTTCAAGACATCAAAGTTCATGTCTTCCCAGTAATACCTAGGCTGAACAATTCCAACATCTTGCGCACTACACCATGTCCAACTGCCTTATGTGCGCTCATAATAATTTTAGACCGTGATGAGGGTTGCGGGAAGTTTACCATAGAATCTCCAATTTAATTGTACAGCTAACTCATAACACTGGAAGGTATTGACTCGCATCTCATTTAATGCCATTATAACTTGTAGAAAATTGTTGTTGTATCTGTTTCTAAACATTTTATCATGCATTAAATTGCTGAGATCCACCATAATGGCAATGGTTGGCAATATTATTAAGCAATCTGCATCTTTGTCATGTACCAATGACATTATTGTGGGTGTAAATACTAAAGATAAGGATGAGCGCCAAAAAGCCCAAAAAGTGAACCTTCAGGCCCTTCCAGACCTGAAGCATACCATGGACTAGCGCTGGGTGCAGGCCAGGTATGCTCAGGTTGGCCTGGAGGATGAACCTAGGGCTCAGCCTTGCAGCAAGGCATTTGCGTTAAAATGAACTATTTACCAAATTAAGGTGGATGGTTTAGTGCTTAGTTTCGGAACAAGGGTTCAAAACCCATTCCTGCTATGAAATAACGCGCTCAGGTCAAATCCAACTTCAGTCAAAACTTGAGTGAAGTCAGTTTTGGCCTATTTTACTAACTTGGATGGAAGTATAACCTATTGGCGAGTTGCTGCTTGGGCCACTGTGGCATAACCCCAATTTCCCCGTCCAAGCTTAAATACATTTTCCTCTGACCAACATTCCTTGTTGGTCGTCTTTCCATTTAAATAAAACCCCATTTTTGCACATTTTTATGTTATTTTCAGTAAACCTGTGTGCGGACCTCTTTGAGGAGGTCTCGCAATATATTAACCAGTTGATTGTAACAATGGTAAGACCTTCTTTCAGTGCTCCGTTGGGTCGCCCAGGTTCCCTCCAACCTGTGCCGCCCCCTACTGCTCCCACCCAGCACCCCGTTGTTTCCACTGAAGGTTTACCACGGTGGATAACCAATTTTGTGGTTAGCTGCTCCAGCTCCAGCACCATCTGTGGGGCACTAGCAGCTGCCCTTATTTTGGCTGGTTTCCTGGTGTTGACCTTGTGCAATCTGCACCACCACACTGGGAAACGGAGAGTTATAGATAATCTCTTGACATTAGATGACTAACCACCTTTTCCTATGTGCATGAACTTTTTCCGCGTGGAACTTTTCCAAAGTGGAAACAGTGGCTGTCAGCTGTGGGCTCCAGATGTCATTAGCCGCACCGCTGTTTCCTCATTTTCCAGAAGGTTGGAGCAACTTGGCATTATTTTGGTTGCCTCCAACTGGAAAGTATCCACCCTTCATGTTCATACCTGGTGGAGTCGGACACTTCAATTTCTGAAAGTTGTGATTCCCCAACTTCTCACCAAAATTACTAAATTTCATTCCGAGAAACAGATTTTCCATCACCAGCTCATTCAGACAATGCCGGCGGAATCAGCGCAGATGGACCTGGTGGTGTTGGCCTTGGATAACGTTGGGCATTGAGTCACAGTTTCAGGGTTAGGGTCTTTGCGTCTAAAAGTGTGTTTTATAATGAAACCCTGGTCTCTATCTCTGAACCTTTTGTTTGGTCATATGGCTTGATTGAGGACTCTATTTCTGTGTATCAAATTACCCCTAAGAACCCACGGTTGACCTCTACCATGATCTGGGGCATTAAGGAGGTAGAGAAGGAACTTTGTTTCAGATATAATCAAGTATATGCACCTGCAGAGGGCATGGTGGGGTATGTGGCCTCTGTATTAAGAGTGGCCAGATATTCTACCCCCTTTTTTGATTCCTAAACCCATTCTGTGTGCAGGCTTGAGCTAAATGATGAGAACTTTGGTGAAGTGTTGTCATTGTCTTCCATAAATAAAGACCATTCCGGGTATTTTCTATTGACTGCCACCCTCTCCTCGCCTTTAGAGAAACTTACCACTACTATTTTGGTGGATACTGGCGCTACTGGAAACTATATGGACCAGTACTTAGCCAACTACCTTGGGCTGAGTTACTTGCCAGGTGATGTGGTTAGAGGAGGGGCATCCCAAGGTATTCCCACTCTGAAGATCATTGGAACAGTGGATTATCAGTTTGGCAAGTACCACTTGTCTGATCACTTCAGTGAGATCAAAAAACTCCTGTTCCTTATCATTTTGGGTGTGGAATGGTGGTGGAAGTTTGATGTAAGAACTAACCTGAAGGAGAATACCTTATCTCTCACCATGAAGAATGGTCGCACATTTGTTGTGCCTTTGTCCAAAGAAAACGCCCCAGGCGACTTGCCCCACTGGCCCCACCGTATCCCTTGTATTCTTGCCTCGATGCAGAAGCCCTCAGTGAAAATTCATATACCTTCTTGCTTGGAGGGTTTGGAATCCTCTTTTTATGCAGCATCTGCCAACGCACTCCCTGAGCACTCTGAGTTTGATTGTGACTTCAAGCTCAAGGTGGATATAGTGTGTATCTCTTCTCCTATTTACCCTTTAACTGTCCAGGAGGAAGAGGCGTTGGATGTGTGGGTGAAAGAACAGTTAGCCAAGGGTGCGATTTTTCAGCGTACCTCCCCTGTATGCTTCACCTTACTCTTCGTGGAGAAGTCAGATGGTAACTTACGCCCCTGCGTAGACTATGGTAACCTTAACAACGTTACTGTGCCAGACCTCCATCCCATCCCTTTGGATTCGCAGATTGCACGTTATGTGGAGAAGGCAAAGGTCATCTCCAAGTTGGATTGCCTCAACGCGTTCAATCAGATTCAGATTAAAAAGGGACAAGAGTGGTTGACCGCATTCCTTACCTGAAAAGGGATCTTCCAGTTTAGGGTCATGCCCTTTGGGCTTAAGAATGCTCCTGCTATCTTCCAACGCCGCATTGATGCAGCGTTGGGGGACCTGTTAGGGGTATGCGCGGTCGCTTACATGGATGATATCCTGGTGTTTTCCCCTGATCAGGAATCCCATGAAGGTCACCTTTGGCAGGTGGTGGAGCGGTTTAAGGCAGCCAGCCTTACGTTGAAAATATCAAAGTGCGAGTTCTTTAAGTCCCAGGTCACGTTTCTGGGCAACGTTGTGTTCGACCAAGGACACATGATAACTCTAGACAAGGAGAAGGCGATTTGTGAGTGGCCCACTCCAACGTCAGTAAAGGAGTTAAGAAGTTTTTTGGGGACATGTACGTTCCTTAAGAAGTTCACCCCAAACCTTTCTGAAGTTGCCGCGCCTTTGTATAGGCGAGTGGGGCAAAAGTACTACAGTGGTCTTCCGTTTTGGAGGACGCCTTCCAAGCAGTAAAGTGTACGTTGCTGTCCACTTCTGTTCTTCGCCATGTCGACCCAAAGAAAGAGTTTATTGTTGCTTCAGATGCCTCCAACTTCGCCATAGCGGCAGCCCTTTTAAAAGTAGGTGAAGATGGAATAGAGCATCCGGTGGGATATTTTTCTAAGAATATGTCTTTGCCAAGGTTTAATTATGCCGTTTATGACAAGGAGTTACTAGTAGTGGTGGAGGCGTTGATTTATTGGCGTCACCACTTGCATGACTCTACCCAGCCATTTTGTGTACGTATAGACCACTGTGCCTTGCTGTACTACCGTGCACCTTATGTCCTAACCCCACGGCAAACCTGGTGGCATGAGACCCTTGCCCTTTTTGTGTTTTCTTATGAGTTCACCAAGGGCAAGGAGAATGGGTTGGCGGACGCCTTAAGCCGCAACCCTGCCCTAGCTCCTGATCCCAAGGAGGTGGAGATGCACAATACCCAGTTGATGATTCCGCTGTGTCAGATTGCATCCCCACTTCCCACTCCCTTGGCCAAGAAGCCAGCGCTTGCTCCTCTAGAAAATGCGGAGGAATATGGTATGTTCAGAAAGGTGGTCCTTTCTCAGCCATTGTCAGCCGAATATACTATGGTCCTTGCAAAGAGCGCCGTGAATCAGGAGGATATTGCCAGAGGTTATCATGTGAAGGATGAGATGATGTGGTTCCAGGGGCGCTTATGGGTTCCTGCTGGACCACCTCGTCTGGAAATCATCCAGGACCATCACGATGGAATCACTGTTGGTCATCCAGGAAAGGCGAAGACCCTTGAGCTTATCCGCCGCACTTACAATTGGAAGGGATTAGCCGCTCAGGTAGGCCGGTATTGTAAAGAGTGCCTAGTCTGCAACCAAATGAAACTGAATTGACAATCTCTCGCGGGGTTGTTGGTACCAGTCCAAAAGGCTGAGGGCCCTTGGACTTCCCTATCAGTTGATTTTATTGTAGAGTTACCTTATTATGATGGCTATGATGCTATCATGGTGGTGGTGGACCATTTTACAAAGTTCGCCCACTTTATCCCTTGCCAGACCACAGTCACCGCGGCGGAGATGGCTAGACTGTTCATTACCCATGTGTTCGCCCTTCATGGGGTCCCCCAGGAAATAGTGAGTGATTGGGGCCCCCAGTTTACCTCTGTCTTTTGGGAGGAGTTGTGTAAGACTTTAAAAATCCGCCCTTGCCGTTTAACTGACTATCACCCCCAATAGGATGGGCAGACAGAATGAGTGAATCAGTGCCTTGAACAGTTCTTGCAGTGTTACACCACCGCAGATCATTCGGATTGGGTTTCTCATCTCCCTATGGCCCAATTTAGTTATAAAAATGCGCAACATGCAAAAATCGGTTGTTCCCACTTTTTTGCCAACTATGGCTTCAATTTCGCCTCCAACATGGAGCCTGCTTGGTGGTCCAAGGTGGAAGCGGTGGTGGACTTTGAAAAAATGATCAAGAAGGTCCACAAGGGGGTGAGCATGAATTTAGATGCGGCCATGCAGGCTTACAAGGAGAACGCAGATAGTAAGAGACGGGTTAGACCGGCATACAAAGAAGGAGATCTGGTGATGCTGGATGCGAAAACATCCCAATCAAGCAGCCATGCAAGAAGCTGGGACTTAAGAGGATTGGGCCTTACCGTGTTGTTAAGAAGGTGGGCCACGCCTCATACCAGTTGGATCTTCCTCCCTCGTTTTGTATCTTTTCTGTCTTTCATGAGAGCAAGCTTACGTTGTTTAAGGGCTCCCCTCCAGAGATTCCTGAGGCATATCTTGTGGATGGGGCGCCAGAGTGGGAAGTGGAGGAGATTGTTGCCTCGCGTCATGTGAAGAGAAGACTGGAGTACCTGGTGTCGTGGAAGGGGTTTGATGCGGCAGAGAACAGTTGGGTTCCTGCATGGGATTGCGCCCATACCCAAGAATTGATAGAGGCTTTCCACGAGCGTTTCCCCAGGTCGCCAGCTCACATTCATCTCCAATCATTGCCGCTAGAAGTTGGCCCCCGCTCACAAGAACTTCTCCCTTGATCATGCCCCTGGAGGGGGGGTGGAGCCCCTCAGAGAGGAGAGGATAATGTCATGTACCAATGACATTATTGTGGGTGTAAATACTAAAAATAAGGCTGAGCGCCAAAAAGCCCAAAAGGTGAACCTTCAGGCCCCTCCAGACCTGAAACATACCATGGACCAGCGCTGGGTGCAGGCCAGGTATGCTCAGGTTGGCCTGGAGGATGAACCTAGGGCTCAGCCTTGCAGCAAGGCATTTGCGTTAAAATGAACTATTTACCAAATTAAGGTGGATGGTTTAGTGCTTAGTTTCGGAACAAGGGTTCAAAACCCATTCCTGCTATGAAATAACGCGCTCAGGTCAAATCCAACTTCAGTCAAAACTTGAGTGAAGTCAGTTTTGGCCTATTTTACTAACTTGGATGGAAGTATAACCTATTGGCGAGTTGCTGCTTGGGCCACTGTGGCATAACCCCAATTTCCCCGTCCAAGCTTAAATACATTTTCCTCTGACCAACATTCCTTGTTGGTCGTCTTTCCATTTAAATAAAACCCCATTTTTGCACATTTTTATGTTATTTTCAGTAAACCTGTGTGCGGACCTCTTTGAGGAGGTCTCGCAATATATTAACCAGTTGATTGTAACAATGGTAAGACCTTCTTTCAGTGCTCCGTTGGGTCGCCCAGGTTCCCTCCAACCTGTGCCGCCCCCTACTGCTCCCACCCAGCACCCCGTTGTTTCCATTGAAGGTTTACCACGGTGGATAACCAATTTTGTGGTTAGCTGCTCCAGCTCCAGCACCATCTGTGGGGCACTAGCAGCTGCCCTTATATTGGCTGGTTTCCTGGGGTTGGCCTTGTGCAATCTGCACCGCCACACTGGGAAACGGAGAGTTACAGATACTCTCTTGACAATTTTGGTGTTTTGCTCTGGGTTGGCAAATAATTTCAAGTTGTAAGCCTTCAGCTTAAGAGTCTGTCAGGATAGACGTCCCTTAGACTCCCTGAGCGTCTGCAACCAATGTAACAACACATGCTCCGTTTCAACTTTGAAATTTACCCCATGAAATATACAATAAATTGTTTGTATGTTGATAACCACCAAGCACTCCCACTTGGTCATGAATTAATTGCTTTCATGACAATTCAAGTTATGACTGCATTATGCTGCTGGGTGCTTCTCTCCTTTGTCGTTTTAATGGGATAGAAATGCCCAACAGCAGAAAGGGATGCATCCATCTGTATGATAAATTCCTTATCAAAATTTGGGTAGTGTTGCACCAGTATATTGATTAACACTTCCAAAATGTATCAAAGGAGCGTTGACAACATCACGTCCATTTGAACGTAGCATCCTTTTTAACAGCTCAAATAGCGGACCCACAATACAGCTGAAGTTAGGGATGAAGCTCTAATAGTAAACCTTCATCCCCAAAAATACCTGTATGTCTCACTTACTGTTTGGCTAAAATCTTTCAGATAGCCTCCACCTTGGCCTGTTGAGGTTTTATCCCATATGCGTCTACCACAAACTCAAGGTACTCCAGTTTGTCCTTAAAAAGTGGCATTTTCAGGGCTTAATCTTAATGTTGGCTGTGGCAAGCCAGCAGGTATCTTCATCTAAAGGGGTAAGCTGCTCCAAAAACGTCCAAGAGAAAGCATTGATATTGTTGAGGTATATGAAAAAGCACAACAGCTTTAAGTTGCCAAGAATAGTGTCCATCGCCCGTTGGAATGTAGCTGGAGTGTTACATAGCTTTAAGGCATACAGGCAGGTTGGAAAATCCCCTTGGATATGATAATGGCGCATTTCTCCTGTTCCACTGTGGGCAACTCAATTTGCCAATAGCTCAATATCAAATCCATTGCTGAGAAATAGCAGGCTTCTCACAACTAATTTAGGGCATTGTTGATCTGAGGCAAGTGGTACAAATTTGATATAAATATTGAGCTTCCTTAGTCTATCACCATCCAGTTGGTACCACCCTTCTTTTTGACAATTAGAACAGGCGAAGTCCACGGGCTTTTTGATGGGTCAAGCATCCCTTGCTCAAGCAGCCTTTCAATTCCTTGGCCACTACTCCCTTAGCTGCCCTAGATCGGCAGATCAGCTGAAACCTGATGGGAGGGATGATCCTTAGTGTCCAATTGATGGACCACCCCCAAGAGAGAGAGAGAGAGAGAGAGAGAGAGAGAGAGAGAGAGAGAGAGAGAGAGAGAGAGAGAGAGAGAGAGAGAGAGACCCTAAATTAGAGAGAGAGAGAGAGAGAGAGAGAGAGAGAGAGAGAGAGAGAGAGAGAGAGAGAGAGAGAAGAGAGAGAGAGAGAGAGAGAGAGAGAGAGAGAGAGAGAGAGAGAGAGAGAGAGAGAGAGAGAGACCCTTGTCAATAGCAAAAATCTCCTCATTTTTTAAATAAAGCTATCGCTTGGTCCTTTTGTTCTTCCAATAAACATACTAAATTCTTGTATGGTACCACCACCAGTACGCCTGGCTGCAGCTCAACAGGTAGACCAAATTCATCCAGCAACCTGAATTTGTAAACCCAAAGGACCTCCTCAACTAGAGTCAAATGTAAAAACGCCACCAATCAATGTCAGAGGATTTTTATTGGTTTTGTTGTAGATTTGCTAGCAAAACCTTGGTCTCCCCATTTCTTGGGAGTATAATGTCTGGAGCCACATGAGGCTCAAGTCATGAGTGGTGCTAAGGTCCAATGATGTTCCCATAGAGCCTGGCTGGCACTTCCACCTCTAACTCAGTGTTTACTATTAATTGGTGTCTGGAGGGATGGATATAGGTCCAGCAGCTCTGAGTGGCAGCCCTTGATATTAATATATCTTCTGGGGAAGGGCTCAGCTCTTGCTCTTTAGTCAATTTTAGAAAACTGGATAACAAATCATCATGGTATGCAAGGTTGATATGTATCATGTGCACAGGATCTTTTGGCACTCCAAAGGAGGTAAAGTAAGATTGGGATCTGCTGCACCAAAATTTTAAAGGTCTCTGCCGTCATATCAATGTCAGCCCCAAAGTGTCGCATGAAAGCAGTTTAATTAACAGGTCATAGTTACAGTTTGGTAATACTATTGCCAGATCTAAAATGACAATCAACCCAAACCACAAAAAGTAGCATGCTGTACGCTCCCTCAGAGACTGTGCTTTCCGCTCCAGCGGTCCCACACACCATTCAGTGTTCTACTTTAGGCTTTATCGTCAACAATACCATCAACTTGGTGAAAAATATGTTGAGTGGGGCGCCTGTATTATTATTGCACATAATCAATATATTTGCTACAAAAATGTCACAGTATATACTCTCTGAATAAGAAGAATTTTGACTGTTTAATGTGTGGACATTTAAATAAATACTTTTACCAAGGAAGCTTATTATCCCCTCACCAACTTTGAGGTATTCTTTAACAGTAGCATCTACTGAAGGGCAACGTTTACACCTTTCAGGTAAGATGCATTTGAGGCTGGGTCATCTTGAAGAAGATCAGTCAAACATTTGATAGTCATATGGCTTTGGTTGCTCCTGAGGTCCTTCTTCCACAGTAGCCTTGGCATGTACTTGTGTCAGTATGTTTACATTCTGACTGGCTGCAGGTATAAAAACCCATCATCATACGAGGGACTTTCGCTAAATAAACTATAGTAGGTTCAGATGGGACGTTTGGGGTTGGGATAGTGGAGATAAAGAGTTACATCTCTACTTCGCTCCATTTTTTCCTGGTAGTATTGATCCTGCTGTATGTAGTGGACCCAATGGGTGGGGCAACTTTGTGCAAGGTGACCAGGGCGACCGCATTCAAAACAATTAATCCCATAGGATCTACATCCTTTATTTTTGTAAGATGGCCCAGGCCAATAATTTTATTGTGGGCGATTGGCATAACCAAGGACAGGTCAATAGGTTGACTGCTGACGGTCAGCATAATTAGGCTCAGGCTGGTAGTTGAGCTGTTGAAGATTATCATAAGCAGGTCCATGGAGGAAGTTGAACTGCTGGGGATAACTTGTATGAGGGCAAGGGGCATAATTATAATAATGCTGGGAGTTACTAGGCAGAATCTGATCAGATAAGAGAATTTTACTTAATAAGAAGGTCTGGCGATGGTGGCAGTATGTTTCCGCTCTGTATTGGGTGGAGGAAAGATAGCGGATAGCCAGCGCATAAACTGGACATAATCTGATCAGGGGCACATCATCCTTCAAAATTGGAGTTATGACATTGTAAAGCTCATGGTATGGCTTTACCGCTGAGGACATTTCAATGCATACATCAAATTAAGATAAAGTCCCCGCCCTAATTAACATGTGGGCTTCCGCCATAAATCAGTCAGCAAACGTGGCGAGGGTCACATTACACTGAAACTCAATGCTCAAGATCTCAGCCTTCCACTGCGACATCTTTTTAATGCTTCCATACAACAGCAGCACAGTGTCCTTCACTTCTTGGTATGAAACTAAACAGCTTGGAAGATACCATGTGACTTGGTCAGCACTCCCAACATTAAAAGCGGATTTTAACAATCTAGCTTTATGCCAATCTGAGGCCCCACCTACACAAACTAAAAACGTCTAAAGAAGCCGTGGATATTCCCTTGCAATCAAATGGAGGCAGCAAATCGATGAAAACCTCTTCCTCCCACTCATAACTGCAATCCTTTGAGCATACTGAGGAATGAGTCGAGACCCATAAGCAGTATCTTGATGAGGAACTGGTTTAGTAGGCCCAGCGCATGGCTTATCCTTGGCTCCAGGGGTGGCGTGGGCCTCTTCAGTGGGAAGTACAGCCATCACTTGGGAAGATTGGCTCTCCAATACATAATCATCCCCAGAGGTGCCCTACTGGGTGTAGTAGCTCATGCCAGTGTCATATTTTCCATAACACAATTCTCCCCAAGCAGCCCCTTGTTTCTCATCCACTTCCCAATGAGGGGTGGGAGATATCAACAACTTTCACTTTGTGCAGCGCAGCAATATAGTAGTGTTGTCCAAACAATTAGAAAGTTGTCTGTTTTGTTGCTTAAGAATCTTCATTTGACTGAATGTGTTGTTAAGCTGATTAATTATGTCATTAAGCGCATGAAGGAGCTCATCCTGCTTTTTTGAGCACCGCGTCTAAAGCTAGTTTGAGTTCCACATATTTATCCGGCATAGTGTGCCATGAGGATTCCCCATCAAAGCAGGCATTATGCATTATTACCGGTGGTTAGAGAAAGCTTTTACAAGTTGGTGGTTGATCAAAGGCACCTTGTGTGAGCACCACTGTTATAATTTTGGCAATATTGTTGGATTACGCCATAAGGTTTGCACAGGGTTTAGCTAAATAATGGATGGACGATGTGAGGATTGTCAGTATAAAAAATCATATATAATTTAATGAATTAAGAAGCAATCCGCTCTGACTAATCTAATTTATTTAAATTGATATTAGCAGATTCCTTCTGCTCTGATCTCTACTTCCAACTAATAATCCTATTCCTTCAATTGTCTCATCTTGCTTATATATCAGCAAATTCAGTTGATACTGATCCTTTGGCTTAGACGATTAATTTCTGCCATATCATTATTGGTTCTCTGGCAGAGTATGCTATTCTTAAATTTACTATTGCCTCAGTCCAAGTCGATCTACTAAATATTCATAAAAAGTTGACATCACCTTATTGCCTTATTTGGAGCTGATCCAATATTTTTCTTCCAGACCCAATATTGCCTTATCCCAAGGCGCTTGAATAATTGTACACTAGTAACAATGGTCAGTAGATTCTATTCAATCTGTTTTAGCTATTCAAAACTTATCTTCCAGTCATATTAAAATCTCAACAAGGACATTGGCCAAAGCAAGGTTCCTGTAAAGCCAGCTTTATAGCGGCCAAGGATGACTTGGTGGAAGGCCTACAGCATTAGGGAACCTAAAATAGAAGTCGCAGATAAGGTCCTGAGCGTCAGCTCAGTCTTGGGATGCCCAGCTGTTCTCAGTCTCATCATAACATTTCCATGTCACCAAATAGGTTACTCGGCGTTGAAATAGGCAGGAGGCAAGAAGAGTAATAATTTATATAGGGTTTTTCTATCTACTATGACAGGCTCAGGGTGAGGCGGCATGGGACCATCCTAGAGGGCAAGGAGACACTCATGGAGGGTGCTGAACACTTTGATCAAAGGGGTAGATCAACTTGGTAGGTTGATGGGCCAACCTTCTTGATGACCTTGAAAGGTCCAACACGCTTGGGGCCTAACTTGCGGCAGGGTTGTTTCAGGTGGAGGTTCTTGACATTGACCATTGTGACGGTCAAGGATATGCCTGACCGCCACATAGCCTTAGTCCCCCCTAAAGGAAAGCTAAGGCTAGATAGGTAAATTGGGAGAGTTCTGACCCTTGAAAATTGATTGACAAGTATAAATATAAACTTTAATTTCATAAACAAAATTACACCAAAAACGTAATTTTGACCCCCCAAAAAGTTTAAGAACAAATTAAAGGTCAATATGATTACTTTAAAAAAATTAATTATCTTTTTGATATGGCCCCAAATCTTATCAGATGGTTTAGAATGGGTCTTAACTTAAATTTTAAAGTTCAAAATTCTCAATACTGGGCCCGCAAGTGCCAAGCTGTCCGCAGACTCTATGTGACCTTCCTCAAGCAAAATTCGCTAGTTCCCTTTACTAATAATTTACCCAAGGTGCTCTGACCTTGGGACAAATGAACTGCACCAATAGAAGGGATAGGGAGTGGGGAGCAAAAATATAGGAGTGAAGGACAAACCCAAGTAATAGGGGTAAAAAATTCCCGCACATGTTCTAATAGAATTGGATTACATGATCTAACTTCAATAATTTGCTTGTTCTGACTGAGGCATAATGCGCAAATACAAATTTATTTGCTATCCTCTTGGCACAGAAATTCAATTTTTACCACAATGGGATTTGAACCTGCGTTGTGAGGGTTGGTATTGTAACGCCTTTACCAATATGCCAGCACCCCCTCCTAGTTTCCTTCACTTAAACAATATAAACTAGTAAGCAAAGGTTCTTAGAGAAACTTTTTCTTCTATAAACCCCCAATAGGTATAAAAAATTAAATATGATTTTATGGTTTTGAATTCATTTTCTTTTAAAATTTGGCTTTCTGTGACATGGATGTTAGGAAGGGCACCCCAGAGCTAGAACAATGTAGCACTTATGTGCTGCTACTCCTTAAAGATGAAACCCAGTTAGATCCATTCATTGTAGAAATCTCTTTGATAGGGCTGTACCTCCTAAGATGCATGAGTATCCAACAGACTTACAATTTTTTTGAGTTCTATCCTTTTGGAGGTTATAACTTTAGCTCTGTTAAAAAATCTCCCAGAAAATCTTTCTTTCACTTTGATACCCAAATTGAAGCCAGATTCAGATTTAAAAAAATACAAAGAAGAACCACTTGATTGAGCCAAAACTTACTGATGTTGATGCAATTGAAGCCTGCTGTCCTGGCTTGGGGTGGTGGTTCGCCACCATCTGGCATCTTTCAGCCACCGCCAAAGTGCGCCTAGGCTAGCTCTGCTAGCCCTCCCAATGCTACCGGGCGTTATGTCCCCCTTGGGACTTGGCCCGCCGCATTGCAAGCTCTCAGGCAGTGCTCTGGAGCCCTTTGGTGCTCCCACAGAGCAATTTACATTTTGGCCTCCAGGTTGAATTTGGGAATCTTTTCTCATATGCAAGCGCGGCCATCATCAAGATGGCCACGGCGGTTTCTAAACCACCAGCTTTATTTACTTCTGCCCCTTTAAGGGGTATTTTGACCTTGGCTTCCACTCAGAAGCTGATGCAGTGGCAGCAGCCAAGCTGCAATTGATTTATAAAAATTCCAATCCCCACCATTCGCACTCAGCTCCTGTATGAGGCCACTTTGGTGGTCCAGTTCACTGGGTTGCCCTCCTACCTTTCCCCTGAATGCCTCCGCCATGAGCTCATGGAGGGTTTGGCCATTTACGGCGCATACCCCATATTGCAGTTTGTGGTTCCCAATGGGGAGGATCAGTTGGCAGGGCCTCACGCCTTTGCAATGATCCACCCTTTTCATCACAACTCTCACCTCATGATTCCCCCCGCACCATGATCATATCCGCCCCTGATCACCCATTCTGGGCGCATGTCAAAAACAGCTGTGCCATTTGCCCCTTGTGCTTTGAGCTTGACCAGTCAAAGCGCAAGTGCCCCACAGCTGCTGCTTCCACCGCTTCCACCACTCAGGGCTCAGGTGCCACCCTGGTGGCTGCCTCGCCCCAATTTTTTGAATGGGGCTTAAACCTCCCACCCCCAACATCAGGGAATTATGGCGCTGCTTCCAAAGTAGTGGGCAATCAAAATCAAGAAAATTTAAAATTTTTGAAAATTTGACTGGATTACAGAATACTGAGTTGATGGCTGAACCAGTTTCAGCTGAGCTGCCATGGTCAACAGCACATGGACAATAAGCTCCAGCCACAGCCCCAATTCCTGTGGCTGGCCCAGCGCTGGCGGAATCCAATCCATTCAAGGCTCTCGAATGGATTGAGGAGGATGGACGGCCATGCCACATGAAACCAGATTATGCTTTGGAGGAGTTCTTTGTTGACCCTTCAAATCATGTTCCCGTTCTTTTCGTCCAAAAAATGGGTTTCCTGTCTATAAAAATACTTACACAATGGCAGTTGCGGCTGCAGCTGCCCTTGCTAACACCCTCCTCCACCAGCAACTCTATGGGGCAATGGAGCCCCTTGTCAAGGGTATTCCTATCCACAATTTTCCTCATGAATGTGAGGAATATTTGAAGTATGAAATTGAGGAGCTTGCTTTTGGTGCAAGCTGCACTTGCATTGATGCAGCAAAAACCTCTCTTTTTGACCCCAATTATCCTGAAACCTGCTGGCACATCAAGTCATTTACTTGTATGCCAGCTCTCATCATTTTTGCTGAGCATTAACTTGCTCGATACGTTGAGGCAATGGACACCACTGGCCTCAATAACAAAGAAAACCCCCAACTATACCTCCTTATCCCCGTGTCACTGATGCTCCCACCCCAATGCTGTCTTCCAGGGTCTGCCAGCTAAAGCGGGCACCGGACAAAAGTTTCCCCAAAGCCTCCTCGCCATCTGAAATGGCTTCCTAAGCTGATAACCTAGGGGCTATATTAGGGTTTTTAAAATTTATGATAATCCCTTTGTTTGGCCCATTTGCAAATAAAGTTGCGTGGCGGCTCCCCCTTTTGGGTTGGGAACCACTAGTACTAAAAAATAGAAAACCTCCCAGAGCAACTATTATAAGGTGATGCTAGTTACAACCATGATTTAAGTTGCCTGGCTTGTACTCAGGGCCTTCACGGCACTTATGTCAGCATAAGCTTTGTAGATTTTCACAGCGTCAACAAGATGGTCCTTCAATGCCTGGTGTAATTCTCTGAGCTCTTTGGAGCTCTCAAGTGCAACAACAACGGTGGAGTTAATCTGTAAATTCAGATTGAAGCTGAGGTTGTATTTATAGTTTGCAAAAAAGGGAATGTGCCTGTAGAGTTATAAGTAAGGTTACTAAAGTCAAATTGCGCCAGCAGAAGGTGAGAGGCCTGATTGTTTCTGTTCAGCGTTGAAATAACTACGCAGAAATTGCTCCAAACTTTAGTTCTCAACTCTCTGACTGCCCATCCGATTGAGGGTGAAAGGCTGGGAGCGGGAGGGGCAGATACCTAAGATGAGCAATAAAGCTTCCCAAAGCTGGGCAGTGAATTGAGGGCTGCAATTTCTGACAATCTCCTTGAGGAGGCCATGTAGGCAAAAGATTTGGTCCACAAGGAGGTGGGATTTATGGACGGAGGCAATTGTGGTATTACAAGGAATAAAATGGGTCATCTTAGTAAAATGATTCACGACTTTATTACTACATTATAACACTGGGATAAAAGGAGTTCCAAAATAAAGTCAATGGACACTGAAATCCAAGGGCCCTCTTCTACTTGGAGGGGGACAACCATCTCAGTGCTTTTTAGGCGACTAGGGTTTTACCAGTTACACGCCAAGCAGGACTTTTTGAATTTGGACACATCTGTGTAGATGCCTTTCCAACAGTAAAAGCGGAAGACCAACTCAAGCGTCTTTATCTTGCCAGGGTGGCCACCTGTTGGTCATGAGCTTCTCAAATTACCTCCTATCTCAGGGGTCCAGCTGGTACCAACCACTTGCCTTGATAGAAGATGACCCCATCTATCAACTGGTAACCTTTGTCCAGGGGTTCGCCATTCCTCTGGCAGGCCTGATTAATCTTGTCATAGTCAGCTGACATTGGTTGGGACAACCTAATGTGGGAAGGGGTGCCAGTATCCCCTTACAAAGGTTTCATTATAAAAAGAGCGGGGGGATTGGCCAGCGGGCTCTACTTCACCTGTTCCGCCTTAATCAACACCTGGGTATTGTGTGCGTCAACTAGTTACAGTTCAAGAGCAAAGTCAAGTTTCTGGGATAGGTCATCTAATAACAAGATTTTGGTACCCTTAATAAAATCATATCAGAAATTGAACACTGACAGGATTTCCAACCATCAGGACTGGTGAGTGGACAGCTTCTGGGGGGCGCGGTATTAAACTAATGCCTTGTGGTCAGTGTGATAAGTAAACGGCCACTTAAAACCATGCAAATGGTGGCGCCAGTGCTGTACCGCTTCAACAACAGCAAGATGATCTTTATATTTAGATAGCATAATTGAGTTGCGCCAGGGTCATTTTCTTGGAAAAATAAGCAACAGGACGTTCCACTCCATCCTCTCCTTCCTGCAACAGAGCCGCTCCCACCACAAATTTGGAAGCGTCAGTGGTGACAATAAAGGGGTGTCTGGGGTCTGCATGTACTAGCACCAGGATGGACAAAAGTATGGACTTAACGGCTTGGAACGCAGCATTGCATTATGTGGTCCAACAAAAATACTTCTTTCCAGATGCGTTGTAAAGAGTGTGATGATCAAGTCTTTGTCAGATTACCACATAACCTCTATATCTCCCTATAGGGATATGAAGGCCTTAATGAACTTTCCTGATGACAGAAATAATTGGAAACAGGAGGATAGAACATTTTAATTGGTGAAATCAACAGATAGAGCTCTGAATGGTGGAAGATTATCAGAAATTGAGTAGATTAAATTTGAGACGAGTTTTGATAAACTTAAAATTGAGAAAAGTTATCCAACGCCTCAAGGTTCCACTCGGCATTCAGATGAGTTTACTGAAGATGTTGGAGCAAATCACGAAACCTTGGAAAATTACAGTAAATTGAGAAAATGAGAGCAATACGAAATATAATAGATTTTAATAAAAAAGAATGCAAGAAAACTCATCTGACGCCTCAAGGATCCACTCAGCGTTCAGAATAGTCTAAAGAAGAGGCTGAAGTAATTCCAGAGGACTCAAAATCCGCCATATGACCCTCAAACCCTGCAAAGTTCATGACAGCAACTAAGCTCTATACCTATATATAATCCCAGTTGAAGTTAACTAACTTTAATTTCATATTCTAATATATAAATTTCTTTAATAAAACTTCCCAAATTCCAAAATAAATTCTTAAATATCAAAATCATCTTCATTTTAAAATCTCTGAATCTGGAATTATGGACGTCATGAGAATCACCCAAAGAGCCTAAGAAAAGTAATGCTTACATGCTCTTCTCTTTAGGGACAAACATGTCTGTGTCTATCCAGTTTAGGACTCTCTTTGTTAGTGCTGTTCCTTCTACAGCGCCAGTGTAGCCAACGGATCTGCATCTCACCTATGATACTACCTCCTGTTTTGGGGCTCAAATTATAGCCTTATACCTAAACAACGCCAAGAAACCAATAGAAGTTGTTGTCCATCACAGAGAGGGGCGGCAACTTCTGAGAGCTATGGGGTGAACTTCTTGAGAAAATAGAATGTCTCAATGAAGCTGCGTAACTCATTAAGAGATGAGGAATATCCCAATTGATGATGGCTGCTTCCTTATCTAGGGCAATAATGCGGACTTGGGAGAAGATAATGTTTTCCAAGAACTCAACCTTAGGATGGAAGGACTCTCATTTACTAGCTTTAATAGTAAGGTTTGCCTGTGCAAGTCACTCCATGACTAATACAAGGTAGCGGAGTGAGATTCTGCATCCAGGGAGAAAAACAGTATGTCATCTATGTATGCTATTGCGCAGGTTCCCATATGATCTCCCAAGACAGCATCAATGAACTTTTGAAAGCAGGCGGGGGCGCTCTTTAAATCAAATGGCATGACCCCAAACTGGTAGATGCCTTTCTGAGTACAAAAAACGGGCAACCATTCCTGGCCTTCCTTAATATGGATCTGGTTGAAGGCTTTAAGGCAATCCAGTTTTCTGAACACCCTAGCCTTCTAAAAGTAGTGGGCAATCTGCTGCTCCAGGGGGAGTGGATGGGGATCAGGTAATGTCACGTTGTTCAGATTTCTATAATCAACGCAGGGACGGAGGGAGCCATCAGACTTCTCTACAAACATAGGGGAGCACACTGGCGAGGAGTTCTTAAAGATTTGACCCTTGGAAAGCATGCCATCAGCCAATAAGTCATGGAGACATCTTTTTTTAAAGGACAAGGGATATATGGGAGAGGATATCTTGACAATGTCAACGGTTAACTTGAAAATCAAGTCAAACTTGGTGTGCTCATAGAGTGGCCAAGCCTTAGAGGGATTAAACATGTCCGCATATCCATATTTGCATTTAAGCAGGAAAAGTGCCAGGGTCAGGGTGACAGTCAGTTGATAAAGGCTTGGCTTACCTTGGGAGAGGGGCCACATCTTTTTGGGAGCGCACTGCGTTTTTATCCAGAGAAAGGGATGGCAACTGTTTCTCCTCCAGGGAAATTTGCATGCATGGTAAAGCCCATGAAGTTGGTGAAGATGTCAAACAGTCGCCACCAACCAACAATCAAAATAACAGTGTACAGGAGGCTTTTAATCGAGGAGAACCTCCCCACAATTTACCCATCGCTTACAACAAATAAACAAGTGATAATACATGGTAGCTTTGAATGGATTGAAATACCATACCTTTCACAAACTGACCAATACCTAAGGGAAGTTTCAGGGCCTCCACCAGCTCTTGACAGATGGAGTTTTCAGTAGCGCCAGTTTTCACCAAAGTGAGTGCTTGGAAGTCCTTCCCTGCAGAGAAGGTAGCCATTAATAAGAAGTAGCAGGGGAATATTTATTTTCTATGGAGCCAAGGGAGGATAGGATGACTCCAAACGTAGAGGGTGGAGTATAGGTGAGAGTACACATGAGAGTTCAACAACATATGACTTCGCTGTTGAGATCTTGATATAACTGAACTATAAGCCCAAAAAAGACATGGCGAATTGTCTAGAATCCACCAACCATGATTTATAGAGTACAAATATTCAAGCGCCTTGAGATGAGGTAAAATTGGGTCAGAAATGACTATTATAGGATAGCCTCCAAATAAGGCGACAATGTGATGTCAACACATTAATGAATATTTAGTAGATCGCCTTGGACTGAGGCGATAGTGAATTTAAGAATAGCATACTCTGCCAGAGAACCAATGATAATATGGCAGAACTTAACGTCTAAGACAAAGGAGTGGTATCAACCAATGTCACTGATATATAAACGAGATGTGACAATTGAAGAAGGAGGATTGTTAGTAGAGGAGAGAGTGGAACATCAAGTATCCGCTGTTATTATTAATATTAAATAAAGAAGTGTTGTCGTGGCAGTTGCTCCATATTTATATATTCATTTAAGTGTGTTCTGAGGCCGGCAATCTCAATATTGTCTATCCTATTGCTCAGTGGATTCGGCCCTGTGTAAAACCCTTCTGGCGTATAGCAAATATATTGCCCAATCTTAAAACAGTGGTGCTCACTGCAGGGGGCCATTGAACAAAACACAAAAAATCAAAAAGTATTCAATTTGCGTCCATGGCATATCAGGCCTGCAATGAAGGATCTTTGTCCCAAACCGCTACACTTTCTGAAACCATGGAAATAAAATTGGTTGTGAACAAAGTACTCAAAGAACAAGAGGAGCTCCTTCAGGAGCACGATGAAATAAAGAACCAACTTGAAAGTGTGGTTAGTCAGATGTGGATACTCGGGCAACAGAACAGGCAACTTGCAAATTTTCTGGATGATACTACAAAGCAACTTCACTGCACGGAGTGGAAGTTAACACCTACCTTTTACCAGCCTCATCCCATTGGAAAGCAGAAGGTAAGGGGTCACTCGGAAAGGATCACTTTATAATGACTAAAAGCCTGGATAACCAGCTGATGAGCTTTACTCTGAATATGCAGCGAGAGCTGCTTGACTTGTTATGGAAGCTCTGGAGATAATTATGTTATGACCCAACAAAACCCCCATGTGATGGCAGTACTGACCACTGAAGAGCCCTACTACCCCTAGAGCTGTTGACCCTTCCAAGCCAGCTCTTTGCCAAGATTCCAGCTATGAGCCTCGGTCAAATCCTCAATACACTTCTAAGTTTGCAGTTATTAGTGGGAAGAGGAGGTCTGCATTGACAAGATACCTTCGTTCAACCTCAATGGAAACATTCACAGTATTTTTAGACAATTTGAATTCATAGCTAAAGGAGCTTCCAATCAGAGAAAAGCTAAATTGCTGATATCCACCTTGGATGTTATTAGTAAAAATTAATCTACCTGCTATATTCCAAGCTGTTCTTTTATATAGCAAGAAATGAAGGATACTGTGCTGCAGCTGTTTGGAGGTACCACGAAGATGTCACTGTGGAAGGAAGAGTCCTTGACCATTGGGTTCCAGCATAATGAGACCCTCCCTGTGTTTGCTGACTGTTTTACACTGAAAGCCCAAGAGTTAATTAAGGCGAAGACTTTATTCAAATATGATGTATGCATTGAAATGACCTCAGTGGTAAAGCCATACCATGAGCTTTACAATGTCATAATCCAATTTTGAAGGATGATGTGCCCCTGATCAGATTTTTTTCAGTTTATGCGCTGAATATCCACTACCTTTCCTCCACCCAATACAGAGCGGAAACATACTGCCACCATCTCCAGACCTTCTCATTCAGTAAAATTCTCTTATCTTGTTCAGATTCTGCCTAGTAACCCCCAGCATTATTATAATTACGCGCCTTGTCTTCACCCAAGTTACCCTCAGCAGTTCAACTTCTGCCCTGGACCTGCTTATGATTATTTTCAGCAGTTGAATCATTGACCTGGCCCTGATTTCACTGCCTTCCCCCAGTCAAATTATTGGCCTAGGCCATCTTACAAAAAAAAGGATGCAGCCTTTAGAGGGTAATTTATTTTGATTGCAGTTACCCTATTCACCTTGCACAAATTTTCCCCACACATCAGTTTCACTACGTACAGCAGTATCAAGACTACCAGGGAAAAGATGGAATGGATTTGAGACATAAATCTCTATTTCCACTAGACCAACTTCAAACATCCCACCTGAATCTATTGTAGTTTATTTGGAGGAAGTTCCTCTGTCACAATTCTGATATGACTGGACAATAAGCCCTCAGTTGTGATGGCGAAATGGATTGGATCCATTGAGTTTACTATATGTATTGATTAATTGAGCGCCTCAACAGAAGGCGATATTAGATTATTGAGAAATTGCCTTGGATTAGCTCTCTCTCATAACAATCACTTTAGTTACTACAATTCGGTTCAAACAGCAAATTTGGATAATCACACACAGGAGAGATGGGCGACTTTATAATAAAAACAATACAACATGGGCAAGCGTCGCGGCGAGCAGTGCACTTAACGGTGCAACTAAGGGCAAGAAATGCCCTGGAGGGGGACCAGGAACCCAATCCACAAAGAAATCGCAAACTCAGACACCGTCTGGGTTTATGGTATTCACTGTAAAGCACGCGCAATATATGTACATTCAGTTCAACCAACCTTTGTGAAAGGTGGAGCATGGGATCAGACTCTTCCTTGGGGATGAATCACCGACCCTGTGGGAGAAAACATGTGAGGCACAGCCCTCACTTTTCTCTCACGCGGTGTATGTAGCCACCAACAGAATGGGCCACAGCTGGATCAATATTGGTTTCAAAACAGCCAATGAAGCTGATGTTGTAGCAAAAGTCTGTGTGGAAATTGCCCTCCCCAAGGGCAAAAAAATTGTGCACCGTGCGCACCAGATGGAACAAAGCAAAAACTTTGTTTATCTCTTTTGACTCACTCCCCACCAACCTTCCTTGTAAGGTAATAGAGGAGGAGCTCCGCAAAGGTCTCATGGCCTACGAAGAAATTCAGCAACTCAAATTACAGCAATTTCGCCTAATGCCCAACCTGTGCATGGGCAAAGCTATCACCATAATCAGCCCCTTCCAGAAGTGGAAGAGGACTTATCCAGAATTCCCCGCACAGCAGAATTTCACTTCACAGATGGGGGCCAGTCAGCTGCATTCCAAGTTAACCATAATGCGCACCACCCATCTGCAACTACTGTGGCTCACTGGGCCACAAGGAACACGCATGCCATGTGAAAGAGGGCTTAATGGAAATTGATTATTGTGAGGAAGCAATGGACGAAGATAATGAAAACTTCGCCAAAATGACTGATGGTCACCACCCATTCCGCTAGGTGAATATGGACTATACTCCATCGTGGACCCAGTTACATGCAAACAACGTAAAGAGGCACAAAAAGCCCACAAGCGAGCAGCGGCTAAAGCGGTGGCACATGCGTAGTATGTCATTAACCCCAGACAAATTTGGGAGGATATTTTGGATATTCACTGAGCCAACCACTCAGAACAATATGCCCAGGTCAAAAATTTTCACATTAACCTAACTGAGTCACAAAGTGACATCAGTCATGCACATACTGAGGAACAATGCAACCGCAATTTGGGCGAAAATGCGGTGCACAATTCACCAAAAGTTGAATCTCAAAAATATAGAATTCAATCAACAACCTGCATCAAATCAACATGAGACCTGTGCAGGAAAAGTTGATGCAAATGCAAAAAACCGCAATTCCCTTGAATCATTGGGTCAGATCAAGGGAAACAACAATGGCAGTGAAAGAGTTGGAGTACAGACGCGGAGCATGGCCAAAATGAGCCGCGGTGGGATAGGGCAAGAGGGCCCTCCCAACCGCTCCTGAGGCGCCACGGGCACCTCAGTGTCAATAGGGATGCTAAACATCGCGGGAGCCAGGGCTCATATGTCCCAAGCCAAAAAGCTAGAATTCCTGAAAAAACCTCTTGTAGACATCTTGGCCATCCAAGAACCCCACTGTATACAAGGGGAAGAAGAATCCTGGTCAACCAGGGTCGAACCATCACAATCAGTATGGACGTCTCACTGTGGGGTGATCATCTGAAACAACAAAAAATTTAAAATTACAAATTTGTCATCACACTTACATGGTCAAGTCCTGGTAGCAACAATCACATACTAAGAGGAAATAATTTTGATAGCATGTGTATATGCACCGTGCACTGCAACTGAGAGGAAACAATTTTTTGAAGATATTCCTACTCTTACCCTCCCACCAGATACCATTATGTTAGGCGATTTCAACTGCTGGGATAACCCTGATACAGATCGATGGCCTAATCCCAGGGGAGACCACCTGGACACATTGAATTCCGCACAATGGAGGCATCTCTTGGCTTACAGGATGCTCTCCCCCCAGTTCACCACTCCTTCCCTACATGACGCAGCCCAACATATGTGAGGGAGCGCTCATATTGATGAGTCGCATTGACCACATACTTGTCCCACAATCCCACCGCTCAAAAATCTCCAAATTTACAACAAAAAAGATCAATCTTTCTGACCGCCAATTGGCTACAGTGCAGTTAGCGCCAACCCAACCCCACACACAGGTGTCGCCTTGGAGAAAGCTTCACCTGGAAATATAAAATTGCCCAAGATATATGACTGGGTCAAAAATGAGGCTACGAACCCAGAATTCACAGCCCCATTCACTTTGGATCCCATCGGAACATGGGAGAATTTCAAAAAGGATTTATTCAACAAAACCTGACATATTTCATCACATAAGTACACCGCGGATATGGCCACAATCAAAGTACCTTGGTGGAACTAGACCACCTGGAGATATATACTCCAAGATCTGGCTATAGCCCCAACTGGGGATGCAAATAAGCAGAAATATCTGCCCAACTTAACAATT
Source organism: Massospora cicadina (assembly GCA_022478985.1). NCBI lineage: Eukaryota > Fungi > Entomophthoromycota > Entomophthoromycetes > Entomophthorales > Entomophthoraceae > Massospora > Massospora cicadina. The sequence continues at coordinate 6,076 of JAKSZP010001420.1, read as the reverse complement.
TCATCTTCAAACACCAACACAGAATCAAAGTATTGAACAAAGATAAGTTCATAAACAAAGAAAACCTGTTTGATATACTTTTTCTGACAATTTCACTCCCGCAGAAACCAGACCACATGCACATAGGTCCACAAGACCAACGGCACCATGGCAACTGACCCTGAGGAGGTCAAGGTGGAAGTACACCGTTATTACACTGAATTATATCGCGAAATGCCAACAGATTCACAAAAAATTAAAGAATTTATACAAACTGCCGAGATATAAAGTACACCACCAAATTACAACAAACTATCCCTAATTACATAGGAGCTTTGGGAGACAATTCGCGGTGTACCATGTAGAAAATGCCCAGGGCCTGATGGGATACCCTACGAATTTTACAAAAAAATTTTTCAACAAATCGCCCCCTCCTATTGGCGTCTATGAACCAGTGTTTGTTGGAAACACGCCTATTACCAGGAGGCCATGAATCCTACGTTATAACCTTATATAAAAAGGGTGACAAGTTGGACCTGGCCAACTGGCGCCCAATTGCACTCTCCAACACTGACACAAAAATTCTAACAAAAATTCTAGCAGCCAGATTAGGCGCAATTGCCTCTGACGTCCTGTCACCCAACCAGTTTGGATTTATATCAGGGCGTTCAATCTGGAACAACATTCACCCTGTTGCAAACATTTGCCAGTCCAAAGCAACTGGTGCCCTGGTCTTCTTGGATCAGGAAAAGGCGTATGCTCATGTTAACTGGCCATACCTAAAAGAATGTCTACATGCCTTCAAACTCCCACCAAGATTCGTAAAATAGGTGATGCTCCCAACAGAATCTGAAACCATGGCTGTATGCGGCCCTGGATTCCTAACAAACAAGATTAAACCATACAGAGGGCTCAAACAAGGGGATCCCCTCAGCCCACTGCTATAAAATTTCAGTTTTGACCCACTCCTCCGAGTAATTGACTCACTTATGGGGATAACCGCACAAGGACAACCAACAGTCAAGATACTGGCCTTTGCGGATGACTGCGTAGCAGGTATAGCAAACAATGAAGATTCCCGACATTTGGAACGCACTCTAGAGGAATACTCCAAGGTGAGCAATGCATCGCTCAACAAAAGAAAGACAGAAATCATCCTTTTAGGCAAATACTTAAACAACTGGGCCACAACATCAGAACCCCATACCAATACACGAAGGAAAAACCCAATCATTTTACCCTTTGCAACACCTCCCACCTTACTCCTGTCTGACACCTTGGAATTTGGCTAGAATCAGGGGGATATGCTAACAAGACAATGAAAAGTAACCTGTTACAACGGGTATCCAAACGCGTCGCCTCCCTCATGGGAAGAACCCCAGGATTAACAGGGCGAGTTACAGTTGCTAACTCGCTCATCCTCTCAATACTATGGTACCCAGCCCACGCGATCGCCTTCTCACCTAACTTTATAACTTCAATCCGCGCGCTTATCCAGGGCTGGCTGTGGCCCAGCTCTCACCCTCCTATACGGATGAAAGCACTATTTGGCCCACGCTCAAGCAGGGGCATGGGACTAACAGATTTTGAGAGCCATGCCAATCACATCCTAGGTACCTGGATAGAGGAAATCCTTGCTCCAGACCTCCTGCAACAACATTGGTCCAGAGCAGCAAGGACTAACTTTGCACAGGTGCTCAAATTAACCAACCCACATAGTCCACCCAGACTACTTTCATACCTTGCCAAGCACCCTACTGCAACGGGTCTGCATGGAACCTCCCCTCATTTCAAACATATCCTCCAAACCATCCGCCGTATGTGATGGACCATAGAGAACACAGGTACTATACAGGGAAGGGGACGACCCAGCCCCCAAAATAAATTTAAGAAACCCAGAAAACCACCCCAGAGAGATATGCTCACAACAACCCCAAACATAGCTAGGATAGAATACCTAGATATGTTGGACACTCCCTATGATTTAACCACACAGAAGGCAGTGTGGAAAATGACTCACCACCCACTCCTACAGCCGAGGATAAGAGCAAACGCCTGGCGCTGTCTGAGAAGGACCTATATGATGGAAGACTGCTCCAACTCCCTCCACAAAAAATGTGCAGTATGTGGAGGGGAGGGATCCTTACATCACCGCCTAGAAACATGCCCCCCAACCAAAGCTATATGGCAGGAAGTCGCACGCCTGCTCAAGATCCAAAATGAACAGGAATTCTCGATATCAAAGAGCATCTTCACGCTCCAGATTGAGTCACCAATACCATATACCTCCGCTCCCTAATAATACCCATTGCAATGTGGACAATCCACACAATTGCATTAGATGCGTTCAAGGGCACGGTCCCAACCATTCAAGGGGTTATTAACAGATTCCATGTCCATTTACTGGAGCACTTCCAAGCCTGGCTCTATAAATTAATGAGACCAAGGCAAAAAGCGCTCATAGAATCATGGTTCCCACTCTGGTTCCTCCACACAGACCCTTTCCTTCACACCTGCTCCATAGCAGGGGAAACCCCTCGGAGTAGTGCACCAACCCCCCATACCTGGCAGTCCCGCTGGCAACAGGGGTAACTTGAGTACCCTGTGGTGCCCAATTTTTATATTTGTCGGTTATTTCCTTAGTTTTACGTATATTTGGTAATGTCCATCCCCTGGTTGGCTTACCTCAGTTAAATAAAAAATTGCCTTGAATTAGGCGATGGCGAATTTAATGAATGAAGAATTGATGGAGCCAATGAGATATGGCGAATAAAATTACTAAGCCATATAAATGGTAGCATCCAAAGTTGTTACAATATAGGTGAGATGAGATGATCAAAGGTTAGTTGTTGTTAAGTAAGGTAGAGTAAGCAGAACAGGAAAAATCCACTATATTAAAAATATTAAATAAAAGAAGTTGGGGGAAGAAAGTGCTCTATATTCATCTGAAAGTTTATTTTGTTGTTTTGAGGGTAACCAACTGAAGGAGTCTCGAATTGATGAAGAGCAAAAATGTTGATTTCTTCCTTGATGTTGGAAATGCTGATCAAGTCGTCTGTTACCTTTTAGGTAGTTCCCCTATATCCAAGAAGTCAAAAATATGGTGCTGCAGTTTGGCGGAACTGCAAAGATGTCCCAGTGGAAGGTTAAATTTTTGACCATCAAGTTTCAGCGGAATGAAACTTGCACTGCGTTTGCTGAGCACTTTATGGCGGAAGCTCACGTGCTAATTGGGGCCAGAGTTTTATCTGAAGCTGGTATGTGTATTGCGATAGCTTCTGATGTAAAGCCATACCATGAGTTACATAACGTAATGGCCCCACTGTTGGATGAAGATGTACCTTTGCTTAAACTTGTTCAGTTCTTGCACCACATATCAGCCAACTTCCCTCCACCTAATGTCAATCAGAATCCTACTGCTATAACTGCTGAACCATCATATTTGGGGAACTCTATCAGTCCAGTCCAGATTTCACCAAGTTATCATCAGCAGTTAAATGTCCACCCCATTCCTGCTTATCATCCTCAGGTCCACTACCACACTAGACCTGTTTATGCTAATCATTTCCAGACCAACTCTCACCATGAATTGTATTGCATTAATCAAGGACGTGAACCCTATGGGGTCAGCTGTTTCAGATGCAGTCGTCAAGGGCATCTGGCACGATGGTGCCCTACTCAACTGGTCTCTTGTGTACAGCTGGAACAGTACGGCAAGGGAAAAGTCAGAGCAAAGTAGAGAAGGGACTCTCTATCTCTGCTATACCAAACCCAAACGTCCCACCTGAATCCAAATTTGATATTCAGCGGAAGTTTCCTTGCACAATGAGTCAGTTTTATATCAGCGGCCGGTTGGAGGGGTGAATTTTTTGACACAAGTACAGCCAGCGGCTATGGGGGAAAAGGGGTCTCAGATGCAGGTCGAGCCATATGCTTGTCAAATGTTCAACCAAGTAACCACTGAAAAGTTAGACCCCTCCTCAAATGCACCTTTCTTACAAGCAGTAAGAATCGCCCTCCTAGTCAAAACTATTATAAAACTATACCCCAGAGTTTGGTGAGGGGATTTCATGTTTCCTTGGAAACAGGGATTTCTTAGAATTCCATGTTATTAACAGTCGAGATGCATCTTACTACAAATGTACTTACTATGACCTGGCTGTAGCTAAGACCTGTGTCTGTGCCATCATAGATACTGGCGCCCCTGTCAACATAGTCTCCACCAAATTGGTGGCCAGTTTGGCATTAAAGCCGGATGTGGAAAACTGGATGGTATACAGCACTGCTGGAGTGGAAAATACAGTCTCTGAGGGTGCATACAGTGCCCTTCCGCTGAGGTTTTGTTCTATTACAGTTGTAGCTCCAGTTATATTGTTACCAAATAGCAATTAGGATCTGTTAATTGGAATTGCCTTCTTGTGACACAATGGGGCTGTTATCAATATGACAAATGAGACTTTTGAAATATTGGGTCAGCGAATCCCAATTCACTTTACCTATAGCGGAGTACCAAATGGCCCAGTGCATATGGGGAATATTAATCTAGCATATAGCGACGGAGTAGTTCCAGTGCGCTACCATTGGTTAAAGGGCAAAACCCAGGCCCTTCCTCAAAAGATATATGAATATCAAGGGCTGCCGCTCAGAGCTGCCAGACCTATATCTATTCCATCTGGGCACCAAGTTATAGTAAGCACTGACTTGATGATTGAAATTCCAAATGGACTCTATGGGGAGGTTATTGGGCCATATCAGCAATCACGGTTTGAGCCCCACATGGCTCCAGGTATTATTTTACCAGGGCAGTGAGAGATCAAAGTTTTGCTCACAAATCTACAAACAGTACCACTGCAAATCTGCCGCCACCAAATAGTGGCATATTTACACTGAATCCTTGTTGAGTAAATTTTTTTAGTTCATGACTTCAGGTCACTGGAGGAATTTGGTCTGCCTTCCACACCACAGATCAGTGTAATGGCAGTTGTTTCACGTGATGAATTAATGGGGCTGTCGGAATCACAGAAGGATAGGGCAATCACATTGTTTCAAAAGTAAAAAGAGATTTTTGCTGTCGATGACCATGATTTAGGATGTACATGGGGGGTGGTTCATAAGCTGGACACTGGAAATCGTCCTCCCATCATGTCAAGGCCAATCCACAAATCAAGGGTTCAAGAAGTAGTGACTGAAGAAATTGACAAGCTACTAGTGCAAGGGATGCTTGAACCATCAAAGAGTCCATGGGCTTCTCCTGTTCTTATTGTAAAAAAGGAGGATGGCACCAATTGCATAGAAATAGACTACCAAAAGCTCAACAGCATCACTAGAAAGGACTCATATCCCTTACCATGGGTTGATGACACTTTAGATCGGCTAGGGGAGCTCATTTCTTCTCAGCTATGGGCCTGATATTGGGCTATTGGCAAATTGATTTGCCACCAATGGAATAGGAGTAGTGCTCTGTAATCACATCCAAAGGACTTTTACAACCAACCTGGATGCCACAAAAGCTGTGTAATTTCCCAGCTACATTCCAACGGGCAATGGACACTATTCTTGGGGGACCTAAACTGTCGTACATTCTTGTATACCTTGATGATACTAATGTTTTCTTCTGAACCTTCTCTGAACACCTTGATCATCTTGAAGCTGTATTTCACTGGCTTATTGGGCCCATCAAGATCTAAACCCCGGAAACTCCCCCCTTTAAGGAAAAGCTGGAGTATCTGGGGTTTTTGGTTGATGCCACAGGGTTTAGACCCCCAACCACCAAAGTGGAAACTAAAAAAGGAAAAAAAGACTCCACCCAACAAAAAGGGGAGGATATATAGGTTTTTTTTGGGAATGGTCAGATATTACCGGCGCTTCATCCCCCAATTTTAGCTGTATCAAACCCAATTTTTCGGTTATTAAGGTATTCTATAACCAAATCCTCACACTGCAGTTTTGAATGGACAGAATGACAGCAACACACTTTTGATACGCATCAAATGGCACTGACCAGTGCGCCAGTAAAATGCTATCCTAATTTTGAAAAAGAGCTCGTCATTCAGATGGATGCATCCCTTTCCGCTGTGGGGGCAGTCCTATCCCAAAA
>JAKSZP010001419.1:0-202130 GCA_022478985.1 Massospora cicadina | reverse complement strand
CTTTCCCCCAATTTCCCCAAATCTTTCTGCAACAATGACTTAAAAATTACTTGATGATGCCAAAGCCACTGTCATGCATGTCGCTAAACTAGTAGATTTTAACCCATCTGCTAAATTACCCGCCAGAATCTCTCAATTTTGCCCAACTCCTCAAAGCCTGCATTCAAGCTGAATTTTATATAGTGGAATTCATTGAATTGTTCTACCACAGTAATCTTAATGAGGATGTGAAGAACTCATACTACACTGCCATCTACCCTAAACTACTCTGATGCCCCAACGCCCTGGCTCTCCGCTTTAGACATCTCTCCAACCAACATGACATAGTTGTGGCGAACTCATCTACAGACAAACCACCCAACCCCCTCACCCTCTGCCATAGTAGGTTAGTGATTTCCACTCCCCGCCTGGGTTGTTTTTTGTTTTGTTTTCCCAGTCATTCTTCTGATTGTGTTATTTTATTTTATTTTATTTTTGATTTTTGGTACTGTCCATCCCCTGGTTGGAATACCTCAAATAAATCAGAAAATCTTCCTTATTAAAAGAGTAGTAGTGACTCCAATCAGGCTGAAATGATTGTAATTAAGTTAACTCAAGGGCCAAATTTATTGGAGATTTTTGATTAACCACTGTCATATCTTTAGTGGATTGGCATGGTTTTAATAAACTAATCTAATAGATGAGTATATCCAGGAGATGCCCTAGAAGTATAGAATACTGGCACCTGGCCCTAGAAATAAGAACATCATCTTTCAATTAATCATATTTGTGTCTTATATAATCTTATATTAATTCAATCTTTATATTAATAAATCTAAACAAGAATTCAGGGGAGCTTGTCATATTCACCTTTGTTTGGAGTATTCCCAATTAGAGAGGAGAAATATAATCAGAAGAGACTAAAAGAATCAAGTATTGTTTTTGTAGCTTTGTGAGCTTCCAAACGGTTAAGAAGTACTGTAAGACACATAGCATAATTGATGATCTATCAAGCTGAAACTCTTCCTGACTATTGAAACAGGTATATTTAATAAGCGAGATAATCTTCAAAAATATCACAAGTAGTGCTCACTGAAATCCACGTTACACTTTTAATTTGAACAATTCATCCAAATACCAGGCAGACGCTGCCAGAAGATATAACGAAAAATGATATGGAATCAATTGACTGAGTAATCACTGGATACTTCAACACTGCTCACCAGAATACTGAGGAGTGTAATTTGTACTCCTTTAATCTAATTACGTCTGGAGGAGGGCATGTGGACACAACAGGCCCTATCAAGTTACCTCTGATAGTGTTAAGGAGATGACGGAGACCCTATTATATGGGTATAGGATCAGTACATTGCAGGAGGACCCATCTTTTTGGATGTTTTACTACTTGAAGGATAAGGACTTTAAGATGGAGATGTATATGCAGTACAAAGAGGCGAGCATGGCAACTATGGACAGACGCCTTAACTATACACAAGCAACAAATGAGTTCTTGGCTAGCTTAGTACAGCCCTCAATCAAGCACACCCAAAGGATTATGGCTTAGCAGAATCTAGAGCTTGCAGAAAAATACCGAGTTCAAGAGGAGGAGCAATATTCCTGATTGAACTTAATGGATAAGCTAGATTACAGCTTCAACGAGGTTAGAAAGGCTATTGTCAATAATACAGAACAGGTCAATGATGCCCACAGAAGAGTAAACACTTTGGAAAAACAACTTAATAAAAACTTCTGGAGATTGCTGCTGAGGTCCTCTCTTTACATGGATTGACCAGTAAATGAGTCTATAATATCAGTAAATGCTGTCAGGCTTTAAAAATAACTCTGAGACCTTTCATATTGGACCAAATGTTTTACTGAAGATGACACTTCTGCTTGAAAGAACCACCTGGAATTTAAAACCATGCATGTTCATCTCAATGAATATACCTGAACTGAGTTAGGCATATTACAAAGAAGCGTTGAAGATCTGGCTGTCATGCCAGTAGGGCAATTGTATGAGGATGACTTTGTGCAAATTCATGAAGAATTTATGAAACTCCAGTCAAAAAGTTTATCCATGCAGTCTTTCTTTCCTGTAACGATAACATTAGTTACTATGATTCAATTTGAACAGCAATTTTTGATAATCACAGGAAAGATGGGCGTTTACAACAAATCTCAATTGACCTGGGCAAAAGACGTAACAGACAATGGGAAAAACGGTGCACCAAAGGGCAAGAAGCGTCCTGGAGGGGGACCAGGAACTAGTGCCACCAAGAAACCACAAACTGAACCACCTCCCAAGTTTGTGGAGCTTACTATGAAACACAACCAGTAAATGGAAATCTTGTACAACCAACCCCCTTCGAAAGTAGAGCAGGGCTCTGACTATACCTAAGGGTTGAGTCACCGACTTTGTAGAAAAAAGTGTGTGAGGCACAGGACTACCTCTTCCCCTATGCGGTGTACATGAACTTGGAAATGGTACCATGCGGCTGGGTTGATTTGGGCTTTGAGACTGAAGAAGATACAGACACCGCTGCAAAAGTATGCGTTGAAGCTTCCCTCCCTAAGGGCAAACAAATTGTGCGCACCATGCGCACCAGATGGAACAAAGCAACCACTTTGTTCATCTCCTTCAACTTACTCCTCACCAATTTACCCATAAGCAAATCAAGGAGGAGCTCTGAGTCTGACTCAAACACTATGGAGATATTAAACAATTTAAATTTACAAAGATTCCAATTTATGCTGAATCTGTGCACAGGAAAGGCAATCGCCATAGTCCACCCAATCCTTGAGGTGGCTGAGGATCTCACAAGAATCTCTTGTGTAGCACAATTTTACCTCCCAGATGGGAAGGTGTCAGAACCATTCTGTGTCACACCAGAACGTGCACCGCCAATCTGCAACCACTGCAACGCACTAGAACATAAGGAACATGCATGCCCAGTGAAGGAGGGCATCATGGACCCAGAATTCTCTGACAATGCAATGGGTGAAAATGACGCAGAATTTGGCAAAATGGTAGATGCCAACCATGCATTCCATTGGGGAGAGGATGGGCACTACCTCATCATAGACCCAGTAACACCCAAAGCACGCAAAATGCTGCAAAAGGCCTGCAAGTGGGAAGCAGCCAAGGCAGCAGCACTTGCAGCCTCCGTTATTGATATCAGCAAAATTTAGGAAGACATTGAAGAAATCAGCCAAGCCAACCAATCAGAACAGACTTCCCAAGCTGAGGAGGATATGGAGGAAATTATCCAAGTCACCCAATTAGAGCAGTACGCCCAAAACAAAAATTTTCTCAACAATGCGACTGAATTACCAAATGACATCAATCATGCGAAATCAGCAGAACAATTTTGCTCAAATATGGGTGGAAAAGTGGTACCCAATTCTCCAAAATTGCACCCCAAGTCCACAGAAACAAATCAGCGCACCGCACCAATTCACTAAGGGTCACTGTAATTTTTGGGGACCAGCCCTCGCAACTGGATAGGGATCAGCACCCCTTCTGGACGAAAAGGGGCCCCAAGGCTCCAGTGGACCCTCTGTCACAGATGGGCGACCTAACTAATGTGATAGATGAGCGCTGGGTGATAGCTTTCCCACCCAAAGATATCCCACTACCACCTCTGTCTCCCTTTTCAATCTTGGTAAGTTTGATAGAAGGGGTCTGCAGGGAGATTACACACATCAGGGGGCATGGAGAGGCCCCTGGGACCACCTACTCCTCAGGCAAATCATGTCAGAAATTTGGAGATGAAAATTCCCAACATTGGAGCCTGGCCAGAAATTTCCAGACTAGGGGAGCTGGTCTGAACTGGCCTGATTCAGAAACCAGATTGGAATACAGCTCAGATTGCAAACCTAGTCTTGAATGATTTGGGTCATCTGCCCCAACGCTCTGAAATGGATCCAGGGAGTTCATATCATACGAGTAGCCCAATCAAGGGATTGGCTTGAATCACAAATAACTGATACAAGGACCCCAGCCTCCTAGGAGAACCTTGACCACCCAAGCTATGCGAACAGGCCAACTTGAGTCACCAGAACCTGGATTGGTAGTATTGACTTGGTTTGGCCTCAAGAATTTGGAAAAATTTGCAAAAATATCTAAGCTTTTGCCTGTGTTAAGTTTTCAGCTGATGGTGCAAGCTTAAATGACTTAACAATACATTCAAGGATAAAAACTCGCTTTTCAAATAAAACTCCTGCTTGTAATTGAAAAGTAGATACTCTGATAATCTTTGATAATAGCCAAGTTTACTCCGGTACACTCACCATTCTTAAGTCTACTGGCAACAACAATTATGAGACCTTCTATCTTCGCACAAAATTATGAAATTATTCCTCTATAATTGGGTTTACTTCTATGGCAGGTAAATTTTACTTCTCTTTGGGAAGTATAGATGCACACAACTATCTAATAAAGATGTAAAGGCTACAGATACAAATATCAGATAGATGACAGATGGATAAAAATGATTAATAAACTAGAAGACAGTAGTTATTAATGATCAATATTTAAATGTTAAATGATGATGATTTATTAATCAGACAGGCGCTAGTATTATATACCTCTTTGGCATCTCCTGGATAAACTCATCTATTAGATGAGTTTATTCATATTATGCCAATCCTCTGCTGGTCATGGAAATAATCATGAAATATCCCCAAGTCTGTTCAGCCCATGAATCGACTAAAAATAACAATCATTTCAGCCCAATTGAAGACAATTTTACTCTCATAATTGGGACGATTTTGGTTGTGAACTCAACAATAAAATCTTCCCTATTAGAGCTACATCTTATTTTGACAAATAACAACAAATTGGGATAATGATATATATGAATGATAAAGAGGACGCACCCATAATTGAGACGTCAGCAGGCCTCTCAATAGCACTAAGTACGCCCTTAATCAAGACGTCTATGTTTAAGTGCTTAATAAATTTGATTTCAGTAATCAAACCCAAAATTCCGCCTCAGTGCATTAAGATTAGTGCACTAATTTAGGAGGTGCAATTTAGGTAATTCCATGAGACCACTTTGCACCCAAGTGGACCCATAATCGGCCAAAATGTGATTATATCATAGCTATTATTAGCTATGATAATCAGGTTACTTCAAATGCAATAAAAGCAGTTATGAGGTGAATCTGAATTATCAAATTATGCAGATAATTTGGGAAGGATCAAAGGATCCATCAATGGGAGTAATCTATCAGCATTGATGGTTTTCTCAAAGGGTTTATTTTTGAGTCAACCATTAAAATCTAACAGTCAGAATTGGGAGCAGCCTTCTACCCCCCTCCAATCCAGCCAACCAAATCTCTTCCCCAACCCCAAATGACCAATCTCTTGATACCTCCCCATGCATATAGCCCAGTTTAAAAGGAAACTGCCCCAGCTGAGGGTAGTTGTCAGTTCATTCTCTCTTTTCTTCATTGAATAAACAATTGAATACCCCACCTAGTTTTTTACACCTCTGTCTGCCTTTAAAAAAATTTCTAAAAATTCTGCAGATTGATCCAACGAGGTGCTCCATTGCCCAAACCCTCCTGCCAATGTTCGCCAACTGGATTATCTGGTTGCTTGATCCCGCCATGCAGCAGCAGATCATAAACACAATAATCTGCTTTGCTAGACAATGAACCTGCTGCTTTGTTCAGATTTTACGCGTCCTTTTAATGGAGACCCTTTCATCCATTCAGTCGCTGAGTCCATCAAAACTGCTCCCTGGCTAGAGCAGCCCCCAGGCATCCTTGCCCCACCATGTGTGGGTTTGGATTCCACAGCTGCCTCTGCTGACGCTGGCCTGGCCCACTGGCAGGACCTAGAGCGCCCCCTCCAGGGGAAGCTCAGTCCCAGCCCCTCTCATGGGGTTTACCATACATCCGCACACATTTACAATCACGTGGTGGCCTCTGTGCCATCCATCACTGGCATGCAAGACCCCCTATATGAATCTGAAGGCCAGCAAGCACAAACCCTAGAGAGATTCGTCATCCTCTATGCCTCTCCTACCCTTGGGGGTTGCCCCTGCAAGACTCGCAGTTGCCCCCAACACAACCATCTAGTTTGCCTTGGGCCTTTGGTATGTTACTGAACTTTTGCTTTCCTCATGTCTTCCATAGAACCCCACTTTTATTAGTCACTAAGACCACTATGCCTTTGGCATTATGGGGTCTCCACTGAGTGTTCACGCACCCTGACTGGGAGCCCAGTCTAGTTCTTCTTAGCCAGATCTTTACAGTCACAAGCGGAAGAATATGCTGCAATTTTGATAAATTGCAATTTCTGCAAGAAAGCAATGCAAGGTATGGAATTGGATGATGCCACAGAATATACTGGTCCTATGACATGAAGCAGGACCAGTAACAAGGGCGTTGAGTGTGGGCTGGGCGGCCCTCCAAACCACTCCTGAGGCGCCGTGGGCACCTCAGTAACAATAGAGATGCTAAAAATTGTGGGAGCCAGGGCTTACACGTCCCAAGCCAAAAAACAGGAAGACCTGAAAAATCCCCCTGTAGATATCTTGTCCATCCAAGAAACCCACCGTCCACTGGGGGAAGAATGATACTGGTCAGCCAGGAGCTCACCATCCCTTTCAGTTTGGATGACATACTGTGGGGTGGTCATCAGAAATAACAAAAAAAAACTAAAAATATAAACTCCTCCTCATATCTGCATGGCTGAATTCTGGTTGTAATGGTCATAAACCAATAGGAAACTATTTTGATAGCAAGCATCTATGCACTGTGCACCGCAGCTAGAGGAAACAATTCCTTAAAACATCCCAACACTCGCCCTCCCACCTAGTACCATTCTAAAAGGCGACTTTAACTTCTAGAATAACTCCAACATGGACTGATAGCCTAGTACCTGGGGATACTCACCGGGACACATTGAGTTCCATGCAATGAAGGCATCCCTAGGCCTACATGACACCCTCCCCCCAGGTCACCACTCCTTCCCAATATGACCCGCCCCAACACATGTGAGGGAATTCTCACATCAATGGGCCACATCAACTTCATCCTCGCACTGAAAATACACTGCTGGAACATTTCCAAATCCACAACAAAAAAGATTATTTTTCTGTCCACTGACTCATCTTGGTGCAGCTCTCACCAACCTGAATTCCCACACAGGCATCGACCTGGAGGAAGCTATACACTGAAAATATAAAATCGCATGAAATATCTGACTGGGTCAAACATGAGGCCACAAACCCAGAATACACATCCTGCTCATATCAGATCCCATCGAAACCTGGACAAATCTCAAATCCAAATTATTCTCTAAAACTCGTCACATAGCCTCACACAAGTATACCACCAACACAGCCCCAATTAAGCACCTTGGCGGAGCTGGACCACCTCAAGCTCAATGTCCCAAAGTATGAATACAGCCCCAATTGGGGTAACAAATGGGCGGAAATATCAGACCGCCTAAATGCTCTCATATTCTTCCACCAGCACAGAATCAAGATATCAAGAAAAAGTATTTTCATAAAAGAAGGCAAAATCTGCTTGACGTAATTTTTTCACCAATTCCACTCCTGTGGCAACCAGCCCGCATGCACACAGGTCCACAAAGTTGATGGCACCGTGGCAACTGACCCAACGGAGGTCAAGGCAAAAGTACACCTCTATTACACTGAAATATATCATGAAACCCCAACAGACCCCAAAAATTAAAAAAATCATACAAACTGCAGGAATACAAAGCACACCGCCAGACTACAACCTCCTAATTGTAATAGTAAAGAAGGAACTCTGGGACATAGTCCGCAGTGCACCTTAAAGGAAATGCCCATTACCAGATGGGATACCCTACAAATTTTATAAAGAAATACTTCAAGAAAATCTCCCCCTCCTTCTAGAATCTATGAACCAATGCCTGCTGAAGACACATCTCCTACCTGGCAGCCAGGACTCCTATGTCATAAATTTGTACAAAAAGGGTGAAAAATTGGACCTGGCCAACCGGCGCCCAATTGCACTCTCTAACACAGATACAAAGCTACTTACAAAAATTTTAGCATCCAGATTAGGCACAATAGCCTCCAATATACTGTCACCCAATCAATTTGGGTTCATACCAGGGCGCTCAATATGGACCAATATACACTCAGTTGCCAACATATGCCAATCCAAAGCATCTGGACCCCTGGTATTTCTAGACCAGGAGAAGGCATACAACCGCGTTAGCTGGCCATACCTGAAGGAATGCCTGAGCGCCTTCAATCTCCCACTCAGATCCATAAACTGGGCGATGCTCCTCACAGAATCAGCATCAATGGCTGTATGCGGCCCAGGATTTCTAACCAACAAGATCACACCATGCAGAGGGCTCAAACAAGGGGACCCCCTCAGCCCACTGCTGTACAATTTCTAGCTTTGATCCACTCCTTCGCGTTGCTGACTCATGCCTCATGAGCATAACTGCACAAGGCCAGCCACCAGTCAAAATACTAGCCTATGTGGATGACTGCGTAACGGGTATATCTAACAATAATGATGCCCGTCAACTGGAACGCACCATGGAGGTTTATTCCATTGTGAGCAATGCATCGCTCAACAAAAGGAAAAAGGATATAATTCTTTTAGGCAACTACACCAACAACTGGGCTACAACACCCAAACCTCACAGCCCCACATGAGGAACAACCCACTCATCCTACCCTTTTCATCACCTCCTTCAACCAACTCTGTCCGCCACCTTGGGGTATGGCTGGAGACAGGAGGGTACGCCAATGAAACAACGGAAAACAACCTACTAAAGCGGATGACCAATTGAGTAGCCTCCCTTAAGGAAATCCTCAGGACTAACAGGGTGAGTAACAGTTGCCAACTCACTCATCCTCCCGATGCTGTGGTTCCCTGCACACGCAATATCCTTCTCACCATTCCTCATTTCCTCAATCCGCGCACTCATCCAGGGCTGGCTGTGGCCTGGGACCCAGCCACCTGTACGAGTGATAACATTCTTTGGCCCACGCTCCAGTGGAGGCATGGGCCTAATGATCTTTGAGGTCCACTCCAACCAAATACTGGGCACCTGGATAAAGGAAGTCCTTTCCCCAGACCTCCCGCAACAACACTGGTCCAGAGCAGCGAGGGCCAGCTTTTCACAGGCTCTAAAACTATCCAACCCACACAACCAATCCAGTCTGATCACATATCTTGCAAACCACCCAAATGCAGTGGCCCTCACAGAACTCCCCAACACTTCAAACAACTCCTCCGCACACGGGACACATGGGTTGGAATGTCATTATCACAGGCACTAGTCAGGGAAGAGGCAGACCCAGAGCCCACTTTACGCTAAAGAACCCAGAGGACAACTCCCAGAGGGACATTCACGATGGGACCCCAGACATAGCAAAAATAGACCACCTGTACGCTCTTGACACCCCATACGACCTCACACAGCAGAAGGAAATATGGAGGCTGACACACCATCTGATCCTACAGCCAAGGGTAAGAGCTAACACCTGGCGCTTCCTTAGAAGAACCTACAGGACTGCTGATTGTGACAACTCTCTTCGTGCGGAGTGCACAGTGTGTGGAGGGGAAGGCACCCTAAACAACCGCCTTGAAGCATGCCCCCCATCAAAAGACATATGGTGGGAAGTTGCGCGCCTGTTTAGGATCCAGAATAACCAGGAACTTTCTATCTCCAGGAGCCTTTTCATGCTACAGATCGAGTCTCCAATACCACTTACCCTCCACTCTCTAATAGTAACCATCGCAATGTGGACAATCCACATCATTGCTTTAAATGCGTTCAGAAGTACTGTACCAACCATCCGTGGGACAATCAATAGATTCCACGTCCACCTACTGGAACACTTCCAAGCCTGGCTTTATGGATACATGAAGCCAAGGCAGTAAAGGCTCATAGAGTCGTAATTCCCAGTATAGTTTCTACACATGGACCACTTCCTACACACCTAATCCATAACAGGAAAACCCCCTCGGAGTAGAGTACCCCCCACACCTGGCAGTACTAGCAGGCAACAGGGGTAGCTCGTCTACTATGGGCTGCCTAATTCAGTTCCAATTCGCCTTCCCCTTTCCCCTATAATTTTCAGTAACGCTCGTCCCCTGGTCGACTTTCCTCAGTTACATTATTTTTTTTTGTCCATGCAAGCAAATGATGAACATGCCAAGAAAAAACAATATTTTCATACTCAGATAACAGCAACGAATGACCATGTTGCTAATCTGACCAAAGATGTGAAAAGTATACTGGTTATAACATCGATGAATCCCCCCTTGGGTTGGGACCATCTAGTATTAAAAAAAAGAAAAGTATACTGGCTTCTCAAATCATTTATAAAAAATATCATGTGAATCTTAAAAAGGAAGTCAATGCCCTAAAAGATATTTGTTACAAGTGTTCAACCAGTACTCAATGGGGGAGAGAAGTAAAACCTCTAAGTATTCAGGCAGAAAACAACTGGAAAAATTACATAAGGCCCAAATTAAGGAGTCTGAATCAAGCAATTTGGAGCAATATCATGAAGCAGGTTCTTCAGGGGTCAAGACAGATGATGAAATGTACATTTTAGATGTTTTTTTATAGCCCAAAATATTTTGCTTCTATCCCAACTCTGGATGACACTCGTCAGGAAGGTGGACTAATTCTGACAGAAGATTCCCCAAGACATTCAAACTCTAGATGAAGCGTAACTAATTTGGCTGACTATGGGCATGATGACTTTAAGCCCTTAAATTTGCCAACATTTGATAAAGAAGAAAATGTACATTTGCTTTTAAAGTTGTTCAAAAAAGATATGCGAGGAGGATCTGACATGCAAAGTCTACAGCTCTAATTAATTGACTGGACTCCCATAGTGTAGATCTTGTTATGCCCTATCTGGGTAATGATTGATCCTAAACAGATGTGTAATACGCCGTCATAAGACAATTTGGAGGGCCTGATAAATTATCTGATCAAAAAACAGACCTGCTAAATATTGAGTTCCAGAGGAATGAGTCCATCAGAGACTTTGCGGATAGGTTTTACCATGAGGCTCAGGTACTACTTGGTTCTAATGCTATATACAAATTTGATGAAAAGATTGCCATGCAGCATGCTGTCAAACCATACCATGACTTGCAGCATGTCATGATTCCAGCCTTTAATTGGAGCATGGGAGAATCAGAACTTATTGATCATTTGAGACAGTGTTCAAGTAGCTTTGACGCCTCTAAATGGCCCAAAGAGCAATCAAAATTTCGATTTTTGGGACCAAAAATAAGAATTCGAATGAACAAGGAAAAAACAATTGGCCCATAAATCAGAAGAACAATCAGCAAACAGGGCTGATTACCTGTCATAATTGTGGCCAAAAGGGGCATTTTGCTAGCCAATGCTACAGACAGCCATATAAAAAACTTGGGGTCAATGTGGCCCTATAAATTGACAATGAAGAAATGGCGGGAATAGAGCAGATGGAGTAGAGGCGGAATGATCTACCTCCACCAATGCCTTAACGCACATTCCACCTGAACCTGTCAAGTTTTTCTTGGATGACAAAGTGGCCAAAGATAGCCTACATCACGTTGTGGCTGACGATGTTTATATGGTTAATACTTGAGCCAAAGTAAAGATTTAAAGTAACCAGAGGGCATTAAAGAAGCTTGGGACAAAGTAGAAAAACCCTATTCCAAACAAGTTATCAATCAAAGGCTAAGTAATCATCCCAAATGTCAATCTGATCTGCTCACACTACATGACGTGCAAGTGGCATACTCACGAAGACTTTATCAGAGAATTTTCCAGAAATCTTCTTAAGTCTGAAGTCCATTTGGAACAAATACCTACTTCAATATTCACTTTGTAAACGATTCTTATGCATACTCTGAATATAAATATTTGGATATTGCAGTAAATAAGGTTCAGGTTTGGGCCATTGTTGATAGTGGGGCACCTATCAATATTGTCAGCACCAAGCTGTCAAGAAACTGAAAATTGCGCCTGACATTGCACATTGTCAAGAATATGGTACGATAGGAGCCCACAAAACTAAGTTGCTCAGGGACAATAGCATGTTACCATTATGTTTTGGATCCTTTGTAGTGATGGCACCCGCCATAGTATTGCTGAATACAAGCTATGATATCTTTATTGGGACCAATTTCCAGAGAAGATTTGGTGTTACTACTAATTATAAGGAAGATACACTGACTATTTTGGGGCAAAGCATCCAGTTATATAACAAAAATAGAAAGGCTGAAAAGAAACAGTCAACTTTATTTTTTAACCTGATCTACAAGGATGGGATAGTCCTGATTGAATACACAAAATTTCGTTCAAAATTTAAAGCTCTTCCAATGCAGATTCGTGAATCAAAGCTAATCCCATTACAATTGAATCAGCAAATTACCATGCTGCATGGAACTCAAGTAGTCATCCCGGTAGGGATGACTATTAAAAATCCAGTAAGACTTTATGGAGAAATATGCCAGCCATGGTGTATATTCCAATTAGAGCTGAATATCACACCGGGGATAGTCATTCCAGGGCATGAAGAGATTCAAATCTCATGTGCAAACCTATAGAATTGGACCATCAAGATATGGAGGTGCCAAGTTATTGCTTACCTGCGCCTATTTCCAACTACTAAAATTCAGACATTTCATGAATTTGGGACCCTAGACAAGATATGATTTCCTGATGAGGAAACTAAAAGTATCAATAATTTTATTTCTATGGACGAATTGGGGAATTTGACTTGGAAAAGGTTCAAGTACAGGATTTATTTCTGAAATACTGAGAAAACTTGCAAAAGACGATATTAACTTAGGTTTTTCTAGAGATGTGATAAATACTATCAACAATAGTGACCATGACCCCATCCAGATACACCTAATTAGATGTTTGAAAGCAGCAGAAGAAGTTGTTTCTAAAGAGTTAAAAGAACTCCTAGATAGTTAAATGCTGGTCCCAACAAAGAGACCTTGGGCCTCCCTGATTCTAGTAATAAAAAAGAAAGATTGGATTAATTGGGATGTCATTGATTATTATATTTTAAATATCATCAAAAAGAAGGATTCTTATCCCCTTCCGCAGATTGACAACGCCTTATATTGACTTGGAGGCGCGAAGTTCTTCTCTGGTATGGACCTAATAAGTGAATACTGGCAGATTGATATTCCCAAAGAGGAGTGAAAAAATTTTCTATCATAACTCAAGAGGCTAATTCCAGCTAACAAGGATGTCATAAGGACTTTGTAATGCCCCAGATACGTTTTAAAGAGCAATGGACACAATCCTAGAGGAATTTAAAATTGTCTTGTGTGTTAGTTTATTTGGATGATATAAATGTCTTCAGCCGCACCTTCACCAATCACCTGGAACATTTAAAAAGCATTTTTTGAGAGACTAGCGGCTAATAATTTGAAGATCAAACCCAGGAAGTGCCAATTTTTCAAAGACCAATTGAAATATCTTGGGTTTGTTATTAATAAAAAAGGACTCTGACCTCAGCCATCCAAACTGGATGAAATATTAAAGATGAAACGGCCCAAATCCAATCTCAATATACAGGTTTATTAGCATGATTGTTTATTATTGCTGTTTCATTGCCAATTATGCACGAATTGGAGAGCCATTGTTTCATATACTTAAGGACAAGGTCATATTTGACTGGAATCAGGAATTTCAAGAAGCATTTGATATGATCTAATTGGCTTGATAATGGCCCCAGTTAGCAATATCCAGACTTTGAGCGTGAGTTTATTGTCCAAACTGATGCATCGCTTATGGCAGTCTGAGCTGTGTTATCTCAGATAGGGAAAGACAGCGAGGAACATCTATTTGCCTTTGCTAGTTGGACCTTAAAAGCCCACAAGTGAGATTACATGGTGACATAATGGGAATGCTTGTTAGTCATATACACCTACATGCACTTTAAGGTTTATCTGCATGTCACTCACGTTATGGTTGTAACAGATCAATTGTACCTAAGATGGTGAACAACTTGAAGGAAATTAAAGGGATGGTTAGCGCTATGGCACTAAAGCTTCAAGACTATAATTACATGATCAAACATCGTGCAGGAGTGAAGCACCAATGTGTCAACTGCTTATCCCATTTACCTATAATCGCCAGTCAGTTTGGCTGTAGATGAGCTTTTCCAAAAGATGGTCAGTAGAGAATTCCGGGGTTAGCCCAAATCAGTTCAAAAATTGCTCACAGATTTATAAAAAACACTTAGATCAAAAATGGAATATTATACTAAATATTAAAAGGGGAAAAGGTCATTTTTCAAGACTCTTAGCCCAAACAGACCTAATAATGGTGGCACATAAGCCATAGGTCATGGCGGATTTAAGAAAATGAAGGAGCATCATAAAAGATACTACTACTGGGAGTCGATGCACTTTGATATCCAAGAGACGCTGGATGTTGTGCCTAATGGAAAAGTGAAAAACCATTAAGAAAAAGCATCTTGCCAGCTCGTTTGGCCCAAGTTTGCCTGGCGTATCATATCCATAGATGTTGTCAGACCACTTCCCACTAGAAAATCTATGGCCAAGTACATCCTTGTGGCTATTGATCACGCAACTAAGTGAGTTAAAGACAGGGCTATTTGGGAAGTAGGTGCAGTGATAACAGTCAAGTTTATCCTTGAGAATGTTATCCACAAGTATGGTTGCCCACAGGTTATTCTGACTGGTAAATTTGAGTATCACTCACTTGATGTTTTAGATCCTGCACGTCTAATTGGGATCAAGCTTGGCTGAAAATTACTCATTTTAGCCAGTGTCTTATGGTACTTTGACCGTTAGGAAGCTCACTAGGCTTTATTTAAATTACTCCAACTCTTTTAGTCAATTTAAAGCTTATTTTTCCCTCTATATTTGGGAACTTCTTTTGAGGCAGGCAAAGGTACAAGCTTTTGGTTCTGAGATTCCAGATTGTCAACACTCTTCAAAATAAACTTTGGTATAAAAATAAGGCAAAAGAGAATTAATAAAATATATCTTTAAAAGATTATATCATTTAATAATTATTCATTAGGCCAGGCGCCAGTATCTATACCTTTAGGGCATCTCCTGGCCACATCTCAGACATGCAATTTCCATAGATTATTTCCAACTCAGTTTGGCCCTTGAACTGATTCAACTATGCCCTATTGCTAGGACTACTGGTGGCAAAATACTTTCATTTCTGGGAGGATTCATGGACAAAAATTGCAATACAAACGTGCAAAATTGTCCTAGGATCATCTCAAAATGAGTTTCATCATACTTATGATGAAATATGAATTCTGAAAAATTTTGACATCGATTTAAGTAGATGATGCACCCCTAATTGGGACGTCAGCAGGCCTCTCTCAATAGCACTAGGTACTCCCATTTGGATGGTCCATGTGCAAATGATATTGTGCTGATTATGAGGATTGACATACAAAATTTGTCATAGGGTGGTATTTAGTTACTTTAAGGATTGATTCCCAGATAATTTCTTAGGATTAATGGTTGATATTAATCCCAATTAGTTGGGACCAAATGCTGATGTTTTTACATATATAATCATCATAAATTATATGAGATATTCTGCCCAAATTGAAAAGTGGATAGTTGAATTAAGTGGCATTGAGATTTTTTTTCCCAAATTGTAAAATGATACTTGATTAGGTTGGCGTTAAAATATTTGACCCAAGCTGTAAAGTGGATAATTAAATAAAGTTGGCGTTGAGATATTTGGCCCAAGCTGTAAAGTGGATAATTGAATTAAATTGGCGATGAATATTTGGCCTGAGCCATATAAATGTAATTGGCTTTAGTTGAGAATTAGAGTAATTAACCCAAGTTTTGGAAGGACAATTGGCCTGATTTATTGGTTGTCAAACTGTTATTTTTCAGGTCAACCGCCAGAATCTGACACTGACCAATAATGTAAGCAATTTTACGGCCAACATTAGTATGAAGCTTAGACAGCTGAATGGAGTGAGAGTTGTGCTCTTTGCTCGCTACCATCCAAAGACAAACATAACAGCTGAGCGCATAAACAGAACGCTTTTTAATATTGTCTGGAATTTAAACTCAGGCAAACCATTTGAATGGAGCCCAATATAAGCTCGGCCATGTTTGCTTGCAACATATCATATCACTCTGCCATTAAGATGTCACCTTTCCAGTGTTTATATGGAAGACTTCCAGCCCTACCATCATTGCTATATTTGAAACTAGAAGATCCTGGTAAGAGTAGTTATCCTTAATACACCAAGAAGCTTGCAGAAACTTAAATTAAACTGCATGATCAAGCCTTTGACAACAGTTTTTCTGTTAAAAAGGCCCAAAATGAAAAATTCTAAAGATCAATACGGTTTGACTGAATTTGAAGTTGGAGATGAGGTACTATTCGCAAAACAAACAGATTAGGCTGATTACAGAAGTTAAATCTCATTTGGGTTGTCCCATTTGTGGTTATTAAGAAAACTTCATGGTTTGTTACACCATCAAAGTGGTTTAAACAGGCCATATTTATAATTGAGTCCATGCAAAGTCACTAAGAAGAGTTAGGTAGAGGGCCAATTAGAAATAAAAGAAAATAAAATAAGAATACACAATTATAGAAAATAATATATTATTTAAAGTATATACTTAAATAATAATAATATATGTTATGATAGTAATAAAGAAATATTATTTTGAATTGATTGAAATTTATTGGTAAAAACAATAAATCAGAAAGGTTTTATCCCTCCACTTTGAGGGGGAAGGCGACTCAGGACCTGATTCCTCATCTTCATGTGCTAATTTGGCTCAATCCAGTTGCTGTGCAACAAGGAAAAGGGCCATAGTGATATAAATCCAGATGCGTCACGTTCTTGTTATATCAAATTACCAGCAACAACTTTAGAGGGGAGGCACAAAACTGTTAACTGTGATCTGATCAAGCCCGCAATTGGGTGGAAAACAAATGCCCAGAAGAAGACAGTAAACTAAAAAATCATTCTGGTATAGGTACGTTTCTGGGGTCACCAGTCAAACGCAATAAACCTGGGTTTTAAAACACTACATAAGTGATGAACATGCAACAGCTGGCCTGAAGGCATCTGATTGGGAATGATGTGCATAAGGTGGCCGAGTAAGGCCATTTTCAGAAGGTATTCATCCACGCTATCTAGATGTAGAGCCTCAAAAGCTGCCCAAACAGACAATAAGAAACAAACAGCCTGAACATTGTATGTATTTAGACCCAAGGATGATGCAAAATCAGGCTATTTTTGAGTGGCGCAGACCAGGAACTGAGGACCTCCTCCACAAATCCATCAACCTTAACAAAACCTTGAGGTCGTACAGTTGTATCCTCAGCATGAAAAAGAAGAAAGAGGATGTACAGCTACTCATATTCAGCCCTCAATTCTTCAAGAAGTTTACCCCAATGCGAATAGTTGGATGAGCTCAGAACCACATTATGTGCTCAAGTCATTGGGAAATGGCTGAGGGTGAAGATAAACTCTGCCAGAAAATCACCATCCCAATAGATTAATTGCAGTGAAAGATTTGGCTCTTGAGGGTCAAAAATGTGGCCAAAAGTGTCCACTGGAATGATTTTCAAAGAACGTGACCAAAGTTTGTACCCCAACAATCCTTGAGTAGGATCAATGGCAGGGTTAGTCTCCTCCTCAACAATAGTCTTGGGCAAAGTAGACATCAATATTGTTGGCACAGGAATAAGTTGACTCAACTGTGCCACTCAGATGGAGCCTCTAAACATATAATCCACATAGTTCTATCCAACTGATTAAACTGACGCCATTGTTCAGTATTGAGAGAAGTGACAAAATTGCAGTAGGCTGAGGAAGAGCTTTTTTACAGACATTGAAGATAAAATTGGGAAAACTCAGGGTTTATATTAAAGTCAAATGGGGGAATATTAGAATTTGATTGTTGACTTAAAAATAAACCCTTTGAGAAAAACATCAATGCTAATAGATTACTCCCATCAATGGATCCTTTGATCCTTCAAAATTTATCTGCATAATCTGATAAATCAGATTTGCCTCAAAACTTCCTTGATTGCATCTAAACAACCTGAATATCATAGCTAATAATAGCTATAATATAATATTATTATAGTCAATTATGGGATCCACTTGGGTGAACCAGGTGAATTTACAGCACAAACCTAACTGCATTTTCGAATTTAATGCAACTATGATTAAGTAATTCTATTTTTAATGTATGTTAATCATTGTAATCAGCACAATAGTACTTGCACATGGACAGCCCAAATAGGGAGTACCTAGTACTATATAGAGGCCTGCTGAGTTCCAATTAGGGGCGCGTCATTATTTGAATTTCATAAGTTTTTTCTCCTCATTTAATTTTATTTTGTCAGCTGTGTGACGATATGTAATCAGGCTGGTTGAAAGGCGAATATACACCGCTGAGGTGCTAATTTTAAGCCTAATAATCTTCCTGATTACAAGAGTAGTAGTGCCTACAATTGGGCTTAAGTGATTCTATTTAAGTTAATTCAAGGGCCAAAAATATTGGGGATTTTTAGTAACCACTGTCATATCTATAGCGGATTGGAATAATTTAATAAACTAATCTAATAGATGAGTATGACCAGGAGATGCCCTAGAGGTATAAAATACTGGCACCTGGCCCTAAAATAAAATCATCTTTCCATTTAAGCATATTTTTATCTTATATCATCTTATATTAATTTGAATTTTATATTTAGAAGTTTAGACAAGCACACAGGGGAGCTTGTCATATTCACCTGTGTCTGGAGAGTTCCCAATTAGAGAGGGAAAATATACCCAGAAGAGACCAAAAGAATCAAGTGTTGTTGTTTAGCTTTGTGAACTTCCAAACGGTTAGGAAATGCTGTAGGACACAGCATAATTGAGGATTTACCAGCTAAAAAATTCCCAACTATCAAAACAGGAATATATTTAATAAGCAAGTTTTTCCTCAAAAATTTCACAATGTGCTTTAGTTTTTAAGAGGGATAATCACTCACTTCTTTTGTTGAGCAATTCTATTTTAAAGCTCAAACTCTGTTGCTTGCTAAAATGCTACCTCTAGATGATGCTATTTCTCTTATCTTAGCCGTCTAGGCGTTTCATTCTTACATAGCAACGCATATATCTGCATTCAAGCCACCTTCCAAACAATATTTGATATTAAAGAGGATCTGCTAGGAGTGGCTGACTTTAGTAAACTTGAACTTACATAAAGAACTCCAAGGCGAGAATCAACCCTAACTATTCCAGCCTCTTCTATGTCTGTTTCCCTCTGTAAAGCTGTTTCCATAGAGCTGCAGCGCTGAGATGCTCTTTCACCATGTGAGTATAACCAGAAATACTTGCAGTGATGGGGCAACGCTCCACTCCAGCATTATTTCACAAGCTCAGCTGGTGAAGTCAGTTATCACTTTGCTTTGTTCCCCTCTTCTTTCAGAGCTTTCTACTAAGGTGATCAAATGTCACGTCCCTACAAGATGCTGTCTCAAACCCCTTCACCCTCATCTCAGGCTGCCCCTAGTTCAAAACTGAGGTTATGGAGCAGCCCAAAACTGTCACATTCAAGGCAAAATCTAGAACTTGTGACGGTTGAGGTCTATCCTCAGCATCACATTGCCCTGATCTTTGGTAAGACAGGGCAGGCTGTGTCTGTATGTATGGAGGAGGGGGCGTCGGTTCTGGCAAGGACGCCTAAGGGGCTGGAGCTTGGAGTAGGCCAAGGAGCAAGATGGGCGTCCAAGTCAGAACAAAATGGAAAACGAGTAAAATGGGTAGTTTCGAGATTCAATTTGGATTTGAATTGAGAATGTAATGAAATGGGTGCTTGGGAGTTTCGCGGTTCAATTGGGATTTGAAATGGAACTGGCGCGGAACCGTTGAGGATTGGAACTGTCATGGAACCATCGAGTAAAGATTCCGCGATCCTGCTGTAAAGATTACAACAAACATCATTCAAGCTGGCACCATAAGCTTATATTATATTTTATTTTAGCTTTTAACATGTGTATATAGGGAAGGAACTGGGAGCTAGAGGCTCCTCAGTTCTGTTTTTTATCAACTTGGCTAAATATTAAATAAAAGAACCTAAAATTCATATATTTATAATTTGGTTTATTCTAAAGATATTGCCTAACTGCAGCCATGTTTGGCTTAAATCAACAAGGATTGGACTTTGAGAGTGAGATTGGGAGGGTATTGCCTCTTTCTATACCTTGTCTTGGAGTCAAGGCATGTTGCTGGGGTTAAGTATACTTGCAACTGTCTTCCAGGGGGTGCTTGTCCAATCTTGTAGAGCGCGCACCAGGAGAGTAGTATAAGGAGTCCTGTCAGCCCTATGGTCTTTAACATGGATCCTGTTGCCCAACTCATTCGTGGCTCATTGGAAGGAGCCAGTGCGTTACAGAAAAATTACATTTCAACACCTCCCCCAAAAGTAAAAAATTGGATGAGCAACACCAGGATCAATTTTGCCATAAAAGAAGCCCTGGACCTACCTAACATCATATGGGCTCTCTGACGTGCATTGATAACCCCTCTGATGACAAATCTAAAGGGGGTTGTAAAGATGGCAGCTATTGTGTTTTAGGGCCACAATTGTAGTAGAGATACCTAATAGGTTGGACCTGGAAAGAGAAGATACAGCTGATACCCCTCTAAACTTATCTCCGTCAAGTGCTGAGGGGTTAAAAGGTTTTTGATACTACCAGTGACGCTGACCAGATCATTGCTATGCTGATCTGATCCACACCAGTGGTTAACGCTCTGCAGGCTATCTAGGAGAAATAACAGAAACTGGAAAAAGACTTGCTTCTACTCTCCGTCTAAAGGAGGTCCTAGCTCTTTCCCTTAACTTGGGTGGAACTTTAACAAAAGGGAAGATCTTTGTCAATAGATTAAGGGTCAAAGCTATCATGGACACTAGAATCCCTATGAACGAAGTTTCATTAAAACTTATTAAAATTAATCTGGCCCCTGACCTCGACTATACACAAGAGTTTGGCACTGCTGGTCCAACCAACACTTGCACCATTGGGGCCTGTTCATCTTTACCCATTCAATTTGGGAAACTCCTCTTATCAGCCCCAGAGGTAGCTTTAGAAAACAATACATATGATATGATCATTGGTAACCAGTTTATTCTCAAGTCTGATGGGGTCAATAACTTGAAGTTAGCTATATGTCCCAGCTTAAATATGATGTTCCCCTGATTCTGGCCAACAACGAGCTTAATAAAAAATACACTTGCACCGTTGATTACCTCTCCTCCGCCTTATTGTTACACTACAAGACGGTGGAGTGGAATACAAAGAAGCTGCCCAAATCAGTTGACACCCTAGAGGGTATTCCTTTTTATGCTTCTGAAGATGTAGTCATCAAGGATGGTGAACAAAGGGTAGTTGACATGAAGATTACCTTAAAATCCCTCACAACTGCTTATTATAAGTAACCAGAGTTGAGGGTGTTAGTCCCTTAAAGCCCAGAGTATTGCCAGGCGTATTAAACCAACCTATCAGCGGCCCATCAATATCCTTCAGGGGAATCTCACCAAAAAGATTCTGTTAATAAAAAGCACAAGATATCGGAAGAGGTTTGCTGATACCCATTGAAGACATCAAGCAAGTCCACTGTATTGGGTCTATGGCAGATATGGCTTACTTGCCGACCAATCATAATGTACTTTGTCTATCATTCATATCTCTGAGGAACTAACCTCTATGAGCTCAACAAAGTCCATACTCTACTCATTATCTATAGCAACATTTTCTTTATGTCTCATACCAATTATAGCACATGAAGGGTTGGACTCACACTATTGATGTTGGAGAAGCTCGCCTCATTTGATCCAAACCATACAACAAACTAAAAGTTGAGGAGCTACAGATGTGGACGGAACTCAAACATTTGCTGAACGCTGGGTTGCTGGTGCCATCCCAAAGCCCTTGGTCGTCCCCTTTTCTATTGATAAAGAAGAAAAATGGATCATCTAGTACTAAAAAAAGAAGAAAAATGGAGGCCATCGGGTAGTTATGGACTACCATAAACTGAACAACCTCACCAAGAAGGACAGTTACCCTATTCCCTGTATTGACGATGCTTTAACCCAAATCTCTGGATTAAGTTCTTTTTCTCTATAGAATTGTCTAGTGGTATTGGTAAATGGACCTTTCTCCACAAGACCAGGAAAGTGCTCTTATTTCTAGTGAGATCCTGTTCCAACCCACTCGGCTACCTCAGGGGTTGTACAATGCACCTGCAACTTTTCAGTGGGTGATATATCACATTTTCTAAGATCTGAAACTGAGCTTTGTGATAGTCTATCTGAATGTTATTACTTTTTTTCAAAAACTTTCAACGAGAATCTTACACCCAAAAGAAGTGTTCCAACGCCTGCAGGCTTTCAGAATTAAGTTGAAGCCATCAAAATGTACTTCTTTCCAGAAGAAGCTGGATTTCCTTGGGCACGCCATTTCACAAGGTAGGATTTAACACACAAGATAAGGTTGAGGCTATATCCAAGGTGCCAGCGCCCAAAAGTTTTGTGACATTCAGTTATTCTTGGGCATGATGGGGTATTACCATCATTTCATCCTCAAATTTGCCCAGCTGAAAGGCCCTTGTACGTCTCTTAGCTAAAAGCTCTCCATTTCATTAGGGTGCTGAACAAAAAGCTGCATTAAAGACCTCAAATAAGTTGCTTCGACAAAGGTCAATCCTCCGCCACCCTGACCAAGGCAAGCCTTAAATAATGTTCATGGATGCCTCCAATTACGCCATTGGAGCCATCTTGGCTCAATTGGATGAGCATGGGGTTGATCATACCTTGTCCTACTTCAGTAAGATGCTCTCAAAAGCAGAACGCAATTACAGCATCACTGAGAAGGAGTGCCTGGCTGTCTTGCTTATTGTAAAGTACCATCGCCCTTTTCTATATGAAAATTCTTTCAAAGTAGTTACTGACCACAACTCTTTGAAGTGGTTACAGAATATGAAAGATCCCATTGGATGGTTGGCACGCTGGGCTTTGATGATCCAGCACTACGACATAACCATTGATAAACAGGCAGGAACTCGCCATTTGAATGTTGATGGGTTGACGCGGCTGCTTGTCCTTCACTTAGATAATAGTGAAGCAGAGAGGTTGCATGACTTCTAATGACGCCTGATGTGTGGACTGATGATGATGAAACTGTACAGAATATACTAGCTAGGCACTCCTGCAACACCAAGGTGGGGAGTGGGAAGCTATACAAAAAAGTAGGGTCCAACTGGTTGCCCTATCTCCAGCCATCAGAGTGAGTACCTGTGTTCTTGGAGTCCCATTCCATTCTAGGGTATAGCGGGGTACAGAAAGCCAATGAGTGGGTAAAAGAGCGCTACAACTGGGAGGGAGTAATTGACACAATAACTGAAGTCCTGAATGCCTGTCTGACCTGCAAAAAGCAATCCAGCTTCAAGTCCAGGTATCAGTACCAACCCACTATGCCTCAACAACCCTTTCACACCATAAGTCTAGACGTGGTAAGCCCTCTATTCAAGACTACTAGGGGAAACCGGTACATCTTAGTAGGAATAGACCACTTTACCAAGTGGGTTGATACTGTAGCTCATCCTGATCAAACTGCCATAGCCACGGCCACTTTCCTTCATCAGTATATATTTGCTCGCCATGGTTGTCCCCAGGTCCTGCTCTGTGACAAAGAAAAAAATACATCCAGAGTGGTGAAGATCCTTAATAACTTTATGGGAATGCAACAGCTTATCTAGGTCCCCTATAATCCCTCTATTAATGGTACCGTGAAAAGAGTCAATGGAACCCTGGTCTCTACACTCCAAAAATGGCCACTTCTGACCCTCTTCACTGGGATCTTTACTTACCCAGTGCCCTTATGGCCTACAATGTCAGGTATCATTGGATCCTTAGATGTCGCCTTTCCAAGTGTTGTATGGTTGAGAACCTGGGGTGGCAGCGTTACTAACCAAAGATATTTCCTCTGATAAGACTGATCCCAATCAATCTATGAAGAAGTTGGCCAGCACATCATTCAGTTACAATCAATAGTTATGTCTAATTTGGCTAAAGCTGTCACAAAGAAAGAGGTTCAAGCCGCCAATGAGCTCCAGACTTCCTCTACCTTCCTTCCAAGTGTCAGACTTAGTGCTATACTACCATAATCATATCTTCCCTAGAAGTGAGAAGTTTGGGTCTATCTAAGAAGACCCTTTTGTCATCACTTATAAGCGATGGGATGAGTATTTTATCAAATCCCTGGCTACTGGAGTTACTGTTAACCATGTACATGAGCAGTTCTTGCACTACTACTCTTCCCCTAGCACTCTTATAGGGGATAATGTCAGACATTAACAAGTCAAATATGTAATAAGAGTGCTTTGGTTCATAATACGGACAAAATTGGCCAAAAGACACCAGCCAGTAGCCGGTGGAACCCCTTAAATTGGTGCAATACTTTAGTTAACTTTTCTCAGCAAAATAGCATGATATTTAGGTAGTTTGATTGCACCGACCTTATATGGCAGAATCAGGGTAGTCCATATGGTGCTTCTCCTAATCCCATTAACGATTTAGTTAAACCACCTACGCGGAGACAACCCCCTATTATAGGCTTGGAGGGGGTCTCACAAGGTGCAACTATTTTCCCTATGGTGATTGGCTCAAATATATTAAAACCTAACCTCACGGACTTGTTCTACCTACTAGCGACCCTCCATCAGCCGTTCCATCAAAGAGAGGTGAGGTTTAAGAGCTCTTTAGGTTGAACACTCACATTCCCTAATTAGATTCAAAACTTATTTTAAAATTTCCGCCCATCTCATGTTGATCCTTGTCAGGATTCGAGATAAAAATTGTATCAAATTCCCATCTTCTGAATCTGGCCATGCTGAATCAGTCATCGAACCTAACCAAGCTAAAACTCTTTCAGGATCATCCTCACCTATTCCTGAGTCACGTGGAGTGGCCTTTCCACCCATTAAGTCAGGTGAGCGACGCTATCCATTAAGGACACCCTCAAGGAGGCCATTCTGGAAGATCAGTAAAGATCCTGATTGGATGAGGCTCCGAAGATCCTGAAGGCACTGAGTCCTGATGCACCCTATAAATATTGAAGCCTTTTAAATTAGTAGAGTGTTCAGTATTCTAACTCATTTTTTCATTTCCTCCTTGGTGCTCTTTTCCAATTTTTCAAGCTTCGAGCCACCACAAACCCTGGCGCCAGTCCATAGAACTGTAGCGCCAACAGAAGTGGTGCTCACTACAGGGGGCTCTGGGCTGACCTAAGTGAAAAGATCTATCACAAAAATGGACTCCAATAGCAGCCCTGACAACCAAATGACTGGTCAATCAAGGAGCATTACTCAATGGGTTAGTATGTCATGGTATGTGACGCCACCCTCACAGCTGGAAAGGATAGAATTCCGTGCCGCCTTCCAACTCTCGCTGCCCTCCCTAGATGGGAGCCAATACCAACTTCAGTTTAAACATACCAATGATGTTGTTCAACAATCAGTCCACGGCATCTACACTGAGGGCGCCCACTCCAGCCGCTCCCGCGCCTCCATTGTACCATCCATGATGTGGGACCTCTATGCCTCGGCTATATTACCTGCTGGGGAGCTTACCTTGGAGTCTGATCGCTACCTTCGTAACTTTGTCCACCCCACAATTCATCACCTCCTCCAGTTAGTCATATTACACCATCAGGAGGTCTCCCAGCACCTAAGGCTCACCCAGAATTTCCATTTCTATATTATTGACTTCTATAATGCTGCCTCCTCCTTTGTGCACAGCAATTGCAAAGCTATTCTCGATAACCAACAATTAATCAATGAGATCTGCAATCAAGTCATGGTACTAGATAGCGACATCTCCGGGTACTAAAGGAGCAGTTTTGCCAAAATGCCCAGCTTTTTGAAGCGACATGGACCCTGCGTTTACAATAAGTCAAAGAACTGGTACAGTCCCTACAGCAGCACTACCAAGAGCTGGCCTCTCATGACTACCCCCGCAGGTGCTGGGCCAGAAGGGCCTAGGGGGCCTGAAGGCCCTGAAGGGCATCAAGGGCCAGCCGGACCTGAAGGACCATGCGGGCCTCAAGGGCCCCAGGCCCTCCAACCTCAGGCGAGCCCGAAGACCCCTGGCGAAGGGGTATAATAACTGCCCTGGATGCCTTGCGGGACCAGATCCAAAAGGTGGCATTGGGGTGCAAGCTCCGATTGGACAGTGTCCCCCTGACCCCAGGGTCTCCATCAAAGCGCTGTCAGATGAGATGGATAACCTCAGCGCTTTCATGAGGCTCACTGACGCTTGCATCTCCCAGCTTGAAACAATATGTCGTGGGTTTGAAACCCAGTTGGCCACCATCAAAACCAGCTCCAACAACAGAACGCCGAGAATCAATCCTTAAAGGAGCAGGTTGCCAGCAAGGCGTCTGCTTCCACCCTCAGTCAGAATTGGGACTACATCCAAGAGGACTTAGAAGGCTTGCTGAGGCAGTTAGATCAGTGGGTTCCTCAAGAATATGCAGAAATGGAGATCTCAGAGCTGACACCTATCTCAGGCGTTAACACCCTTTCCACTCCTATTGTCACTAACTTTAAATATAGTTTCAAGGAAAAGTTCACCCCTGGATGGGAGAGTATTGCCTCCTTCTGTATGCCTACAAGAGTTCCATGGAGGATGCCACCAATCGACAAAAGGTGAAGCATATCCACTCCTGCCCAAACAGCACCACCCGGGAAATCATGACTCCCCATCTGAAGGAGTGTAACACCTGGGAACAGTTCCGCACCACTTTAATCCAAGAGTTTGGCAGTAACCAAACCTTGGCCAACCAGAAGCAAGCATTCATGGGCATTTGACTTAACAAAGGAGAAAACTCTATGGAGTTTGCCAACCAGTTCTATGCTCAGGCACAACCTTTGGTTATGATGAACTGTATCACTCTGGACGACGCCATCACCGCCGTCATCTCTGCCTTGGGGTCCTATCCTGAGGTCCAAATGCACATGATCAGGCAGAAGAATGGGTATATTTGTATCAGGGAGATTAAGGAGGCCCTCAACGAGATCCCTGCCACGATTCTGCACTCTAAAGCTGCGTCCACTGGCCCCTCTAACCGCCCTAGGGTCCATGTAGTCGAGAACCAGAAAACCCCCCATTCTCAGTGCACCTATTGCAATGGCTTTAGGCATAGCGCTAAGACTTGTTGGAAACGTTTAGCTGAAGAGGCGGGAAAAGGGCAGTCAGCATGAAGGACGAGGCGCTCCATGCTGACACCCCTGTCCAGCCTCAAGTATTCCCTATGCACAAACCAGAAGCCATTAACTCTGAGGAAGTAGCTGCGGTATCTGATGACAATAAAGACATTGATACTGCTTACTTTTCTTCTGATAATTCTCCCATGTTCCTTACATTGACGCCTCAGTTTGGAAGTTTGGTCACCCGAGTCACCATCCAGGTCCACAAAATTCCAGTTTACACCATAGTCAACAGTGGCTCGCCTATGAACGTTATCTCTTCCAAGCTGATGAAACGCATCAAGGTCGCCCCCAATATGCCGCACTACATGGAGTATGGCATGGCTGGCCCCCAGTGCACCTGATCCATAGGGGCCTATTCCTCTCTACTGATTCAGTTCAGAAAGCTCGCTTTGGATACAACCACCATCACTCTGGACAACACTAGCTACGATCTGCTCCTTGGGACCCAGTTTCTTTGAGACTATTCAACTGTTATCCACTACAATGGTGGTTTTTCTCCCTTTTAGGACATCGAGTCCCTCTGGTTTTCAAGTCTGCCCATGATTCTAGGGCTGATGTCAAGTCCCAAGCCTGCCTACTGGAGACTGAAGGATGAATCGATTGGCCTGAGTACCACATCTTGGGCTCTCAAGTCCGGCTACCCCCTCCTGATGTGGATGGATCAGAGGTGATGCCAATTTACTTGCCCTGGGCAACTACCGTACCCCCAAAATCCCAAGTTGTTGTCAACACCCAGGTCCACATCAAATTCCCTCGGGGTATTTACTGGAGGTAAGAGGCCTAGATAACCCATCTCCCAAGGAAGTGCTGACCTGCCCCAGAATCCTTGATCCGGCATATGCCGGATTGCTATCAGTGTTGCTAGCCAACCTGACTGACAAACCAAAAGTTGTAGGTCCTAAAAAACCCGACGCTTATGTCCACTTGTTACTGATGGGGGCTGTTGCTGACGTCCGAAGTTTTGGGGACTTAAGGGACTTTGGATTGAAGTCACCACCCTCAATTAATTTGGTCGACGCTAACATAGGAAAGGACCTCTCTGATGAACAGCGACTTAAAGTCCAGGAGCTCCTGGAGGAATACTCATATCTATTCTCCACTTCAACCTACAATTTTGGAAGGATGAACGGAGTCCTCCATAATGTAGAAACTGGGGACGTTCCCCCTTTTTGGTCCCAGCCTTACTGCAAGAGCAAGGTTGAAGAGGCCCAGATCACGGTAGAACTCAAACAGCTGCTTGACGTGGGGCTCTTTGTCCCTTCGCGTAATCCTTGGTCTTCCCCTCTTTTGCCGGTCCAAAAGAAGGATGACAAGCACCGGGTGGTAATGGATTATCAATGACTCAACTCCATCGCCAAGAAGGACAGCTATTCTCTGCCCTGTATTGATGATTCCCTCCATCTGCTTGCGGGTTCCCAGTACTTCTTGGCCATGGACCTCGCCAGCGGGTATTGGCAGGTCAAGCTTGCTCCTGAAGGCTGATCCAAGTGTGCTCTAATCGCCCATGAGGGGCTGTTTAAGCCCACCCGGATGCCCCAAGGCCTCGGCAACGCCCCAGCCACGTTCCAGCGCGCTATGGATGGGATCCTTGGGGACCTGAAGCTCTCCTGTTTCCTGGTCTACCTGGACAACATCACCGTTTTTTCGCGAACTTTTAATGGACATGTCGAACATCTTAAGGAAGTATGAGTGTCTCTGGAAGGTTTCCATCAAGCTCAAGCTCTTGAAGTGCTCCTTTTTCCAGCCAGGGCTAGAGTTTCTAGGTCATAAGGTCTCCAAGCGTGGCATTCAACCTATCCCCAACAAAGTTGACGCCATAAAAAAGATGTCACACCCAAAACCTATGAGATATTCAATTCTTTTTAGGTATGGTGGGCTATTAACATCAGTTCATCCCACGGTTTGCTGACCTCGTTGATTCGTTGTTCTACCTTCTACAAAAAAATTTACCATTCAAATGGCAACCTGAGCAGGAACAGGCCTTCAACACTTTACGTATGGCCTTATGTACTAAACCTGTTCTAGTTCATCCCCGTTTTGACAAGTCTTTCTTGCTGTTCATGGATGCTAGCAACGTCGCCATCGGGGCCATCCTGGCTCAGCACAATGAGAACCAGGTTGATCATCCCGTAGCTTGTTTTAGCAAGACCCTAAGCAAGGCTTAGCAGAACTACAGCGTCACCAAGAGGGAATGCCTAGCAGTTCTCTTAGCTATCAAGCATTTCCGGCCCTACCTCTACAGTACCCATTTTACTATTATTACTGACCATTCTTACCTTCGATGGCTGCAACAAATGAAAGACCTGGATGGATGGTTGGCCATGTGGGCCCTACAACTACAAAGCTAGGACTTCACCATCATCCACCGCACCGGCACTATTCACCAAAAAATGCTGATGGACTCTCCAGGATGCTGGCATTAGCAGTTATGACCCCGGAGGAGGATTAGCTCTATGACTTGATAGGACAGCCTGAACGCTGGGAACTGGAATCCCCCCAGGTCCAAGCCAAACTCCGCCGGATGACTCAAGAAACCCAGATCAAGGATTGGTTACTCTACAAGAAAATCAACAAGAGGTGGCTCCCCTACGTCCAGCCTTCCTCTCATACTGACATCATCCTGGAAGGCCATACTACTGTTGGGCATGGTGCGGTCAAGAATACCCATGAGTGGCTGAAGTCACGCTGCTACTGGGACCAAATGATTGAAACCATCCAAGAGGTTCTGGAAGCTTGTATGACCTGCCGATCCCAAGACTGGGCCAACCCTCAATATCAGCACTCCATTGTTGCGCCGACCAAACCTTTCAATGTTGTTAGTATCGACGTGATAGGTCCCCTCCCCACTGGGCTACATGGTCACAAGTATATTATCCTTGTCATAGACCATCTAACTAAGTGGGTCAAGGCGATCTCAGTCCCTGCAGCCACCGCTAAGGCTACCACCCTTTTTCTTGTTCGCTTATTTTCACCTAGCACGGGTGCCCCCAAACCTTGCTCCCAGACAATGGTTTGAACTTCACCTCCCAGGTAGTACTGGAATTAACTTCGTTATTTGGCACCGTCCAGAGTTTCGCTGCTCCCTACCACCCTTCTACTAATGGGGTGGTAGAACGGGCTAATGGAACTCTTGTCTCCATCCTACGGAAATTGGTCGCCTCAGATCTTGCCTGCTGGAACCATTATTTGCCCAGCGCCTTACTTGCCTACCAGGTAAGCTATCACCATGTCATCAAAATGTCCCCATTTAAAGCCCTGTATGGGCGGGCACCTCAGCTACCCAGTAGCGTCTAGCCCCTGCTCAAATCCTCCACCCCCAAGAATGCCAATTTAAATATGAGGGCTCTAGCTGATGAAATTGTCCAGCTCCAAGCCCAAGCCACTCAAGGCATTGTTACCACCACTGGAAGAGAGACATCCCGATCAAATCTCAGACAGCCCTCCTTACCAGATTTTCAACTAGGTGACTTCATTCTCTTTTATCATCATTGACCTGGAGGCTGACAGAACAAGCTCGATGTACTGTGGTCTGGACCCTACAAAGTTATACACAAGATGAAGTCCAAGTACTCCATTGCCAACATCAATCAGGGGACTGTTGTAAACTGGGTGCATGGTCAGTTCCTCCGGCCATACACCCCCTCTGACAGGATCTTGAAGAGGGCCTTGGCAGGATTCCAGATAAAGATTGTATCAAATTCCCATCTTTATAAATCCAGCCATGCCAAATTAGTCGTCAAACCTAACCAAGCTAAAACTCTTTCAGGATCATCCTCACCTATTCCTGAGTCACGTGGAGCGGCCTTTCCACCCATTCAGTCAGGTGAGCGACGTTATCCATTAAGGACACCCTCAAGGAGGCCATTCTGGAAGATCAGTAAAGATCCTGATTGGATGAGGCTCCAAAGATCCCAAAGGCACCGAGTCCTGATGCACCTTATAAATATCAAAGCCTTTTAAACTAATAAATTATTTGGTATTCTAACTCATTTTTCTGTTTCCTCCTCGGTGCTCTTTTCCAATTTTTCCAGCTTTGAGCCACCGCAAATTTACAGAGCCAGTCCAGAGAGCTGTAGCGCTGACAATCCTCAAGTTGCTTTATATACTAAGCAGCAAGATTGTAATTGGGTTTGTTTATTTACCCACTCACCACCACTAATAAAATATTATAAAAAATATACTCTTTATCAATTTTGTGGGTTTCCATATTACAATTAAAATACTATAAACATCCCCTGATAATTATATTCCCGCAGTTCAATAGTAACCTATCTTGCAAATACAATTGTTGAAATCCAGTGCACAAAAGCACCTGCAAGCATACCATCTGCCCTGGATTCCAACACTAATCTTCACTTGGTTGTGGACTCTCTGTTGGGGTCCACCCAAGTTTTGAAATTTATATGCCATCTCCTACTATATACCTCTCTGTACACCCTTGCTCTAGGTCCCTTTTGCTCTGGAATCCTCGTGGTATCCTTGTAAATCATCTTGCTAATGACTAGTTGTCTAGCTGTGTGGTTGTGCATCTTTCATCACCTCGCTGGGAATGGGAAAGTTACAGACACTCTTATTACATTAGCTGCCTAACCAATTTTCTTATGTGCATGAGAATTATCCATGTAAAACTTTTGCTGAGAGCAAATTGGGTACACCTGCTGTTTGTCCGGCCTAAATGGGCTCACCACCGTTTTCTCATTTGGCCAATGGTTGGGGCATCTTGGCGTTATTCTCACTGCCTCCAACTTGGAAGTTCCCACTCTTCTTGCTTGTACCTGGCAGATTCATATGCTTTACAATCTGGGCATTGGGATACCCCAACTTTTCCCTGAAATTAACGAAACCAATTTAGTTAAGAGTATTTTTCTCAGCAATGCATTTGGACGGTGCAGGCAGAATCATTGATGAAGATCATGGTGTTGATGGCCTTAGATAATGATACACAACTCTCCACCAAAATGGGTAGGAGTCAAGTTCCAAAAAGTGTTTTATAACACTAATTCTTTATATATAAAACGAGCCAAGTATAATGTCTTGTGGCTCTAGTTTGGAACCAATTTTGAGTATACAAGATTACCCCAGAGAACCCGTTCTTGACTCTTACCATGATCCGCAGAACACAGGCGGTGGAAAGGGAGTTACTTCTACAATATAAAAATGTTTAGAAATTTCTGAAGATATGGTGAGATATATGGCCTCACTAGTAAGAGTGGCCAATTATACCTCTCCGTTCTATAATGCAAACAACAATCCTGGAAGCATGCTTATGCCTGATGAGGAATTTTCTGGTAAAGTATTGGCGTTATCTGCTTTGAATAAAGACTATTATGGATATTTTTTGTTGACTGCTATTCTTTCATCCCCTTTAGGGTAAATCAGCACACCTTTTGGTGGATACCAGGGCATTTGATAAATTTATAGACCAAGACCTAGCCGACTATATTAAGTTTATTAATTTCTAGGTGATATGGTTAGGAGAGAAGCTCCCTAAAGTATTCCCACGCTGAAAGTTCTGGGGTTAATGGATTGTCAAGTTGGCATTTCCCATTTGTCTGAACGCTTCCAAGCTATCAAAAGCCTCTTATACTTTAGTATTCTGGGAGTAAAGTGATGGCGAAAGTTTTGACGTCAGAACCAACTTGGATGACAATATTTTGCCCTTACTTTGAAAAATAGTCATATATTAGTCGTCCCTTTGTTTGAAGCTAATTCTCAGGTAGATCTGACCCACTTGCCCAATATCCACACACTTAGTCTTTCTAAGTTGCTGAAACCCTCTTTAAAGGTACTCTTACTTTACAGTTTGGACGTGTTGGAATCTTTGTTTGATATGGCTTCAGCCAATGGACTGCCAGCTCCTTCAGAGTTTGATTGTGAGTTCAAGCTCACCGTCAATTTGGTGCGCAATCTTCTCCCATTTACTCTTTGATTGTATGGGAGGAAAAGGCATTAGAAGAGTAGGTCAAAGAGTAGGTCAAAGAGTAGTTAGATAAAGGCGTAATATTTCAGCATACCTCCCCAGTATGCTCCCCAATTCTCTTTGTGGAGAAGGCTAATGGTACTTTATGTTAATGTGTTGATTGTGGGAATCTCAACAACGTCACAGTACCAGACTTGCATCCCATCCCATTGGACTAACAGATTGCTCGCTATGTGGAGAAGTTGAAATTCTTTTCCAAACTGGATTTCTTAAACGCTTGTAATCAGATCCATATCAAGAAGGGCAGGAATGGCTCACCGCGTTCTGAACCAGAAAGGGAATTTTACAGCTTTGGTTTATTCCTTTTAGGATTAAAAAATGCCCTTTCTATTTTTAAACGCTGTAACAATGCGGCTTTGGGGGACCTGCTGGGGTATGCGCGGTAGCTTACATATGTGATACTTTGGTGTTTCCCCTGATAATGAGTCCCATGTGGTACAACTTTGGAAGGCGGTGGAGCATTTGAGGGCGGCTGACCTTATGCTAAAATTGATAAATGTGATTTATTCAAGTCCCAGGTCACCTTCCTGGGCAATTTCATGTTTGATCAAGGCCACATGATAGCTCCAGACAAGGAGAAGGCGACTTTTGAGTGGCCCACCGAAACTTTAATCTAAGAATTAAGGATTTTTGGGGATGTGTACGTTCCCTAAGAAATTTATGCCAAATCTTTCTGAGGTGGTGGCGCTCCTATAGAAGGCGAATGAAATTAAAAAGTTCAAGTGGTCCCCCATTTTTTCAGGATGCCTTCCAAGCTGTAGAGTCCACCCCGTTGTCATCGTCCATCCTTCTCCATGTAGATCCAGAAAAAGAATTCATTGTGGCTACTAATGCTCAAGATTCGCCATAGCAGATGACTTATTACAAGTAGGCGAGGATGGAATAGAGCATCTGGTGGGATAATCTTCCAGGAAGATGTCTCTACAAGAGTTAAACTACGCCGTATATGATAAAGAGTTATTAGCAGTGGTTGAGGCGCTGACCTATTGGCGTTATCACTCAAATGGCTCATCCCATCCATTCCGCGTTTTTCAAAGATCAAAATGCCTTGTTGTACTATTGCGCACCTCATGGCTTGACCATGCGGCAAACCCACTGGCATAAGACCCTGGCCCAATTTATGTTTCTATATGAGTTTACAAAGGGCAAGGAGAATAGTTAGGTGGATGATTTGAGCCAAAAACCTGCACTGGCTCCTGATCCTAAGGAGGTAGAGGTATACAATACCCACTTTTATGATCCCGCCAGGTAAGATTGTACCCTCATCCCACTTCCATGGCATGTGTGTCAGCGCTTGCTTCTCTGGAAAACTCAGAGGAATATGGTACATTCAGAAGGGTAAACTTTTACAGCCGTTGTCCAGCTGAGTATACTATGGTCCTCACCAAGAGCAAGTAAAATCATGCGGACATTAACATGGGTTACTATGTGATGAGGATAAGTTGTGGTTCCAAGGGCGTTTATGGGTTCCCACAGGACCACTTCGCCTGTGATCATCTGGTACTATTATGAGGGAATCACCGTTGGCCATTCTGGGAATGCGAAGACTCTGGAGCTGATCCGCTGCACCTATAATTGGAAGAGATTAGCCACACAGGTTGCCAGGTATTGTAAGGAGTGCCTGGTATGCAATCAAATGAAGCCAAGTTCCAGCCCCTCTTGGTGTTGTTGGTATCATTCAAAAGGTTGAAGGGCCTTGGACTTCTGTATTGGTGGATTTTATTATAGAATTACCTGCATCTGATGGTTATGACTCCATCATGGTAGTGGCAGATCTTTTTAAGAAGCTCGCCCACTTTATCCCTTTCAGATCCACAGTAACTGTTGCAGAGATGGACAAGCTTCTTGTGTCTCATGTGTTTTTCTTCAGGAGGGTGCCCTAGAGATAGTTATCAATTGTGGTCCTCAGTTTACATGTGTATCTTTGGGAAGAGTTGTGTAAAACCCTTCATATTCGCCCCTGCCATTTTACTGCATAACACGCCCAATTGGATGGAAATACTGAATGCGTGAACCTTTGCTTGGAACAGTTCCTGCGGTGTTACACCTCCGTGGACCATTAAGACTGAGTTTCCCCTGCTCCTCATGGCCCAAATTTAGCTACAACAACGCCCAACATGCACCAATCGGTGTTCTCCCTTCTTTGCCAACTATGGGTTCAATCCGTCTTCAACATGGATCCCAGTGGTGGATTAAGGTGGAAGCTGTGGTGGACTTTGCAAAAACGATCAAGAAAGTACACCAGGGGGTGAGCACAAAGTCGAGGCAGCAATGCAAGTTTATAAGGAGACACAGATGGGAAGAGATGGGTAGGTCCTGCGTACAAGGAAGGGGATCTCATGATGCTTGAAGCTATAACATCCCATCAAGCAGCAATGCAAAAAGCTGGGACCAAAGAGGATTGAGCCTTACTGTGTTGTCAGAAAGGTTGGCCACGACTCATACAAGTTGGATCTCCTCCCAAATTTTGGACCTTTGCAGTGCTTCATGAAAGCAAGCTGACGTTGTTTGAGGGCCCCAATAGAGACACCAGAGTCTTATTTCATGGATGTGGCGCCGGAGTGGGGTGTGGAGGAGATTGTAGCCTCACGCAGAGTCATAAGAAAACTTGAAAACCCAGTATCCTGGAAGGAATTTGATGCAGTGGAAAACAGTTGGGCACCAGGATGCAACTGCGCCCATGCCCAGAATCTGATCAAAGTATTCCACGAGCGTTTCTTAAAGCTTCAGGACCCAAGTTAAAGAAAACCATTGAAACTATAAAGTTGGCCCCATCCCACAAGAACTCCTCCCTGACAAAAACCCCTGGAGAGGGAGCCCCAAAAGAACGAGAGTGTATTGTCATGGCTTGATGACATGATTGACAGTACCAACTGTAAGGACAAAGCTGGTCGTAAGGAGGCCAAAAGGATTAAATGTAAGGCCTTCCTGACCTAATACATACCCTATACCAACGCTGGGTGCAGGCGAGATATGCCCAGGTTGGTCATGTAATACGTGATGGTCAGCCTTGTGTTACAGCAAGGCCATAAAATTGCACCGCTATATCACAAATAATGACAGTTTGATTTGGTTGCTTGGCAAACAGAGTTTCAAAACCCATTCAATTTTTGAAATTTTTAAATTGGGTCAGCCTTACCTACAATTAATATAAGATTGGTCAATCCTGAGCTACATTACCCTGGCTAATGAAAGCATGCACCTATTGGCACACTTAGGCTTAGCACTACTTCTGCCAATCAATGATGTCCTCCCAAATGTTTAAATATGTTTCCTTGAGGCCAGCCTTCCTTGTTAATCAACTTATATATAAATA
Organism: Massospora cicadina; assembly: GCA_022478985.1. Classification (NCBI taxonomy): domain Eukaryota; kingdom Fungi; phylum Entomophthoromycota; class Entomophthoromycetes; order Entomophthorales; family Entomophthoraceae; genus Massospora; species Massospora cicadina. The sequence goes on along the minus strand of JAKSZP010001419.1, from coordinate 165,559 downwards.
AATATGCTGTTATTTTATGTTTTTTTGAAAATGGTTTCTTGAGAAAACCTGTGCGCAGACCTCCTCAAGGAGGTCACTAACAGAGTTGGTAAGTTTATTATAATATAATTTCCAATATATGGTGCACCGCTGGGCCGCCCTGGTCCCCTCCAGATTAAAGCACCCAAGCACTTCTGCACTGATCTTCACTTGGTTGTGGACTCTATTAAAATTGGCAGAATTGTTAAGATATGCTGTAAGGGTTTTTGCACAGGGTTCAGCCTACTGAGTAATAGGACCAATTATATTATTATCGTTGTCCTTGAAAAAACAGAATAAACTATTTAATAAATATGGAGCACTTGCTCCGATCACACTATTTTATTTAATATAATAAATACAGTGGTTTCTCGATGATCTGATAATCTAAAATATTAACAACCTCTTCATTCTCAATCATCTCATCTCACCTATATTGTAGTGACTTCAGAGGATACCGCTTCCTTGGATTAGGAATTCAATTCTCCATATCTGTTTGGTTCCAGAAATTCTTCATTTGTTAATTTCACGATTGCCTAATTTGAGATGATTTCCCAACAACCCAATATCGCCCTTCTAGAGACACTCATATCATAACTCATATCAAACTTGTCAGATTATATACATTCTGCCATAACGACTTAGGGCTTATTGTCCAGTCATATCAGAATTGTGACATTACCCCCTTGATTGGACGATCAGGCTCCTATTGCTTATCCGCAGAGGAACTTGGCATGCACTCTGTTGATAATCTGACAGCTTGTGGGGTACTTAATAGTATATGCATTCATACCTTTCTTCTCAATAACTTCAAATGGGCCAATCCAGATACTGGCTAACTTATGCTTCCACCCAAAACCGTGTTGATCATGGAATAGAACCATTCCCCATATTTTGACCTGGACTAACCCACTATGCCATTTCAAATTGGCAGCTTGAGTCTTAATCTTCTTGGCTAAACTGAATGAGTATGCTTCAGCTTGCAATTTGATTAATGTGTCAGCTAGGGTCATCATATAACATTGGGGATATATTCCGCCAGTATCCTATACATAGAAGTATAGCAGCACTGGAAGGGTAGAGTGTTATCAATTTAGTAATTGGAAGGGACTCTTCCCCATGTCAGAATGATAACTGATATTATAGGAGAAGATGGAAGTAGACAAAAAGGAACTCCAATCTTAGGGTCTATCCGCTACTAATTTATAAAGTATGTTCACTAAGGTCCCATTGATCCGCTCAATCATTCCGTTAGACTTGAGGTGGTATGGGGTTTTCAAAACCCTTGGATGGCCATTAGCTCATTAAGATTTGGGAGGATGTGAGAAGTGAATTTTTTTCCATTATCAGTAAGTAGGAACTGAGGGCAACCATGCCGCTGAATAATGCACTCCATTTATGAATTTGGCCACTGTGACTGCCCCTAAATCTCACATTGCCCTTGCTTCAACCACTGAGTTAAGTGGTCAATTGCCACCAAAATGTACTTGGACCAGTTAACTCTCGTTGACAGAGGGACAACAATATCCATGGAAAAAAGCATGTTAAGTAAAGTGCGGCTTCACTAACTGGTATGAGGTCTTCTGGAATAATGGCTTTTCCTCTTGGCACTGGTGGCAGAAGGAGATAGTATCAAACACAGCAAAGTTCATGTTTTCCCAGCAATACCAAGTAGAAAGGGTCATAGGAAGTTTACTGTTGAATTGCTGATCTTCTTGTACAAGTCAATATTTCACTGGAAAGTATTTGCTTTGCATTTTATCAACGCCTTGATGACTTGAGGTGGCTCGTCATTGTACTTTCCACTGGGCATCTTGTCATAAATTGTTAGAATTTTGGATGGTATTGTTAGGATCTGCCATATTGTTTGCACAGGTTGAGCCCACAGAACAACAGACAGATGATGTGGGGATCATTGGTCCTTTAGATACATTTGAATTATATTAAAAAATAGGAAAATCACCCCAACGACTCTTCATTTATCTTTAATAAATACGGAGACCTTTTTCTGTTCTGCTCTCTCTACTAATAAAAACCTACCATAATCAATCGCCAATCTCACTTATATATAGCATTTTTGGACAATACCTCTCTCATAGCTTGGACTATTCTATTCTGCCAACTCTCCTCAATTTTGGCTTGTTAACCTTTAGCTTTCTATCGCCCTAATTGGAGGCGATTTAATTCATATTCATCAATTGTTAACCTTGCTTTATTGCCTTATCAACTTATATAGAAGCGATCCAATAATAACCCATTATATCCCAATATCACCTCATCTCAAAGCACTAAAATATTTGTAACTAATATCATGTTTAAAGGATTCTTACCAATCCGCCTTAGCTGTTCCAAGCTTATCATCCAGTCATATTATTATCATGACATAAACCCCTCCTTGACCGGATTATAAGGCTCCTATTTATTCTATGGTCAGAGGAACTTCACATGCGCTTGGTTAATGATCTGACCACTCGTGGGGTTCTTAATGGTTGTCAGAAAATCGACTTTGGGCTCTACTAGTTGGCAGGCTAACAAGTATGAAGACTGGTCAGCCCTTGCCATTTCACCTTAAGTTTAGGGCTAGCAGCGCCGGCTAACCCCTTGGCATATCACCCACGCCATTTTGGGGATCCCCTATACTCATTCCCTGAACAACAAAATAATTATAAACTTAAATCATAGTTAGAATGAGCAAAGGGAGATATTTATTGAAAGGAAGCGCCAGGTATTTATACTATTTACAAAAGGGCTACTGCACCCATCGCTGACCTATCAGCTCTTCTGCTGGTTCTTCCAGCCAACCACTTCTCTTCTTCTTCCATTTCTTCTTCTACTTTATCTCTTCCCTGGCATCACCCTCTCGCTCCATCCTTCCCAATGTCCAAATTAGTTTTGGTTCATCCTCAGCCTTAAGTCACCAGTGAACCATATAAATAATTAATCTTAAATAAATGTCAAATTTGTATTTGACCTTCAATGGTATTTTTGATATAATATAATTGCACTGGAAACCACTTTGATTGCTCACTTTGACTCAGAATATATTGGCATCTCGCTGACATCTATTCTCATCTTATCTTGATAATAAATGAGGCACCATAAACAACCTTCAGCCTTGACTCATAATTGTTGGATCTGCCAACATCGGATAATCAGTACAGGCAGCGAACATCTGAAGTGATACATCAGCTTTCCGCCGGAAATCCCACAATGGACCATGAATAGCCGTTGGCGTCAACTACTGATTCTGTTGACGGATTGGATCATCCTCAGCTATTAGTTGCTGGTGATCCTTCTACTAACATGAGGCCACCGATTGGCCCCATTCAACCTAAATACCAAACTAGGCGGAATACTAATTTTGGCTCAACCCAAATTGGGGAGCAACTAACCAGCAATTGAACTAAATAACACGAGATTCAGTCAATAAACCATTCCACTGGAATTGGCTATATCATTCCAAATAATGTTTAATCATTGGAGGATTCCATCTGGTTAAAATTCTGACATTTCCACCCATTTAACCAGATGGTAATCCTCCTACTTCCAACCTCAGCGTGTGGGGCGGGCGTCCAGGGCTTGCCCCTCCCCACCACCAACAACTGCTGGAACCAAACCACAGTGGCGCATCACTGCCACTTCTTAACCAACCTTTTGCTATTCAAGAAACAACCAGCAGAGTCCCCCTGTAGTGAGCACCAATGTCAGAAAATTGACTTTGGGCTCTGCTAGTTGGCAGGTTAACAATTATGAAGACTGGTCAGCCCTTGCCATTTCACCTTAAGTTTGGGGCTAGCAGCGCCAGCTAACCCCTTGGCATATCACCCGTGCCATTTCAGGGATCCCCTATACTCATCCCCTAAACAACGAAATAAATATAAACTTAAATCATAATAAGAATGAGCAAAGGGAGATATTTATTGAGAAGGAAGCGCCAGATATTTATACTATTTACTAAAGGGCTACTGCGCCCATTGCTGACCTATCATCTCTTCCGCTGGTTCTTCCAGCCAACCACTTCTCTTCTTCTTCTACTTTATCTCTTCCCTGGCGTCACCCTCTCACTCCATCCTTCCTGATGTCCAAATTAGTTTTGGTTCATCCTCAGCCTTAATTCGCCAGTGAACCATATAAATAATTAATCCAAAATAAATGTCAAATTTGTATTTGACCTTTGAGTTGATATAATTGCACCGGAAACCTCTTTGGTTGCTTGCTTTGACTCAGAATATCTCAGCATCTCGCTGACATTTATTCTCATTTTTATCTTGATAATAAATTAGGCACCAGAAAAAACCTCAGCCACCTCAACTAATAATTGTTGGATATGCCAACATTGGATAATCAGTACAGGCAGCAAACATATGAAGTGATACATCAGCTTTCCGCTGGAAATCCCACAATGGACCATGAATGGCCGTTGGCGTCAACCATTGAATCTGTTGACGGATTGGATCATTCTCAGCTATTAGTTGCTGGTGATCCTTCTACTAATTTGGGGCCACCGATTAGCCCCATTCAAACCTAGATACCAAACTTGGCAGAATACTAATTTTGGATCAACCTAAATTGGGGAGCAACTAACCAGCAATTGAACTAAATACCACGAGATTCAGTCAATAAACCATTCCGCTGGAATTGGCTATATCATTCCAAATAATGCTTAATCATTGGAGGATTCCATCTGGTTAAAATTCTGACAGTGGTATAAGCGTCAACTCCAGTTTTCTCTATAACTTGAACGGACCAATCCAAATACTAGCTATCTTTTGTTTCCGCCCAAACCAATGGTGGTCAGGAAAGAGAACCATATAGCCCTCCTTGAACTGCGCCAAACTGCTATAACATAACTGATCCTCAGCCTGATTCTTAGTCTCCTTGGCTAAGCTGAAGGAGCATGCTTTGGCTTGCAACTTGATCAGAGTGTTTGCAAGGTTAGTCAAATAGCAGTGGGGTTCCATTCCACCAGTGTCTTCTACACACGAATAAAAAATGCCAGAAGAACTGGGTGCCAGCCATATAGTAGTTGGAAGGGGCTCTTCCCCATGGCGGAATGGTAACTAATGTTACAGGAAAACATGGCAATGGAAAGGATGGAGCTCCAAATAGAAAGTCAAACCGTTACTAATTTTCATAGTATGTTTACTAAAGTCCCATTCACCCATTTGACCATTCCATTAGACTCAGGGTGATATGGAGTCGTCAGAACCCCGTGGATACTCATAAGCTCATTCAGTTTGGGGAGAATGTGCGAGGTGAAGTTGGTTCCATTATCAGTGAGAATAAACTGAGGGTAGCCATGTCACTGAATAATGCATTCAATTACAAACTTGGCCACTGTGACTGCCCCCAAATCCCATAAAACCTGCGCTTCAACCCACCAGGTAAAGTGGTTGATAGCCACCAGAATATACTTACACCAGTTAGCTCCTATTTGGCAAGGGACCAATGACATCAAGGGAAACCGTATGCCAAATAAAACGTGGTTTCACTACCCAGTATTAAGACTTACGGTGGAATGGCTTCTCCACTCGGCACTGATGGCAACAGGAAATGGTTTTGGGAACATTGAAACTCATGCTTTCCCAATAGTACCAATGGTGCAACAACTCCATTGTCTTGCGCACCCCACCATGTCTGACTGCCGTGTAAGCGCTCATAATAATTCCCAGCCATGCTGAGGGTCACAGAAAATTCATTGTAGAATCGCTGATCTACTTGTACAGTTCCTCATTCATTGGAAGGTATTTGTTTGCATCTCATTCAATGCTTTGATCACTTGGGGAAGTTTGTCATCATATTTTCTGCTGAGCATCTTATTGTACATCACATCACTAAGGTCTGCAATCATGGCAACAGTCAGCAATTAAGATTAAAAGTCAGCGATCTGATGCTTTACTCCTGGCCGATGAAGGATCTAAAAGTCATAAGCCTGCAGCTTAAGAGCCCATTGAGCCAAACGCCCTTCAGGCTCTTTGAGGTTCTGCAACCATCATAATGATGTGTGATCTGTTATGACTTTAAACTTTACCCCATGAAATTTAGACTCTAAATTGCTTATATGTGTAGATCACCACTGAGCACTCCTGCTTAGTCACAGTATAATTACACTCATGGCATTCAGACTTTGACTGCAGTATGCTACAGGATGCTACTCTCCCTCATCATTTTTCTGAGGAAGTACTACCCCAACAGCGGAGAAGGACACATCCATCTGAACAATAAACTCCCTATAAAATTCAGATAGCATAACACCAGTCCACTGATCAGCACCATATGAAGTGTATCAAAGGCGTATTGATGACGTTCCATCCATTTGAACACAGCATCCTTTTTTAATCAACTTTGAAAAATGAGGAGATTCTCAATTAAACCTGTATGTATGTTTTCCCTTTTTTCTATGTTTGTTTGTGCATAACTCTGAAAATACTGGACTGTTTTAGATGATCATTTTCTTCAAAAATAGAGGATGCTCCAACTTAAGTCCCATTTTACTTTTTTATGCATTGGTCAAGTATCTGCCCATTAATTTAGTAAGTATATCAAAATGGGCTTGGAAGCCATGTATAATTGTGGGACTAATAAAACTCCAGATTAACTTTTTTCTGGCATCAGTGAAATGATATCTTTGAAGCACTTTTAATATGTCCTATGGCTGGAGGGTATGTTCAAAATTCATTCAGTATGAGCTCATAGTGGGATGAGCTTAAATCACTATCAATGGCTATCATTTTTGCATAATTTGACCAATAAACTCATCTAAATTTGACAAAAAAAATTATTTTAGATAGCAATCAATAAATTTACATAGATTGACTAATAAAAGCAACCAAATCTAATAAAATGAAGTATTGTAGATGGTGATCAATAAAATTAATATGTGACCACTAAAATCAACTAAATTAAATAAAAATAAATTTTTAGTATATTTGTTTATAAGATACTATATATAGTACATATACAATAAAATTTAAGTTTATAGAGAAATAGTAAGGGGTCAAAAACGATATATAGAGATAGTAATATTTAATAAAAGTAGGAAAAAGAGTGACTACTAAAAATGCACTGATTTTGATGGAAAAGAACTGGGGGTAAATTTTTTTGGGGAAAAAGAACCTCTTTTAAAAAAGCTTTAAAAAGTATGAAATAATCAAGAAATTAAGCCTACTCAATAAAATCCTTTTTTAAAGTTGGCGCCATATTTTAAACAAATTATAGAATTTTGCTCATAATACAATCTATATCTTATATCTGGATTGGGTCCAAGTGTAAACTATAAGCAGCTTAGAATAGATAGTACTGAGTATATAATTTATGTATACCTATTATAAGTCAGTTAAAATATGGTGCCAACTTAAAAAGATTTTATTGAGTAGGCTTAATTTCTCAATTATTTCATACTTTCTAGAGATTTTATTTAAAGGAGGTTCTTTTTTTCCAAAAAATTTAATAACTCAAATGGTGGCCCCCCAATACAGCTAAAGTTAGGTATGAAGCGCCAGTAGTAACTGACCATTCCAAAAAATACCTGTATGTTGCATTTACTATTGGGTGTAGTCATTTTACAGATGGCCTCACCATTAGCTGGCTGTAGTTTCAGCCCCTTAGAGTCTACCACAAATCCCAGGTATTCCAACTGATCTTTGAAGAAGTTACATTTCAAGTATTGATTTTGATATTTGCCTCAGAAAGCCAGTGGGATACTGCTTCTAAATAATTGAAGTGCTCTGAAAAGGTTTGAGAGAAAACAAAAATATCATTGAGGTATATGAGGACACATGACAGTTTCAGGTCACCAAGATTAGTGTCCATGGCTCGCTGAAACGTATCTGAGGCATTCCACAGCCCTTGAAGCATCTGAATCAGTTTAAAAAGTCCTTTTGATGTGATTACAGCTCTTTTTTCCTGTTCCGCTGTGGGTAGCTCGATTTCCTAGTAACCTGATATCAAGTCTATTGCCAAAAAATAATGGGCTCCCCTTAACAAATCCAAAGCATTGTCAATCCTTTGCAAGGGAGACAAGTCCTTTTTTGTTATACCATTGAGCTTCTGGTAGTATATTACTACGCGATAGGTGCCATCCTTTTTTTACAATCAGAATGGTAGAAGCCCATGGACTCTTGGATGGTTCAAGCATCTCTTGCTCCAGCAACTTGTCAATTTACTTAGTGGCAACATCTTCCGCTTCCCCCAATTGGTAAATTGGCTTAGACCTTATTGGGGGATGCTCTCTGTCCACTTGATGGAACACCCCCTGAGCACACCCTAAGGCATGATCAATGACAGCAAAAATCCCCTTGTACTTCTGAAATAAAGCTATTGCTTGGTCTTTTTGTTCTTCTGATAGCTCTATTAAATTACTCTGTGGTACCACCATCATTACACTACTTAATGACTTGACTGATAGAACAAATTCGTCCAACAACCCAAAATCATGAACCTGAAGGACCTCTTCTATTGGAGTCAAATGTAAATACGCTACTATATGGTGTCAGCGGATTTGCATTGGTTCATTATGGAGGTTTTCTAACAAAACCTTAATATCTCCATGGCCTGGAAGTATAATCCCTGGAGCCACATGAGGCTCAAACTGTGTTTGACAATAGAACCCAATGACTTCCCCATATAGCCAACAGGCACTCCACATCTAACCTGGTGTTCACTAAAACATGATGTCCAGAAGGAATAGATATGGGCCCTACAGCTCGAAGAGGTACCCTTGATATCAATATATCTGCTGGGGAAAGGGAAAGTCTTGTTATTTAGTTGACAATAATGAACTGGAATTACCCTGTCACTATATGCAATATTGATATGACTCATGTGCACTGGATCCTTTGGCACTCCTCTAGAGGAAAAGTAAATTGGGATCCGCTGTCCCAAAATGGCAAAGATCTCCTCTTTCATATTAACAACAGCCCCAAAATGTTACAGAAAAGCAGTTCCAATTAGCAAGTTGTAGTTTTCATTTGGTAGCACAATCGGCGGAACTACTATGACAATGGAACCAAAGCACAGAGGTACCACACTGTGAGATTCCTTAGAGATGATGATTTCTGCTCCAGAGGTTCCATACACCAAATAATGGTCCACATCAGGCTTTAAGTCAACTTCATCAGCAACTTAGTGGAAATCATGTTTACTGGAGCGCCAGTATCTATTATAGCGCAAACTCCATTATTTGTTACAAAAATATCACAGTACACACACTCAGAATAAGAAGAATATTGATTGTTTAATATGTGGACATTATCAGGATCTCTTTTTTCAAGAAAAGTCATTATCCCCTCACCAACTTTGGGATATTCTTTGACAATGGCGTCTACTGGAAGGCAACGGTTACTCCTTTCTGAGTTGGCACATCCGCAGCAGAATCAAGCCTGTCTGAGGAAACTTGATCAAGCATTTGACAGGCATATGGCTTCATTTGTTCTGGGGATCCATTATCCACCATGGCCTTGGCTTGAGCTCATGTCACTACGTTCACTCCTCCAACTGACTGCTGGTATAAAGTCCCGTCATTGTACTGAGAGACTTCCACAGGATATAAAACTATTGATTCTGGTATGTTTTGGATTGAAATCATGGAGGTAGAGAGCTTCATCTATACACTGCTCCATCTTTCCCTGCTTGTATTGATCTTGGTGTACATAGTGCACATGGAGGTTGTGGCAGATTTTGCCAAGTGACCAGGGCGGCTGCATTCATAGCAGATAACCCCATAAGAGCCGCATCCTTGATTTTCATAAGAGGGTCCAGGTCAGAATTTTGGGGTTGTTTGGCATAACTAAGCCATGGTCAGTAAGATGACTGCTGATGTTTGGCGTAACTAGGTCCTGGTTAGTAGCTAGGTTGCTGAAGGTTTCATAGCCAGCCCCTGGATGATGATAAAAGTGTTGAGTATAATTTGGCTGAGGATGAGGTCAGAGTTATAGTAAGGTTGAGGGTTGCTAGGTGGAACGTGAGTTGCAAAAAAGTATTCTCCTGAATAAGAGGGTACAGTAGAGGCAGTAGTCTTCCATTCCATATTTGGCGGCAGAAAGTTAGGGGATATGCGACGCAAAAACTGTACAATTTTAAGAAGGGGAACTTAATCAAACAGAAGCGGCGAAATGACATTGTGAAGCTCTGAGTATTGCTTCACTGTGGAGGTCATAGCGATGCACATGTCAGCTTCTGCTAAGTATCCTGCCCAAATCAGCACATGAGCTCCCATCATAAATCGATCAGAAAACTCCAGTAGAGTCTCGTTTTGGCGGAATCCAATCGTTTAGAATTCTGTATTATGCTATGAAATCTTTGAGGTACCCCCAAACAGGCGAATCACAGTATCTTTTACATCCCTATAGGTAACAGAGCTAATTGGGAGGTAACAGGTGACTTGATTGGCATCTCAACATCCAAGAAAGATATTAACAATTTAGCTTGCCGTCTATCGATGCACCTTCCACTGCAAATTCAAACCATTTGAAGAAGCCATGGATATTCCCATTTCAATCAAACAGAATTAGTCTTTTTCAATACTAACTTTCTCATCCCGTTCATGGCTTTTTGGGCCATAATGAGGAATGAGTCAGGATCTAAAAGTAGTTTCTTGATGAGAAGCTAGACCAGAAGAAGTTGGGATGTCCGCTGCTTTGGAGGTAACGTGGCCTTCTGCCTTGGGTAGCACCACCATTACTTGAGGGAATTGGCGCTCCAACTCATATTTATATCCAGTAATACCATCCTGGGTGTAGTAGCTCTAACCAGCGTCATATTCTTCCTTGTATGATGCCCCCTTGTTGTTCATCCTCTTCCCAGTGAGAAAACCAAGAGGAACTGATCAATTTCCGCTCTGCGCAATGCAGCCATTTGGTAGTATCATCCAACCGGTTGGCAAGTTCCTTGTTTTGTTGTCCCAGAATTTGCATTTGGCTAAAAATGCTATCAAGCTGGTGCATGACAGCATTTCATTCTTGGAGAACTTCATCCTGTTTTTTGAGCACTGCGTCTAAGGTGAGTTTGAGTTCCTCATACTCAGCTGGTGTGGTGTTTCATGAATATTTTACAGCACATATGCTGTATAAGACATAGCTGGCAACTGGAGATTCGAAGTACATGGTGGTTGATCATGGGCCCCTGTAGTGAGCACACTATTATATTTACAGACAGTATCATTAGGATCTGCCATATTGTTTGTTCAGGTCAAGCCCACCAAACAACAGACAGACAATGTGGGGATTGTCAGTACTTCAGACACACTTGAGAATATACTAAAAATAGGAGTAATCGCACCAAAGACTCTTTATTTATTTTTAAAAAATACAGCAACCTTTCACTGTTCTGCCCTCTCTCTACTATTAACAACAACCTTTCTCAATTGCCCATCTCACTTATATATAGCGGCTTTGGACAATACTGCTAACATAGCTTGGACTATTCTATTCTGCCAATTCTCCTCAATTTCAGCTTGTTATTCTTTAGCTTTCTATATCCCTAATTGGAGGCGATTTAATTTGTATTTGTCAAATGTTGACATCGCTTTATTGATTTATCGCCTTATTTAGAGAAAATCCATTTATAACTCATTATATCCCAATATCGCTTCATCTCAAGACACTCAAATAATTATAACTAATATCAGTTTCGTGGATTCTTTCCAATCCTCCCTAGCTGCTCCAATCTTAATGTCCAGTCATATTAGTAGTTGCGACAGTAGTGCTGTCCACCTTCCAACCCGCCATGGACAGTATCCCTTGGACTTAAAGTTATCATGTGTTCTTGTCTACTTTATTAGTATCACTGTCTTCTCACAAATCTTCAATGGTCATGTGGAACACCTCTGGGAAGCCTTAAATCGTTTAAGAAGGCTTCAATAAAACTCAAACTCTCAAATTTCTTCTTCTTCCAGTCCGAAATGGGCTTATCAGATATAAAGAGTCAAAAGATGACATCCAGACCATACTGGACAAAGGTAATACCATTGAAAAGATGTTGCTACAAAACCAGAGTGATATTCAGGTATTCCTTGCCATGGTGGGCTACTATTGTCAGTTCATCCCTTGGTTTGCTGACCTTTCTGAGCCACTATTTTACCTCCTGCAGAAAAAATGTGTCTTTTGAGTGGCAGTCAGAACAAGATTAGGGTAAAGGTGTTATGGACCGCTATATGAATTAATCCCATTTTAGTCCCTCCATATTTCAATCAACATTTCTTGCTATTCATAGATGTGTGTGATGTCGCCGTTGGGGGCATCCTACCTCAGCATGATGAAAATCTGGTTGATCACCCCATAGCTTATTTCAGCAAGACCTTGACCAATGCCAAACAGAAAAATATTGTAACCAAATTAGAATGCCTGGCTATCTTTTTAGTAATCAAACTGTCACGATCCTAAATAACTGAATTCTAAGCCCTAAATAACCATGGCAAATTGGCCAGAATTTGCCGGTCATGAATTATAGTGTATGAATATTTGAGCGCCCTGGGATGAGGCAATATTAGGTCAGGAAGGGTAGATAATGGATCGCCTCCAAGTAAGGCGATAAGGTGATGTTGACATATGACAAATATTTAGTAGATCGCCTTGAACTAAGGTGATGGTGAATTTAAGAATAGTATACTCTTCTGGAGCCAATGAGAATATGGCGGAGCTGAATAGTCTAAGCCAAAAGAGCGGTACAGACCAAAGTCGCTGATATATAAGAAAGATGAGACGATTAAAGGGATAAGTTTGTTAATAGGAAGAAGGAGGCAGAGCAGGAAACCAGCTTAGCAATACTATACTCAATAAAGGAAGTGGGTCAGGGCTAATTGCTCCATTTTTATTACATTATTTACGTTGTTTTGAGGATTGGCAATACCATATTATCCATCCGTTGCTCAGTGGGACCCAACCCTGTTCAAACCCTTCTTAAGGATATCGACAATTTTGACAAAAATAAAACACAAGCATTAACGTCTCTATCTCTATGGCACCCACTTTACCATTGTCACTGATCATTCATTGCATGGATGCAGCAAATGAAGGACCCAGATGGCCAATTAGCAAGATGGACCCTAAGGTGCAGAGTTACAATTTCACTATTGTTCATCGCATGGGAGCAATTCACCATAATGATGATGGCCTCTTTAGATTGCTGATTGTGGCTGCCTTAACCCAACAAGTAAGATCAACTGTACAATCTTATTATCTGACCAGAATGCTTAACTGATAGCTCCTGAGATCAGAGCCAAGCTCTGGAAGATGACCCAAGGCACTTAAATCAAGGACGAGCTGTTATATAAAAGGATCAATAAGAAAATGGCTCCCCTATATCCACACTTCTTTCCAGACTGACGCTATCTTAGATGGGCATGTGACTGTGGGGCATGGGGCAGTGAAGAGGACTCACAAGTGTATAAAGTCGCAAAGTTACTGGTACCAAATGGTAGAAACCAACCAATATGATCTGAAAGCTTATATGAATTTTCAATCCAAAGATTGAGCTAGTCCTCAATATCAGCACTCAGTCATTGCCCCAACGGGTCTTTTCAAAGTCATTAGCATTGATGTATTAGGCCCTCTTCCTACTGGGCTGCACATCCATAAATATATCCTCCTATCCATGGACCATTTGACCAAATGGGCTGAAATGATTTATGTTCCCGCTGCCACTGCAAAAGCCACATCTCTTTTCTTATTCAATCTATTTTTACTTAGCATGGATGACCACAAACTTTACTTTTGGACAAAGGTTAATACCACTCGCAGGTAGTCCAAAAACTAACTTTGCTTTTGGTACTAAGCAGAGTTTTACCGCCCCTTACAACATATCAAAAAATGGGTTTTTGGTTTGTGCTAATGTAACCCTTATCTCTATTTTTCAGAAGTTGGTCACCTCCAATCCAGCTCGCTGAAAGTTATTATCTTCCCAGCGCTTTGATTGCTTATATTAATAGGTGCCATTGAATCATTAAGTTGCCCCCTTTGAAGCTCTATATGGGCGTGTTCCCTAGTTTTAAGTCTTTTTAAGCCATTTCTTGACACCTCCGCACCCAAGAGCTCTGATTTAACTATGTGGGCCTTAGCTGATGAAATTGTCCAGCTCCAATCCTTAGCCACACAAGGCATTGTAACTACCACAGAAAAGGATACATCCCAATTTATTTTTGGCTGACTCTCCTGTGGTAATTTTATATCACCACATTATCCAGTTTAGTATTATTTAAGCTCTAATTTAATTAAAAGTTGGATCATATATTTAATTTAGCTTATCAATTAAGCTTTAAGACAACAATTTGATTATGTCATAATTTGGTAATAATAACCAATTAAATGGTTAATTATAATTTCCAGAAAATCATACCTGATAAAAATTATGATTATTATTACATTAAAGATTACTACCAACTAGATGGATATAAGTAAGTCAGCTCAAAATAAGCAATTACTCATGGGAAATCGTCAGGTTTTCATCAAACATGTGGTATGATAAAAATGGAGATTTAAATATGATTTCTCTCATTAAAATCAGCTATAATCTTTCTCAAACTTGAACTATTGTCCATTTTTATCAGCTAGGTGTGCCAAGACCATTGTGATTACCACAATTACCCTTAACACACGTCCTCCATTACTTCTACCTATAATACTCCCTAACTTAAATAATAATAAACACCTTAAAATAAAGCTACTTTATTGTTGTCCATTATTTATTATTTACCAAAGGGTGAAGTTGTAAAAAGTTTTTGTCTAAGTGCCAACGCCAGAGAGAGGCTGAAGTCACTTAATCTTTCCATGTTTCCAGAGTGGGGATGAAGGCACTTATCACAATCTTATCCGCCAGAGTAGTGGCTGAATCTACTATTTTCAAAGCTTGACTAAGCTAGTTGTCTTTATACAATTAGCAAGTCCATAAGTAATTCTAGAGTCAGCAGTTAACCAATATGTGCACCAGTGAAATCCTGTAATCTTTACACGTGGTGCTCACTACAGGGGGTCAGTAAGTGTGTTGTATGACTAGCCAGAGAGAAAAAACTTTGAGCAAGATGTGGAGGAGGAGGAAGATGATAGATGATAGCAAGGCTCAGACCCTATAGCTAAGGCTTGGTGAAGAGATATATTGGGATTTAATCTTTAGTTGAGGTCAGCCTTGGCTAGGGATCTCAATTAGTATCAACTTTAGTTTTAGTCAAAGATCAGATATTGCTCACCCAGAGAATGGCCTCAGATGCTTAATTTTGTAGTACTTATGATAACAAGGCTGAGAGGTTATCTGAAGAGCAGAATTAGTTTAAATTAGTCTAATGTTGTTTATTTTAAATTTTTCTATTTGAGATGCCAATCTAATAGTAAGTGGATTGTAGCTATTGATCTGAATTTATTAATTAATTAATTTACCTTTTGAATTACATTTTTAATAAATGAATTATTGCTGAATTGATGAAACCAAAAATCTTTACATTGACAAGTTGATTGTCAATCTGAGACCACTTTTATCCAAGTTAGGAGGTGAGCATGAATGAAGCAAATTCACTTAAGGTTAATTCAATCCACATGTTAGGATTTTTGCCAATATTCCCAGCCTTCTAGAAAACCAGGAATTTCTAGGGGAAAATTCTCTAATGCGAGGTGAATTAAAATTTAGTGGACCCTAGTTTTGGAGTAATTATGTTTAAGGGATATTAGGATATTCTCCTGTTTATAATTATTGAAGATTGATATGGAAAAATACTTAAGATCTCGTCGGGTGGAGTTGCTGATGAAATAGGGGTATCTGATAGTGATTAACTATCAGATGTACCAATTTGAGATTGGTCAGGTTTCATCACTGACTGATTGGGAATGAATAGCAGGTTGTGAGGCAAGTGATGCTGCCTGCAACTAGCAAATTGATCAGTTGGTGTGTGACTTGCCTTAATGGTTAATAAGTCCCATTACCTAAGCTGGTCGCTAGCCAAATATGGTTGATTTGCTTGGACTGAGAGGAAAATGTTAAGGACATATTTTCTGACTCCTTCAATTTAGGTCTCAAGGATGCCCAATGATGAAATTATAGCCAGGATGGGGAAGACCATTGTTGCTGAGATGAGGATGGGTGATTCAATAGCAACAGCTGCTGCTTCATCAAAGAGGTGTCAACTGAGGGTTAGATGACTAAATCCCCACTATAAATTCTCTAGAATTCACTTATAATAAAAAAACAGTTAGTTAATTAGATAATACTACAGATATAAATTTCTATAATTTTCATCTAGTATATAGTTTAAGTAATAAACTATTATCAGCTTTCAATTGTTCTATTCTTCTCAAGGATATTATTGCTTTGTGCAATAATTGGGAGACTATTTTGGGAAAAGAGTAAAGATCTGACCGGGGATCTAGAGAAGAAAGAGAAATAATCAGGGATTATTGCCAACTGTGTGTAGGACCAAAGAGACTGTCACCAGGGAATCTCAGAGAAGATTGGGTTGGACAGAACAAGGGAACGATTCCCTATATCAAGACATCTCAAGTATTTCAAGTGGGAATACTGGCTGAGCATTGGGCCTGGATACAATAATTCCACTCAACTATGGATAATAGTCATCATATTATTATCAACCAATATATCATATACTATGCAATGCAGACAAAGTGCACAAGAACCAAACTTGTTCAGTAATAGTTTTATTGGGGTTGCTTGCCAATAATAGCCAGAACAAATAAGTTTTTACACCACATCAATATGCTGCATCGCCAGTGTTATAAAAAAATTCAATGAATGTAATCGATTTTTCATAAGCTGACAAATGCTATATGATATAGTCTTTTTAAATCAACTTCCACTGATGCAGCCTCAATTAGTTTGTAACCTTAAAACCCCTGTTCATTATATTCCTCATGATAATTATACACCATTATGTTCAAAATATTCATATTTTGCCACCTTATTAAAAATTTGGTTTTTTTATTCTAATAATTTACCTTCATTTACCTACTTTTATCTGTGTTTTAAGAGTTTTAGTGACACTTGAATTTAAGACTGGGTTAAAAGGTCCCAAGGTTAGGTGCTGGGTTAATGCACCTAGGAGTGGTTGATTCTATAAACTCCCAACCTGGATCTACAGAATAACCCACAGGGATTTGCTCAGTCCGTGGAGTCAGTGATGGACAAGTGAAGATTAGCCATGTGGTGGAGGAGAAAAGGGTCAGGCTGCTTAGGATGAAGGAGAACTGCCGGTAACCACCAAGAGGGGTAATCTGCTAAGGTGAAGTTGGTGTTTAGCTGGGATTGGGGAGCTTCCTGTAGACCTTTAGTGAAATGTGCGCCCTTGAAGGTGAAAGACCAAGGGTCAGCAGTCTTCATACTGTTCGGCCTAGAACACTAGTAGAGTCCCAAATAAAGCAGATTGCAAAATTTGCAACAATGATGCTCATTACATGGGTCTGAATCGAGTTAGTCTGAATTTGATAATGCCAATTAATTTAACTAATATGGAGCACCAAAGAGATGAGAAGTGAGATCATTACCAGCTCATTGAGGATATATAATTAGAGGTGGGTATGCTAGTGGATCCCCAATGAATTCACATATCAACAATTATAGTGAACAAGAACGCCGTGACAATCTACAAATCACTCAGAGCTAATCTGAGAAAATTTGCCCAATATTAACTATAACCTGATGAGAGAATTTCAAATATGAACAACTGATATCTTTATTGAAGCTGTATATTATTTCACAACGCAACAAATTAGGAAGAGCAAAGATGACATTTTAAAAATTTCCCAATATGAACATTTTTGACTTTAGCAGGATATCTGCGAAGTATTGACAACATCAGTTATTATGTTATCAAGTATGTGCAGCCAACTATACAAAACATGAGAGTCATATAAGACCAACAGCAGGCAGTGATTGTAAATCAAATTGAGTACACTCAACAGAACAGTGTACAACAGCAGGAAATGATGCAACAACAAGACATCATCTTTCAGAAAATTTGCGCCGTCTTGGACTTACATTGTAGGGCTTAGCAGTCAAACACTCCAATTAAGAATCTGATGGTCAAGCTGAACACAAAACTTTGAGGGATAGTCAAAGAGATTATCAATTAGATTTGTATGAATTACCAATAAAAGATTGATGTGGACAAACACTGCAAATTGGATGAATCAAATATTGCCAATTTGATTCAAGCTTAGGATGAAACTGAGCCAATGTTAGCCACCAGCACTGAAACACACACGGTCTTGCTCAATTTGATCAAGGGGATACATGAAATTAAGAATATTGTCAAGAATATGGAGAGAAAATTTGAAGTCTTAGCAAGGAGATGAGAGCCAAAATTGATGAGCTTTGCATGGAACTAGAAATTGTCAATAAGAACGCTTTAGAATTGGCAATTTAATCCAAATTAGATTCGTTGAAGCTCAAAGTTGTTAAATTAGATGACAAAATGTTCATGTATTAAAAGGAGAAGTTGTTATTTATATAATCATCTAATAAATGTCCAAAAAACAAGAGGCCACATTGCAGAAAGAATTCAAAATTTTTGAAAGCAACTTTACAAAGGGAAATAGATAAAACTTTTCACCTTTGTAACATGACCAAAAATGCTTGGTTTTAGAAGAAAAATTCCTTGGACGATTGGATGACCTCAAAGACTCTAAGTGTGCTTACTCATGGGATGTAAACCACGAGGAAAATTTATTTGAGGATAAATTGGCATCTATTAAAGTAGAAAGTTGTGCTGACAGCACAATCTAATCTGTTTGGTAAATTTCCTCCAACCATTGTGGCACTTCCTGAAGTAACGCCCAAGCAACTCCAGTGTCTGCTAAGTTTCTGATTAGAAATACTGCACCAATAATCATCAAAGATTTCAAGAGCATTCCAAAAGTTCCCATTTTCCATCAGGATAACGCGCCTAACTTATGCCATTTGTTTGAGATAATGATCTGCTGCTATAGCAAACAGCAGAAAGCTGTCACCATAATAGATTGCTTAATACTTTGTGCCAAAATCTATTTTGCCTTACCTTTGTGGGAGGAACTGGAGCTATAAGGAGGAGACGGAGGCGATTCTGAAAGAAAATGGTAATTCAGATAAGATATCAGCCCAGAAGCAAGAATTCATGGGGTATTCAGTTAAAGAAGTATATAACAGCGGGTGCACTTGCCATACAGTTTTATGAAGAATCCCAGATCCTCAGTGGGGCTAATAAGATGACTGATTTATGATGAAAGGATCTAAAAACAGAACACGTTGCATTCTCACTGAGACTTGCATAAATGATGGCGTCCACTCTTACAAGCAAATATACCATTTCCCAAATGATAGAACATCTAAAGATCAAGCCAACAACGTTCAAGAAACCAAATAAGACATACAAACTGAATCACCAGTTGAACAGTAATAAGAACTAGGACAATTTCCTGACAAATTCAAAGATTCTAACAATTGTGGAAATCAAGATTGTTATAAAATTAGCGGAATTGCCAAGATATGCCGTAGGGTTTTTTCACATAGTTTAACTACCTGAGCAACAGGACCAAAGATATGATTATCGTTGTCCCTAAAAACAACAGAATAAACTTGTTCAATAAATATGGAGCACTTGCCCCCGCCATACTCTTTTATTTAATATAATAAAAATAGCAGATCCTCCTTTTACGCTTGTCTCTAAACTTACTAATAACTAACCCTTCTTAATCATTTCTTCTTGCCTATATTGTAGCAACTTCAGATGCTACCGCTTCTATGACTTAGTAATTTAATTCAACATGTCTCTTTGGTTTGTCGATTCTTCATTCATTAGTTTCCCAATTTCCTAATTTAAGGCGAATTCCCAAAAACCCAATATTGCCTCATCTCAAGGTGCTCAAATAATCATTACTCATATTAAAAACGGTGGATCCTATCCATTCCACCATTCCACCATAACAACTTAGGGCTTATTGTCCAGTCATATCAGAATTGTAACATTACCCCCACTCCCTTTGACTGGACAATAAGTGTCAGGGACTGGTGTACTACTGACCTGGTTGGGGGAGCTAACCATGAGTTAGCATAACCAAGGGGTTTAGCTCAGTATGACAAGGACACAAGAGGTGTCCAGGTATAAGGAATGGTGGGTAAGATGGTATGGGAGTTGCTTAAAGACATGGCTTTAAAAGGAGAAAGTTGGAAGGGCGTTTCTTGTAGGCTGGGGTGGCAGATCGGTAATGATAACACTTTAGTAAATAAACTTAATAGTGTTTGCATTATAAGAATAATTTTATTGACCGCAAAGATTAACCAAATGAATGCCTTGGTTTTATATACCATCCAACTTCCTGGACTTACCTAAGCTCAATTGATTTTAAACAGTGCACTATCCTTCTCTGGAGCTTATGGGATTGCAACTTGCATGTGATTTTGAAAGGCAGCGGGAATCGTCTCAGTCTCATCATAAATTCGTTTTGGTGTGATTAATTGACTGAATACTATTGCAAATAAAGTAATTTAAACTATTAATTGAATATTTTCACTAAAATCATTATTTTGATATGTAATTATTCGATCTAACTTCATCACATATCATATTGATCTGACTGACAATATCTATAATCTTAGGAATTCCACTAATGTCAGGATTTACCCTGACATTAAGGCTCATATTGCTTATAAGCCCAAAGGAGCTTTGCATGCACCCTGTTGATGATCAACTGCTAGCAGTGTCCTTGATAGTATATGCATCCGCACTTGTCTTCTCAATAACTTATAATGGCCCAATCCATATACTGGCCAACTTGTGTTTCGACCTGAACCCATGTTGATCATGGAGTATGACCATTTCTCCACCTTTTAACTGTGCTATACCACTTCGCCGTACCTGATTGGCAGCCTGATTTTTAATTTTCTTGGCTAAGCTGAATGAGTACGCTTCAGTTTGTAGTTTAATCAGCATATTTGTAAGGGCGGTCAAATAGCGTTGTGGATCCATTCCGCTGGCGTCCTCCACACAGGCATATAGAAGTGAAGGCAGAGCGGGGTGCCGTCCATAAAGCAATTGGAATGGACTTTTCCTTATGGCAGAAAGGTAGCTAATGTTATAGGCAAACACTGCAGTAGAAAGGAGGGTACTCCAATCAGAGGGCCTATCTATAACCAACTTCCATAGTATGTTCACCAGGGTCCCATTAACCTGTTCAACCATTCCATTGGACTCGGAGTGATATGGGGTTGTTAGAACCCCAAGGATGGCCATCATTTCGTTGAGCTTGAGAAGTATGTGAGAGGTAAAATTAGTGCCATTGTCAGTAAGGATGAACTGCGGACAGCTGTGACGATGAATGATGCATTCCATTACAAACTTAGCCACAGTAACCGCTCCCAGATCCTGAATGTCCCACGCCTCAACCCACCCATTCAAGTGGTCAATTTCCACCAGAATATACTTAGACCAGTTAGCTCCCGTTGGCAGAGGACTGACGACATCAAGGGAAACCATATGACAAGCAATGTGCGGCTTCACTAAATGGGATGAGGTCTTCTGGTGATACAGCTTTTCCACTTGGCTTTGTGATAGAAGAAGATAGTATCAAGCACATCGAAGTTTATGATTTCCCAGTATTACCTAGGCCGCAATAATTCCAACTTCTTGCACACACCACCATGCCCAAAAGCATTATGTGCACTCATGATAATGTTAGGCCGTGCTGAGGGTTGCAGAAAGGTTACTGTTGAGTTGCCAATCACCTTGTACAACTCACCATTCTGCTGGAAAGTATTGGCTCGCATTTCACTTAACGACTTGATGACTTGTGGTGGCTCATCATCATACTTTCCGCTGAGC
The DNA here is from genome assembly GCA_022478985.1 of Massospora cicadina. Classification (NCBI taxonomy): domain Eukaryota; kingdom Fungi; phylum Entomophthoromycota; class Entomophthoromycetes; order Entomophthorales; family Entomophthoraceae; genus Massospora; species Massospora cicadina. Next base: position 143,754 of record JAKSZP010001419.1, on the reverse strand, counting down.
ATCTTGTCATACATAATATCTCTAAGATCCGCTGTAACTGCAATAGTTGGTAGCCTCAACAAGCAATCTGCAATCTTGTATTTTACTCCTGGCCAATGAAGGATCTCAAATCTATAAGCCTGTAGTTTAAGGGCCCATCGGTCTAGACAGCCATCAGGCTCCTTAAGGTTCTGCAACCAGCGTAATGAGGTGTGATCTGTTACAACTTTAAACTTTCCCCATAAAAAACACTCTTAATTGCTTGTAAGCATAAAACACTGCTAAGCACTCCCTCTTGGTCACAGTATAATTACGTTCATGGCTATTCAGGCTTTGGCTGCAGTATTCCATTGGGTGCTCCTCCCCTTCATCATCTTTTTGGGACAGAACTGCCCCACTGTGGAAAGAGATGCATTCATCTGTACAATAATTTTTTTCGAAATTTGGGTAGCATAAAATGGGCACACTAATTAGTGCTGTTCAAAGTGTATCAAAGGCGCATTGGCGCCATTTCGTCCACTTAAACATGGCATTCTTCTTTAGTAGCTCAAACAGCGGACCTCCAATACAACTGAAATTGGGTATGAAGCGTCAGTAATAACCCACCATCCCCAAAAAGAACTGAATATTCTGCTTGTTAGCTGGCCTAGTCATCTTCTGGATAGTATCCACCTTGGCTGGTTGGGGTCCCAGCCCAGTTGCATCCACCACAAAACCGAGGTACTCCAACTGATCCTTGAAGAAGTGGCATTTCTGAGTCTTAATTTTAATTTTAGCCTCATCCATTCAGCAAATTACCTCTTCCAGATGTTTAAGGTGCTCAGTGAATGTGTGAGAGAAGACGTTAATATTGTCAAGGTACACAAATACACATGACAGCTTTAGATCAACCAGAATGGTGTCCATTGCTCGTTAGAACGTAGCTGGGGCATTACAGAGCCCTTGCGGCATATGAGTTGGCAGGAAAAGCCCTTTGGATGTGATTATGGCACATTTTTCTTGTTCCACCAAAGTCATGGTTGAATTACATGGTAGTGGGTACCAACCCCAAGGATAAGGCTGGGTGCCAGGAGGCCCAGAAGGTGAAGCTTCAGGCCCTCCCTGATCTCAAGCACACACAATAGACCAACGCTGGGTATAATCCAAAACTTGCCCAGGTTGGTACTAGTGAGGTGCCTAATGACCAGCCCCTTTTGTCAGCCCAGGCATCAAAACAGACGAGATATTAAATTAATGTGGACAGTTTGATTCGGTTGCTTGAGGAATGAGGTTTCAAAACCTGGTCCATTTACAAAATTACAAGTTAGGGTAGAGTACAACTTCAATCAATTACTCAAGTAAAGTCAGTTACAGCGTATTTTACTAATTGGGATGGAAGTGTTTGCCTATTAGTGAATCGGTGCTTAGGACCACTTAAGCAGACCCCAAATTATCCCACCTCTATGTATATTTGATTTTCGTGACCAACATTCCTTGTTGTTCAACTTCACACAATAAATTTTTCCCATTTTTACCGTTATTTATTTATGTTATCCAGGACAATCCTGTGCGCAGACCTCTTTGAGGAGGTCAGGATCTATGTTAACCAATCTGTTTTGTATATAATTAGGCTATCCCTTCGTGCACTATTGGGTCGCCCAGGTTCCCTCCAACCTGGGATGCTTACCCCTTCTTCCCTTATGTACCATGTCATTTTTGGTTGGATTTTATTAATATGATCACACTTCTTTACTTAAGTTATTATTGCTCTAGCACCCTCTGTTGGGCTCTAGTACCTTTAGTAATAAAAGCTAGTCCCTGGCGTTGGCCTGTGCACTAAGCACTACCATAATGAGAACAGGAGAGTTTATAGACACTCACCTTACAGCTGCGGGCAACACAATTTGCAATAACTGGATATCAAATCCATTGCTGAGAAATAGTGAGCTCCACCTAACTGATCCAGAGCATCATCAATCCGTGGAAGAGGGTATGAGTCTTTTTTGGTGATACTGTTGAGCTTCCAGTAGTCTTTTACTACGCAGTTAGTACCATTTTTATTTTAACAATTAGGACAGGAGAAGCTCACAGACTCTTAGATGGTTTGAGCATTCCCTGTTCTAGAAGCTTGTCAATCTCTTCAGTGATGACTTCTTCAGCTTCCCTTGATCAACGGATTAGCCAAGATCTGTTGGGGATGATCCCAATGTTCCAGCCGATGAACAACCCCTCTAGCGCACCCTAAATCATGATTGTCAACAGCAAAGATCTCTTTGTATTTTTGAAATAAGGCTTCCGCTTGATCCCTTTGGTATTCCAATAAACCCAATGAATTCTTACGCGGTACAACTGCCATTATACAAGGCTTTGTTTTGATGGGCAGACCAAATTATCCAGCGAACAGAACTCATGAACCTGGAGGACCTCTTCAACTAAGATGAAATGTAAGTACGCCACAACTTGGTGTCAGCGGATTTGAATTGGTTTATCCTGAAGATTCGCTAAAAAATCTTAATCTCCTCATGCACTGGAAGTAATGCCGTGGCCACATGGAGCTCGATCTGTGATTGATAATAGGGCCCAATGACCTCCCCATATAGCCCAGCAGGCACTTTCACCTCTAACTCAAAGTTTATGATTACTTGGTGTCCAAGGGAATAGATATAGGGCTAGCAGCTCGGAGAGGTAGGCCTTGATATTCATAAATTTGATGAGGAAGAGCATGTGTCTTGCACTTAAGTCAATGATAACGAACCAAAACCACCCCATCACATATGCAAGGTAAATGTGACTCATGTCTACCAAATCCTTTAGCGTTCCTCTGGAAGTGAAGTAAATTGGGATCCGCTTCCTCAGAATTTCAAATGTCTCCACTGTCATATCAACAACAGCCCCAAAGTGGCGCATAAAAGCAGTTTCGATTAAAAAGGTCATAGTTATTGTTTGGTAGCACTATGGCTGGGGCTACAATGGCAACAGACCCAAATTGCAAAGGTAGTGCGCTGTAAGCTCCTTCAGAGACTGTGATTTCCGTGCCTGCAGTCCCATACAACATATGATGCTCCACGTCAGGCTTTAATGCCAGCTTTGCCACCAACTTTGTAGACTATGTTGATTGGGGCACCCGTATCAATTATTGCATGAACTCAGGTTCTTGCTATAACAGTGTCACAGTAAGTACACTCAGAGTAAGATGCATTCCGATTGTTTAAAAAATGGACATATAACGGATCTCTTTTTCCAAGGAAGCTAATAATACCCTCCCCAACTCTAGGGTAATATTTAACAATAGCGTTCACAGGGAGGGCCGCGTCCATCCCTTTTAAGAGAAGTGCATCAGCAAATGGATCTGGTTCATCAGTAGAAAGTTGATTAAACATTTGACAGACATAAGGCTGTAGTTGCTCCTTGGAGCCTGCTTCCACTGTGTCCATAAATTGTGTTCATGTCAACATATTCACCCCCCAACTGGCTGCTGATATAAAAAGGAATAGTCATACTGGGGAACTTCACTGGATTTACTGGGATAAGTTCAGGTGAGACGTTTTGAGTTAGTATAGCTGAAGTAGAGAGTCCAATCTCCTCTCTGCTCTGACTTTTTCTAATTATACTTTTCCTGTAGTATGGAATTACCCTGACGATGAAGGCAACTTCTGGACAAGTGCCCAGAGAAACCGCAAAAGAAACAATTGATCCTGTAAGATCTGCATCCATAATTGTTTTGAAGTGGGCTACCCCAAAAAGTTAGGCTGAGGTCAAGCGGTGTAAACAGACCCTTCCCAATAGGTGAACAGCTTGCAGCAACTTGGTTCAAGATGAGGCGTGTAGTGATAATAAGGCTGGGGGTTACTAAATGGACGCTGAACTAGAGGTGATAATTTCCCTGAATAAGAAAGTCCATCAGCGGATTAATAGGGCTCCACTATATTTTGGGCAGAGGGAAGGTAGTGGATAACTAGCGTAAGATCTGAATGAGTATAAGAAAAGGTATAAAAACTTCTAAATATGGAGCCACGGTATTAAAATGCTCACGGTATGGTTTCACAGCGGAGGTCAACGCTATGCATACATCAGATTTGGTTAAAGTTCCTGCCCCAATTAACACATGGGCTTCTTCCATAAAGTGATCTGCAAATACGGTGAGGGTCTCATCACGCTGAAATCTAATGGTCAAGAATTTGGCCTTCCACTGCACCATTATCATGGTTCCTCTAAATAACCACAACACAGTATCTTTCACTTTTTGATAGGTAGCAGAACTGGTGGAAAGATAGCAAGTAACTTGGTCAGTGCTTTTGACGTCAAAGGTAGATAGTAATGATTTAGCTTTAAGCTGATCTGAAGCTCCTTCTACTGCAAACTCAAATCACTTAAAAATCCATAGATGTTCCCATTATGATCAAACAGAGGCAGCCTATTAATACAAACCTTCTGCAGAAACTCCTTCTTCTACTGGAGCACAGCGTCCAAGGCAAGCTTGAGTTCTGCATATTCAATGGTTGCAGTATCTTGGGAAGACTCCTTGCTAGAGCAAGCCTGATATGACATAGCAAGCAACTGAGGGATGTTCTTGATATTGATTTGATCAATGGGCCCCCTGTAGTGAGCACCACTGTTATAAAATTGGCAGATTTGTTAAGATATGCCATAGGGGTTTTGCACAGGGTTAAACCCACTGAGAAACAGGACCAACAATATGATGATCGTTGTCCCTAAAAACAACAGAATAAGCTTATTCAATAAATATGGAGCACTTGCCCCCACCACACTTTTTTATTTAAATAATAACTATAGTGGATCCTCTTGTTCCTCTTGTCTCTAAACTTATTAACAACCAACCTTTCTTAATCATCTCGTCTCACCTATATTGTAGTGAATTTGGATGTTACTGCTTCCATGGCTTAGTAATTTAATTCGACATATCTCATTGGTTCCATCAATCCTTCATATATTAATTTCCCAAACGCTTAATTCAAGAAATTGTACAACATTCCAATATCGCCTCATCTTGAGGCGCTCAAATAATCATTAATCATATTAAGCTCAGCAGATCCTATCCAATCACCATACCAACTTAGGGCTTATCATCCAGTCATATCATAATCATGGCAAAGATAACCAGTATGATGAATCTAGTCCTCCTAATAAGTCCTGGTTGACTTGTAATAAGTGTGAGAACCTGTACATTTCGCTAATAACTGTGGACAGAGAATTTGAAGGATCAGGTTAACTTGGTCAAGCCTAAGGAGGAAAAAGAAACTTTTAATGGGCAGAGAAAAGACCATGCGGTCTGATTGAGGGACAGTCTAGAACTGCAGGTAACCAAGTTCACTCAGATAAATTATATGAATTAAACAAGTCAGATCTATTTGTGGACGATCCTGAGTTAGATCCCCTTCATCAATTGTTTACAAAGATGTAAACGCAATAATGAGATCAAATTTAAGGGGATTGCACCCAAAAATAATAAAGGAGGTAGCTCGCCTATATGCCCAACATAGTGGAAAATTCCAAAATGCTTTAGACAAGACTGACTTAATGAATACCAAATTTGATGAAGCCAACGTATCAATTCCAAATGGTACCATTTGAGAAACGTTCCCTTGATATGTCAGCTCAATTGATTCATACCCTAGATCTGACCAACGAATCTGTTATATATGAGTAAACAACAGCTTCTATTATTCTTCCAAGTGCACATATATGGATATTTTAGTAACCCAAGTCCCTGTCATGGCAATTATTGACAGTGGAGGGCCTGTTAATATAATATTGACCAAAATAGTTAAAAGATTAAAGGCCAAACTGGATCTAGAGCACAGGAAGCAATATGGTATGGCTATCTCTGACTCTACAACTTCCTGCGGGGCCTATAGCGTCTGCTGCTACAGTTTGGATCCTTGTTCATATTGTCTCTAGCAATTGTCTTAGCCAACCAGAAGTACAACATCCTTATTAGCACTGACTTCATTTAAATGTATGGGGTCAAATAAGATCTTAAGACACTTTAATGATTATGGGGGCAGACGTCGCTGCTAATTTATCAACGTGAGGGTAAGGCGCCCTAACAAGAGAAATAAATACATTAATATACTCTATAAGGATGGATATTACATTTTGGTTACAATTGGTTAGGAAGAAAATATAGAAGTTACCCAAATACGTAGACAAAAACGTGGAATCCCGATCCATTCTAAGAAAGATGTCATAATTCAGCTGAGAATGCAACAAATCATGGAGACCAGACTGACATTGGAGATCCTGGTATAATCATATTTAAAAAATTGAAGTTTTTTTTGGCAACAATCGAGGATCAAGACTTGGGTAGTCTCAGAGATTTTAATCTCTGGTCATGAGGAGATTTGTGTCCCTTTAGCTAATCTGGGAAAAATTCCAATATAAGTCAAACGGCATCAGGTAGTCGCATTCAACAGTTGAAACTGGTATTGGAGATTTGTTCCTTCCACAAATTTGGAGAATTAGACAAATTAGGACTATCAAAGAAAACTGATTGGAATAACCATATTCTAATCAAGAGGGATCAGTTAGTTGGGTTAACAGAGGGTTGAAAGGACAAAGTTCTGGCCTTATTTTGAAAAATACCAAGTTATTTTACACAAGATGACCATGATATTAGGTGCGCAAAGGATGTTTTGCACCAAGTTGATTTTGGGGATGCTGTATTAATTCAATTGAGGTCTATTTAAAGGACTAGGGCGGCAGAGGCAATTATTACCAAAGAAATCAAAAAGCTCTTGGAGCATAGAATGCTCATCCATCTTCCAGCCCATGGGTGAGTCCTATACTATTTTAAAATGAATGATGGATCAAATTGAGTTGTAATTGAATTTATCAGTTAAATAAAATCACAAAAAAGACGTGTATCCCCTGCCTAGAATCGATGATGTTATGGATTGGTTAGGAGGAGCCAAGTTTTCCTCCGCCATGAACTTACTCTCTGGTTACTGGCAGATAGATATACCCCCAGAAGACCAAGAGAAGTGTGCCATTATCATGGTACAGGGGTTGTGCCAGCTGACTAGGTTGCCTCAAGGTTTGTATAATGCCCCTGCAACGTTCCAGCAGGCCATATATCTGATTTTGTCAGATCTAAAGCTGTCCTGTGTCCCTGTCTATCTGGATGATATTAATGTATTCAGTTGAACGTTCACCAATCACCTACATCACCTTGAGGAAGTGTCAAGCAATTGACTTCCGCAAATTTTAAAATTAAGCCAAGGAAAAGCCATTTTTAAGGAAGAATTGGAATACTTGGGATTCATAATTAATTCAGAGGGACTTAAGCCCCAAATCCAGAGGGTAGAAGCAAAAGATGGATGTCAGTCCCAAAGAGCGTTTAGATATAAGTCTCACTTGGAATAGTTGGCTACTATCGCCAAATCATTAATTATTTTGCAAAAATAGCCAATCTGTCTTAACAACTATTGAATGATCTATAGAAGGGATTCATTTACAATGATGAGGCTCAAATCACATTTTATGAATTGAGGAAATATTAGACATCAATTTTAATTTGAAATATCCAAATGTCAAAAAACTGAACATTATTCAATTGGATGTGTCACTTATGGCAATAGGAGCCGTCCTTAGTCAAGTTGACGAAAATAGGAACGTACATCCTATAACATATATCAGCCAAACTCTGTCAAAGGCTGAGAGGAACTATATGGTCACAGAGTGAGAATGTCTTATGGTTATATATGCCTGCAAGCAATTTTGAGTATATATCCATGGAATGCATTTCAAGGTCATTGACAACAACGCCTCTCTCCAAGGGTTATAATCTCAAAGAACCAGAAGGGTGATTGGCGCGGTGGGCTTTAAAGTTGCAAGCCTATGACTTTGCGATAGAACATTAGATAGGAGATAAGAATCGAAACACTGATGACTATTCAAGCAAATGATCCATGGGGAGTTATAGGAAGAACCAGTCAAAATTCAGAAAGTGCTGTAAAAGGCAATAGATAAGACCAATTTTGTCAACAGTCAATTGTTTAAAATAATGGGAGAGAAGAGGCTTTTGTTTCCAAAACTTTCAGAGTGCACAGAAATAATTTGTGCTGCCCATAAGGTTGTCAGGAATGGTGGGATAAAGAAGACTCTCAAAAACAATAGGCAATACTACTATTAGGAGTCCCTGAGTTACAATGTTGTCAATTATATCACCAGCTGCATGGAGTTTCAGATCCACAAACCACATGAAAATGTGACGAATTATAAATTGTGAAGCCACAATTTGCATAGAAAATGGTCTCAATTGATGTTATGGGACCATTAGATGTTAGTACGGGTGGGGTACGTTACATCATAGTAGCAATTGACCACCTTACAAGGTGGGTCAAAACTTGAGTCTTAAGCTGAGCTGATTCCATGAGTACTGCTAAATTTACCTTGGAGCAGGTGGTATATTGACATAGGTGTCCCAAAAGTGTTGCTGAGCAACAACGGAATAAATTTTACCTTATTTATAAATTACCACCTGAGAACCTAGTGACATCTTGGTCAATGGCCACCATTACCCCCCACCAGCTAAACATGGCCCAGCACATCCCACCGCATGCCTATATTTCATCCCCATCTGATCATCCTTTTTGGGCTCACACCAGCAACGGTTGCACAGTTTGCCCCCTATTCCATGAGTTTGACCATTTGAAGAAAGTACGTTGTTACAACTCAAACCATGCGAAAACTGCTGACTCCACCCATGTGGCCACACCAATAGCGCTTAAATGGGGATTTTGGCTGCCTCCACCCCCTCTGGCTGAGCGCTTGATGAATCTGCAGAATCTCAAAACCAAAACCCAAGCCAACCAATTTACTCACAATCTAACCAATTGATAACAGGCTTGGACCCAATTCAATTCAACCAACTTCCGCCCCAAAACTTATTAACCAAAGCCATATATCCCCAAATTTATCCTACTCAACCAAAATCCCTGGGGCTTATTGGATAAAGTGAACTAATCTGATGGAATTGTCCTACCTCTAGACCAACCAATTAACTTAGAACCTTATCTTAATTCAGACTTTGATGCCCCATTCCCGCCCAAAAAATATATCCTCAAACCCACCGCTACCCCTTTCCTGAGTGACCATCTGCTAGCCAAGGTTGTGGTGGCTTCACCTGAAAGTCAACATCTCCGCAAAGCTGTGGAAGCCTCTGTCACTGAATTTAAAAAAGGGCTTCATGACCCCACGTTCCCCCTGATATCCCTTCTGTTTCAGAAGAAGAAATCAACTGACTTAGAGCAGATGCCCTCACTGCTGTCAAGCATGTCACTGAATTAGCATGTTTTTCCACATCACCATGCATCTTAAGAGCCAACACTGCAAAATTTGCTCAGCTTCTTGACGCCCACATCAAAGTAGAACACCAGTTTGTCAAATCTGTAGAGGCTATGCTTCTGGCCCAAATTGTCAATGATGACCTCAGCAATTATATTTCACCTTGACCCTCATCCTTTGGATGCCCCAAACCTTTTGCTCTATGCATTTGATCCCCCTCTTAAATGTTGAAGCCAAAATTGATGATCTGCCTGAACCCCCTCCCTCCACCATGGTGGGATAAGCGGATCACTGCTGTGCCACCTGATAGTTATTTTTTGTTTTTTGTGTGTCTTGCTGCTCTTTTTGAGTGGTTAATTCATATTTTGGTTTGTTTTGTTGGAATTTCTGTTTCAGTAATGTCCATCCCCTGGTTGGCATACCTCAAATAACTAGTGTAATTCCCCGCCTGAATGGTCTGAAGAGATCAAAGAGTTTGGCATCTGCACCCTGTTGATCTTTATGAATGTAGTTGTTGAACGAGTCAATGGGATGCTTCTTCTACATGTAGTGAGAAGTTCCTGTAACACTCCCGTTCTCAGTAATGTGGTGAGAGATGCAAAGACACTTGCCAGGCGACTAGTCATTAGCAAGGTGGTAAACAGGGCACTGTGGAGGATGCCAGAGAAAAAGGGACCCAGGGCAAGGGTGTACAGAGAGGTATATATTAGAAGATAGCATATAAATAACAAAACTTGGGTGGAACCCAAAAAAGGAGTCTGTTGCGATTCTGATATGCTTTTATGATAAGCCCTATGTCATTATGTTATAATGGATAGAATCTGCCAAATTTGATATGAGTTATGCTTATTCGAGCACCTTGAAATGTGGCAATATTAGGTTGTTGGGAAATCGCCTTGAATTAGGTGATCATGAATTTAACAAAAGAATTGCCATAACAAATGAGATGTGGCAAAGGGGGTGGAAGGCGAGTCAGTAGGGCATAAGGCTACCAACCTGAAGGTTGCGGGTTCAAATCCCACCTTTTACACATCAATTGGGGTGCCAGCCAAATGGAGCTATTGGCGGTTAGTAGGTCTAATAACACAAAGACCTTACCCATGACGTAACCAGAAAAATTTGAGTCCCAATCCAGAGGTGGAAAAACTTTCTTCAACGGAGTTGACCCTGTTCAGGTTTCATGTCATCTCTTTCTTTCATTTCTTTCTTTTGGTAATGATTGTCCCCTAGGCTTGCCTCGGTTAAATAAATGAGATGTGGCAAATTAAATTACTAAGCCAAGGAAGTGGTATTATCTGAAGTCACTACAATATAGGCAAGATGAGATGATTGAGAAGTTAGAGTTTGTTAGTTTATAGTGAGAGGAAAAGCAAAGATCCAATGTATTTATTATATTAAATAAAAGAGTGTGGTGGAAGCAAGTGCTCCATATTTGTTAAGTAGTTTATTCTGTTGTTTCAAAGTCAACAATCATTAAATCATTGGTCCTGTTGCTAAGAGGTTGAACCCTGTGCAAAAATCCTTATGGTGTATCTTAACGATTCTACCAATTTTATAACAGTGGTGCTCACTAAAGGGTGCCCATTGATCAATCACAAAAACTGATAAAGATTCCTTAGTCGCTGGCCATGTCATATCAGGCTTGATAAAGCAAGGAATCTTCCCAAGACATTGCAATTGTTGAATATTCAGAACTCAAGATTGCCCTGGACGCTGTGCTTGAATGGAAGAAGGAGTTTCTGCAGGAGGCTTGTATTGATTAACTGCCTCCGTTTGAGTTTGATGGGAACATCCATGGATTCTTTAAGTGATTTAGGTTTGCAGTAGAAGGAGCTTCAGATCAGCATGAAGCCAAATTATTACTATCCACCTTGGATGTTGGAAGCGCTGACCAAGCGTAAATATTTTCTTGTTAGTTATTATTGGCAAACAACCCTAGTAATCTTTTTACTGCATAGGTTTGGTTTCATTGTGCACTTAGTCCACATTGTATAGTATAATAGATTATTGATTGATAATAGTATGATGACTATTATTTATAGTTGAGTATGAATTCTTATATCTCGGCCCAACGCTTGGCCAGTATTCCCAATTAAATACTTAAGATGTCGTGATCTTAGGAATTGTTCCCTCATTCTGTCCAACCCAATCTTTGCTGAGATTCCCTGGTGTCAGTCTCTTTGGTCCAACACACAGTTGACAGCAATCCCCAATTGTGTCTCCTTCTTCTCTAGATCTCCACTCAGATCTTTACTCTTTTCTCTAAGAGTCTTCCAATTATCACACACAGCAATAATATCCTTGAAAATAATAGCATAATTGAAAGCTGATAATAGTTTACTACTTAAACTATATACTGGATGAACAATATGGAACTTTTTAATTAAATGCTGTTCTCGTAAATACTGTTTTTTATTATAAGTGAATCCTAGGGAATTTATAATGGGGATTTGGTCGTCTAACCCTCAGTTGACACCTCTTTGATGAAACGGCAGCTATTGCCATTAAATCACCCATCCTCATCTAGGCAGCGATGGTCTTCCCCATCCTGGCTAGGATTCCGTTATTGGACATCCTCAAGACCTAAACGGAAAGAGTCATAAAACGTGTCCCTAAAGTTTTCCTCTTGATCCAAGTGAACCAACCATCTTTGGCTAGCGACCAGCTTAGGTAATGGGACTTATTAACCATTAAGGCAGGTCACACACCAACTGATTGATTCGCTAGTTGCAGGCTGCATCACTCACCTTGCAACCTGATATTCATTCCCAATTATTCAGTGATGAAACCCTACTGATCCCAATTGGTACACCTGATAGTTAATCGCTATAAGATGCCCCTATTTTGTCAGCAACTCCGCCAAATGAGATCTCAAGTACTCATCCGGATTGATCCCTGATGGATACAACCATTTTAATATCTCAAGATCCCCCAAATGTAGTTACTCAAAAACTTGGGCCAACCGATTTCCAATTCACTTCCCCTTAGGGAATCATCTTCTAGCAAATTCTGGTAATCTAGCAGGCTGGGAATATGGGCAAAAATCCCAACACCACGTTACTTGGTATCTTTCCACCATTTCTGCTACCTATCAAAAAGTGAAAGATACTGTGTTGTGGTTATTTGGAGGAACCATGATAATGGTGCAGTGGAAGGCCAAATTCTTGACCATTAGATTTCAGCGTGATGAGACCCTCACCGCATTTGCAGATCACATTATGGAAGAAGCCCATGCGTTAATTGGGGCAGGAACTTTAACCAAATCTGATGTATGCATAGCGTTTACCTCCGCTGTGAAACCATACCGTGAGCTTTTAATACAGTGGCTCCATATTTAGAAGTTTTTATACCTTTGCTTATACTCATTCAGATCTTACGCCAGTTATCCACTACCTTCCCTCTGCCCAAAATATAGTGGAACCCTATTAATCCGCTGATGGACCTTCTTATTCAGGGAAGTTATCACCTCCAGCTCAGCGTCCATTTAGTAACCCCCAGCCTTATTATCACTACACGCCTCATCTTAAACCAAGTTGACATCAATAGTTCACCTATTGGGAGGGGTCTGTTTACACTGCTCAACCCTGTACAACTTTTGGGATGGCCCATTTTACAACAATCAAGGATGCAGATCTTATGGGGTCAATTGCTTTTTATGTGGTCGCTCTTGGCTCCTGGCTAGAAGTTGTCTCAATCATTGGGTCCATTACCTACCACAGAAGCAGTACAATCAGGGAAAAGTCATAGCGGAGTATAGATATGACTCTCTACCTCCGCTATTATGACTCAAGACGTCCCACATGAACCTATCCCTGTATATTTAGCAGAAATTATTAGTACAACGACGCCTTTCTATATCAGCAGCCAGTTGGAGGGGTGAATGTGCTAACACAAGCGCAATTCATGGACATGGTGGAAGCAGGCCCCAAGTAGCAACCAAAGCCTTATGCTTGTCAAATGTTTGACCAATTTTTTCAAATGAACCAGATCCATTAGCTGATGCGCTTCTAAAAGGAGTAACTCAGCCCTCCCTGTGGATGCTATTGTTAAAAAGTATCCTAAAACTGGGGAGGGTATTATGAGCTTTCTAGAGAAACAAGATCCGTTAAATGTCCACGTTTTAAACAATCAGAATGCATCTTACTCTGAGAGTACATACTGTGACACTGTCATAGCAAAAACCCAAGTCCACGTAATAATTAATATGGGTGCCCCAATCAACACAGTGTCCACAAAATTGGTGGCAAAGTTGGCATTAAAGCCTGAAGTGGAGCATCATATAGTGTATGGGACTGCAGGAGCGGAAATCACGGTCTCTGAAGGAGCGTAAAGCACGCTACCCTTGTGGTTTGAATCAATTGTCATTGTAGCCCCAGCTATAGTGCTACCAAGCAATAACTATGAACTGTTAATTGGATTAGCTTTTATGTGCCAATTTGGTGCTGTTGTTGGTATGAAAGTGGAGACATTTGAAATTCTGGGGCAGCGGATCCTAATCTACCTCACTTCCAGTGGAAGCCAAAGGATCTGGTACACATAGGTCACATTAACCTTGCATATAGTAATTAGGTGGTTTTGGTTTACTACCATCAACTAAAAACAAGTCTCAGCCCTTTCCCCAGCAGATATATGAATATCAAGGGTACCTCTCCGAGCTGCAGGGCCCATATCTATCCCCTCTGGACACCAAATAAACATAAACACTGAGTTAAAGGTGAATGTGCCTGCTGGGCTATATGGGGAGGTCATTGGGTCCTATCAGCAATCTCAGCTCGAGCCCCATGTGGTCTCAGGAATTACTTCCAGGGCATGAGGAGATTAAGGTTTTTTAGTGAATCTTCAGGATAAACCAATTCAGATCCGCTGACATTAAGTAGTTGCATATTTACATTTTATCCCAGTTGAAGAGGTCCTCCAGGTTCATGAGTTCTGTTCGCTGGATAATTTGGTCTGCCCATCAAACCACAGCTCAGCCTAATGGCGGTTGTACCACGTGAAAATTCAATGGGGTTAACGGAAGACCAGAAAGATCAATCAGAAGCCATATTTTAAAATCACAAAGAGATCTTTGCTGTTGATGATCATGATTTAGGGTGCACATGAGGAGTTATCCATTGAGTGGACACTGGGGATCATCCCCCCATCAGATCTCGGCCAATCCACTAATCTAGAGCAGCAGGAGAAGTTGTCTCAGCAGAAATCAATAAACTGTTGGAGCAAGGAATTCTTGAACTATAAAATAGCCCATGGTTTCCCCAATCCTAATTGTCAAAAAGAAGGATGGTGCCAATCGGGTAGTAATAACTACTGAAAGCTCAACAGCATTATGAAAAAGAACTCATACCCCTTGCTGCGAATTGATGATGCTTTGGACTGGTTGGGAGGAGCTCATTACTTCTCTGCAATGGAAATGATATCTGGCTTTTGACAGATCAAGTTACCTGCGGCAGAACAGGAGTAATGCGCCACTATCACATCAAAAGGGCTTTTTCAACCGATACATATGCCACAAGGGTTGCGTAATGCCCCAGCTACATTCCAATAGCAATGGACACTATCCTTGGCAACTTGAAGCGTCATATGATCTCGTATACCTTGATGATATCAACGTTTTCTTCTGCACGCTTTCTGAGCACCTTAACCATTTGAATTGTGGTATTACGCCAGTTGGCAGAAGCTAACATTAAAATAAATCCCCAGAAATGCCATTTTCAAGGATCAGTTAGAGTACCTCAGGTTTGTGATTGATGCAACAGGGCTGCAGCCCCAACCAGCCAAGGTGGAGGCCATCCAGAAGATGACTACACCAAAAAGTAAGTGTGATATACAAGTATTTTTAGGAATGTTTATCTACTATCGCCACTTCATACCTAACTTTAGCTGTATTGGAGGTCCACTGTTTGAGTTATTAAAAAAGGATGCCAAATTTGAAAGGATGGAACGCTGTGAACGCTCCTTTGATACACTTCAAACAGCGTTGATCAATGCACCAGTGCTTTGCTACCCAATTTTTGAAAAGGAATTTATTGTACAGATGGATGTATCTCTTTCCTCTGTGGGGCAGTTCTGTCCCAAAAAGATGATGAAGGGGAGAAGCACCCAGTGGCATACTGCAGTCAAAGCCTGAATAGCCACAAATGTAATTATACCATGATTGAGTGGATGTGCTTAGTGGTGATCTATGCTTACAAGCAATTCAGATTATATTTGCATGGTGTAAATTTTAAAGTTGTAAAATATCATGCCTCATTATGCTAGTTGAAGAACCTTAAGGATCCTGAGGGCTGTCTATCCTGATGGGCCCTTAAACTACAGTCTTACAACTTTGAGATCCTTCACTGACCAGGGGCAAAACACTAGAACACTGATTGCTTGTTTAGGCTACCAGCTAATTTAGCTATAGAAGATCTAAGCAATATCATGTATTTCATGATTCCAATATGACTGGATAATAAGCTTGGAACAGCTAAGGCGGATTGGGAAAAATCCTCTGAACATGGTATCAGTTACAATTAATTGAGTGCCTCAAGGTGATGCAATATTGGGATATAATGGGTCATTATTCGATTGCCTCTAAATAAGGTGATAAGATGATGTTGACATTCAATGAATATGAATTAAATCGCCTCCATTAGGGCGATAGAGAGCTAAAGAATAACAAGCCAAAATCGAGGAGAATTGGCAGAATAGAATAGTCCAAGCTATGAGAGCAATATCGTCCAAAGCTGCTATATATAAGCGATATGGGCAATTAATAATGTTAGGTTTTTAATAGTAGAGAGAGCGGAATAGCAAAAGATCGTTGTATTTATTAAGTAAATAAAGAGTCGTTGAGGCAATTGCTCCTATTTTTAGTATACTTTCAAGTGTGTCCGAAGTATTGATGATCCCCACATCATCTGTCTGTTGTTCAGTGGATTTGACCTGTGCAAACAATATGGTAGATCCTATTTATACCATCCAAAATTATAACAATGGTGCTCACTACAGGGGGCTTCACTGGTGGGCTGCTTGAGTAGTTGGAGGTTTGGTTACAGAGTTGCAAAAGCCACTGGTTAAGACTGGCGCTCCTCCAAGAGGGCGCTGGGGGTCTTGTCCCACCATTGGTGTGGTTGCACTGAAGGATACCATCTGGTTAAGTGGACGACAATGTCAAGCTTTTAACCAGATAGATCCTTTCAATAGTATCAGAATTTTGTGTTTTGGTTAGTCAGGAGTAATTTCCAGCTAGTCGCCTAGTTTGATACTATCTAATGTTATATATATAATTGAATTTAGGTTTGATGGAAGCTGCGTTTGCTAAAATGCCATCCAAAAATTTTCGTGGGAGTTTCTGGCGGAAAGCTGATGAATCCGTTACAAATCATCTGAAAATGGTTCTGCCAACTAATTTGGAGCACTGGCAACTCATGATAAGGATGCTCAAAGTTCTATTCAATTGCAAATATAAATACAATCAACCTGCGACTTATTCTGAGGATGTATTGATCTAATATTAATATTCTGTGATCAGATGAGCGGATCTGGATGGAATCACTTATGAAGTATAAATGAATGAGGTTTACGATCTGATAGAGTTTTGGAATCAAGAGGCGATAGGGTTTCCAGATTTGATTGGCTAAAGAGTACTTGGGCGCAGTAGCCCTGGAAATAGTATAAATAGTCGTTCATTCCCACCTAATAAACATCTCTCTTTCACCAATTTTACTTTTATTTGATAGTGGCTTAGAGCAGCTAGAGTAGGAGTAGATAGGACTGGGGATCCCAATAGGCGTAGGTGATCATGCCTGGAGTAGCCGGTGCTGCCAGCTCCCTTGCCTCCTCCATATGAGGAACCAGCAGGAACCCGGCCAGCTGGCTACCAGCGGATGAGCTGACTGGCTGCCAACCTTGTGGGGTGCATCTTGGGAGTGCCATAGCCGCCTAGGAAGGGGATGGGCTTGCCGGGGAATGCCCAGATGGGTTGGTGAAGGGTCATGAGGGTGGGGCAGCGCGTAAGTGCCTGAGCTGCCCAGGAAGGGGAAGGACTTGCTGGCATACACTGAGGACACCTGGGGCTAAAGGCGAAGCCATTGGTGGTTAGTTGATGGGTTGGACGCGGACTTGTAGGGGTTGGTACGCCAATTAAGGTGAAATGGAAAAGCCAACCAGTTTTCATACTGGTTGGCCTGTCACACTAGTGGAGCTCATGGTCGATTTTGCAACATTTTGCTCACTACAGGGCGCCCATTGATCAACCACTAATTACTCTAAATCTCCAGTCGCCAGCTATGTATTATACAGCCTGCGTTGCTGGGATTCTCACAAAACACTGCACCAGCTGAGTATGAGGAACACAAACTCGCCTTAGACGCAGTGCTCAAAAACCAGGACGAAATTTTTTAAGAACGGAATGCTGTCATGCACCAGCTTGATAGCACGTTTAGCCAAATGCAAATTATGGGACAACAAATCAAGGAACTCGCTAATCAGTTAATTGATACTACCAAATGGCTGCAGTACACAGAGCAGAAATTGACCAGTGCCTTATGGTCTTATCACTATGAAAAGGACGAACAACAAGGGGCACCATACGAGGAAGAATATGACGCTGGTCAGAGCTACTACACCCAGGATGGTAGTACTGGATATTAATATGAGTCAGAGCGCCAATTCCCTTAAGTGATGGCAGTTCTACTCAAGGCAGAAGACCACGTTACCCCCAAATCAGTGGACAATTCAACTTCTTTCTGGTCTAGCTTCTCATCGAGAAACTACTTTTAGATCCTGACCCATTCCTCAGTATGGCCCGAAAAAAGCTGTGAACGGGATGAGAAGGTTAATATTTAAAAAACTATTTCTGTTTGATTGAAATGGGAATATCCATGGCTTCTTAAAATGGTTTGAATTTGCAGTGGAAGGCGCATCTTTTAAATGGAAAGCTAAACTGTTGATATCTGCCTAGGATGTTGGGATGCCAATCAAGTCACATATTACCTCCCTAGTAGCTCTGTTACCTATATTGATGTAAAAGATACTGTGCTTCGCTTGTTTGGGGTACCCCAAAGAATTCAAAGCGTAAAGCAGAATTCCTAACGAATGTATTTCGCCAAAAAAGACTCTCAAGGAGTTTGCTGATCTCTTTTATGATGAAAGCTCATGCGCTGATTGGGGCAAGATACTTAGCAGAAGCTGACATGTGTATCGCTATGACCTCTCTGGTGAAGCCATACTGAGAGCTTCAAAATGTCATTTTGCCACTTCTGGATAACGACGTTCCCCTGCTCAAAATTTTACAGCTTTTGCGTCGCATATCCCCTAACTTTCCACCGCCAAATATGGAATGGAAGACTACCACCTCTACTGTACCCTCTTATTCAGGAGAATACTCCCGTCTGACTCATGTTCCACCTAGCAACCCTCAACCTTACTATACTCTGCGCCTCATCCTTGGCCAAATTATACTAAACAGTTTGATCATCATCCAGGGGCTGGTTATGAAAACCGTCAGCAACTTAGCCACCAACCAGGACCTAGTTACGCCAAGTATCAGCAATCATTCTACTAACCTGGGCCTGGTTACGCTGTTGACCCCAAATTCTGACCTGGACCCTCTTATAAAAATCAAGGGCGTGGCTCTTATGGGGTTAGCTGCTATGAATGCAGCCGCCCTGGTCACTTGGCAAAATCTGCCACAACAGCCGTGTGCACTATGTACACCAAGATCAATACAACCAGGGAAAGATGGAGCAGTGTAGAGATGAAGCTCTCTACCTCCATGATTTCAATCCAAACCATCCCAGAATCAATAGTAGTATATCCTGTGGAAGTCTCTCAGTACAATGACGGGACTTTATACCAGCAGTCAGTTGGAGGAGTGAACGTAGTGACATGAGCTCAAGCCAAGGCCATGGTGGATAATGGATCCCCAGAACAATTGAAGCCATATGCCTGTCAAATGCTTGATCAAGTTTCCTCGGACAAGCTTGATTCTGCTGCGGATGTGCCAATTCAGAAAGGAGTAAACGTTGCCTTCCAGTAGACGCCATTGTCAAAGAATATCCAAAGTTGGTGAGGGGAAAATGACTTTTCTTGAAAAAAGACATCCTGATAATGTCCACATATTAAATAATCAATATTCTTCTTTTTCTGAGTGTATGTACTGTGATATTTTTTAGCAAAAAATAAAGTTTGCGCTATAATAGATACTGGCGCTCCAGTAAACATAATTTCCACTAATTTGATGATGAAATTGACTTAAAGCCTGATGTGGACCATTATTTGGTGTATGGAACTTCTGGAGCAGAAATCACCATCTCTAAGGAAGCTCACAGTGTGGTACCTCTGTGCTTTGGTTCCATTGTCATAGTAGTTCCGCTGATTGTGCTACCAAATGAAAACTACAACTTGCTAATTGGAACTGCTTTACTGTAACATTTTGGGGCTGTTGTTAATATGAAAGAGGAGATCTTTGCCATTTTGGGACAGCGGATCCCAATTTACTTTTCCTCTATAGGAGCGCCAAAGGATCCAGTGCACATGAGTCATATCATTATTGCATATAGTGACAGGGTGATTCCAGTTCATTATTGTCAACTAAATAACAAGACTTTCCCCTTCTTCAGCAGATATATTGATATCAAGGGTACCTCTTTGAGCTGTAGGGCCCATATCTATTCCTTCTGGACATCATGTTTTAGTGAACACCAGGTTAGATGTGGAGTGCCTGTTGGCTATATGGGGAAGTCATTGGGTTCTATTGTCAAACACAGTTTGAGCCTCATGTGGCTCCAGGGATTATACTTCCAGGCCATGGAGATATTAAGGTTTTGTTAGAAAACCTCCATAATGAACCAATGCAAATCCGCTGACACCATATAGTAGCGTATTTACATTTGACTCCAATAGAAGAGGTCCTTCAGGTTCATGATTTTGGGTTGTTGGACAAATTTGTTCTATCAGTCAAGTCATTAAGTAGTGTAATGATGGTGGTACCACAGAGTAATTTAATAGAGCTATCAGAAGAACAAAAAGACCAAGCAATAGCTTTATTTCAGAAGTACAAGGGGATTTTTGCTGTCATTGATCATGACTTAGGTGTGCTCAGGGGGTGATCCATCAAGTGGACAGAGAGCATCCCCCAATAAGGTCTAAGCCAATTTAACAATTGGGGGAAGCGGAAGATGTTGCCACTAAGTAGATTGACAAGTTGCTGGAGCAAGAGATGCTTGAACCATCCAAGAGTTTATGGGCTTCTCCCATTCTGATTGTAAAAAAGGATGGCACCTATCGCGTAGTAATATACTACCAGAAGCTCAATGGTATAACAAAAAAGGACTTGTCTCCCTTGCAAAGGATTGACAATGCTTTGGATTTGTTAAGGGGAGCCTATTATTTTTTGGCAATAGACTTGATATCAGGTTACTAGGAAATCGAGCTACCCACAGCGGAACAGGAAAAAGAGCTGTAATCACATCAAAAGGACTTTTAAACTGATTCAGATGCTTCAAGGGCTGTGTAGTGCCCCAGATGCGTTTCAGCGAGCCATGGACACTATTCTTAGTGACCTGAAACTGTCATGCATCCTTGTATACCTCAATGATATTAACGTTTTCTCTCAAACCTTTTCTGAGCACCTTGACCACATAGAAGCAATATTCCGCCATCTGGCTGAGGCAAACATTAAAATTAAACCTCAAAAATGTAACTTCTTCAAAGATCAGGTGGAATACCTGAGGTTTGTGGTAGACTCTAAAGGGCTGAAACTACAGCCAGCTAAGGTGGAGGCCCTCAGCAAAATGACTACTCCTAATAGTAAATATAACATACAGGTATTTTCGGGAATGGTTGGTTACTACCAGAGCTTTATCCCTAATTTTAGCTGTATTATGGGCTGCTATTCAAGTTGTTAAAAAAGGACGCTATGTTTGAATGGACGGAACAACTTCAATCCACTTTCAATACAATTTGTATGGCGTTGATCAGCACACTAGTGTTACGCTATCTGAACTTTAATTGAGAGTTTATCATTCAGACAGATGCTTCCCTTTCAGCTGTTGGGGAAGTACTTTCTCAGAAAGATGACGAGGGAGTGGAACATCCTTAGCATACTGCAGTTGAAGTCTGAACTGCCATGAGCATAATTATTCTATGACTGAGTGGTAGTGCTTAGTGGTAATCTATGCATATAAGCAATTTAGAGTCTACTTGCATGGGTAAAGTTTAAAGTTGTAACAGATCACGCGTCATTACGCTGGATGCAGAACCTCAAAGAGCCTGAAGGGCGTTTGGCTTGATGGGCTCTCAAGCTGCAGGCTTATGACTTCAAAGTCCTATACCGCCCAGGAGTAAAGCATCAGAACCTGACTGCTTATCTCAATCGCCGACTTTTGCCATAATGGCGGACCTCAGTAATTTGATGTACAATAAGATGCTCAGCAGAAAATATGACGATGAACTTCCCCAAGTAATCAAAATGTTAAATGAGATGCAAATGAATACCTTTCTATGGGATGGGGAATTGTACAAGAGGATCAGCAATTCTACATTGAGTTTTCTGTTACCCTCAGCACAGACATGAAATATTATGAGCGCCCACAAGGCAGTCAGATATGGTGGGGTGCGCAATACAATGGAGTTGTTGCGCCCTTGATACTATTGGGAAAGCATGAGCTTTGATGTGCTCAAAACCTTTTCCTGTTGCCATTAGTGCCAAGTGAAGAAGTCATTCCGCCGTAAATCTTCATACTGGGTAGTGAAGCCACTTTTTACCTGGCATACGGTTTCCTTTGATGCCATTGGTCCCTTGCCAACAGGAGCTAACTGGTGTAAGTACATTATGGTGGCTATCGACCACTTGACCTAATGGGTTGAAGCATGCGCAATACATGATTCAGGGGCGGTCACAGTGGCCAAGTTCACAATGGAATGTATTAACCAGTAACATGGCTGCCCTCAGTTCATTCTTACCAATAATAAAACCAACTTCACCTCACACATCCTCCCCAAACTGAACAATCTTATAAGTAACCATGGGGTTCTGATGACTCCATATCACCTCGAGTCCAATGAAATTGTTGAACAGGTAAATGGGACTTTGGTGAACATGCTACAAAAATTAGTAACAGATTGACCTTCTGATTGGAGCTCCTTACTTTCAATTGCCATGTTTGCTTATAACATTATTTACCATTCTGCCACGGGTAAGAGCCCCTTCCAACTACTATATGGCAGACACCTGGATCTTCTGGCATTACTTTATTTGTGTGTAAAAGACACCAGCAGAATGGAACCCCATCGCTATTTGACTAACCTTGAAAACACTCTGTTCAATTTGAGATCAAAGCATATTCCTTCACTTAGTCAAGAAGATCAAGAATTAGGCTGCCACCAGGTACGTCATAGTTGGTTGGCGCAGTTCAAAGAGGGCGATATGGTTTTCTTCATGACCAACATGGGTTCAGGCAGAAACACAAGCTGTCCAGTATTTGGATTGGTCTAAAAGTTATAGAAAAACTGGGGTTGACGCTTATACCATCAAGGACCCTGCAAGTGGTTGGATCATTAACTGAGTGCATGCAAAGTTCCTCTGACCATATAAGCAATAGGAGCCTTATTATACAGTCAAGGAGGGGGTGATGTTACAATTCCAATATGACTGGACAATTAAGCTTAGAATAAATAAGGCGGATTGGAAAGAATCCACGAAACTAATATTATTTATGATTATTTATGTGCCTTGAGATGAGGCGATAGTGGGATATAATGGGTTATTATTGGATCGCCTCTAAAAAAGTTGATAAGGCGATAAAAAATGTTAACATTTGATGAATATGAATTAAATCGCCTCCAATTAGGGCGATAGAAAGCTAAAGAATAACAAGCTGAAATTGAGGAGAATTGGAAGAATAGAATAGTCCAAGCTATGTTAGCAGTATTGTCCAAAGCCGCTATATATAAGTGAGATGAGCAATTGAGAAAGGTTGTTGTTAATAGTAAAGAGAGGGCAGAACAGTGAAAGGTTGCTGTATTTTTTAAAAATAAATAAAGAGACATTGGGGCGATTGCCCCTATTTTTAGTATATTATCAATTGTGTCTTAAGGACTAACAATCCCCACATCATCTGTCTGTTGTTCAGTGGGTTTGACCTGTTTAAAAAAGTAGCAGATCCAAATGATACCGTAAAAAAGTATAACAGCTACAAAGGCTCTGATGCATCCTCAGTGGTTCAAATAGCCCTTCTTTGGCTATGAGTGCACACTTGGCTTGGTCTTTGGGGGTGATCTCCACTTTAATAATATCCACTAGTGAGGTCCATTGCAGAAAAGTATTGTGGCTCAAAAAGTAGGCAGAGAGAGTCATTGATTTGGGGCAAAGGATAACTGTCTTTCTTGGTGATGAAGTTGAGCTGGCGATAGTCCATCACCACCTGATGACTGCCACTCTTTTTCCAAAATAATAGGAGGGGAGGCCCAAGGGCTGCGTGAAGGCACCAATAGTCTAGCCTTGAATATTTGTTTAAGTTCTACCACCACCTGGGCCCCTTCAACCTTACTCTTTCGTTAAGTTTGGGACCAAAAGGGGGAGCGTCCACAGTCTCCACATAATGTAGAACTCCACTAATTTTCTCAAAACTATAAATCAAGGCTGAAAAAAGTTCAGATTACTCTATAATATTCCTTGAACTTGGCGCTGTTTTTCCTCAGTGAGCTCCTTACCAATAAAATTGTTGACTAGGTCCACTGATGGGGTTTCTCCAAACCAAAATTCCTCATATTTCCAAAACTGCAGACAACATCAACAGCCTCTACTGGTAGAAGGCAAAAATAAATGGCGGGACTATTTGAGCCCATTACCCTAGGTTTTTCAGTAAGGTTAGCCAACAACACCAATATGAATCTGGCATAGGCAGGATCTAGAATCTCAGACATGTTAGGACCTCTTTGCAAATGGTTTATCTAGACCTTGGATCTCCAGCAGGAATCTAGAGGGATGTTAACATGGACCCAGGTATCAGCAATAACTAGGTACTTCAGAGGTATAGTGGTCAGCCTAGGTAGATAGATCGTCATGCCTTTGTGACCATAAATACCAGGCGGGGCATTTTTGAGTTCCCCTTACATAAAGATCAGGTCAATCAATTTGGCTCTCACTCTCTAATAGGCAAGCCCAAGCCTTGACCTCCATTTTGGAGTTGCATAAGGTTTCAAAGATAAGGGGAACCCGATGTCCCAGCAGGGATAGAAATACTTAATCATAATGTAAAACTGCGGAGTAATCTTGGAGAAACTGAGTTCCAAGAAAAAGTTCATAGCTTGAATTTTCCAGTGCAATGGCGGAATTATTTAAAAAATCTTTATATTGAATAGGTAGAGAAAACTCTCTATAATCATGTGCACTGCATTCCATCTGTGCCATATTCCATATAATGCGGCAAATCTGGAATGATCTTGATATACTTCATCAGTTTGGACGAAGTAACATTCATGGGGAACCACTGTCAATGATGGCAAGAACTGGAATTTTGTAATGGTCAATGACCATACATGAATCTTGTAAGGTTGGGAATTTCAGAAATTAATCAGATGGATTCCTCCCAATAATATTAGAATTAGGGGTGTCAGTTAGTCAGGCATGATTGCCAGCTAATTTACTAGTTCAATATCATTTAATGTTAAAAAATGTTAATTGTTTTAGGTTCAGCGGATTCCTATTCTGGCGCCAACTGCAAAATTGTGTGGTGATTGAGGGAATTTTTGGCAGAAATCCAACATATTTGTATTAACCATCTGATGATAATTTCGCTGCCTCAAATCTAAGTTTGGTGGCATCTTATCTTAATGCCAACTGCCATAAAAACAATTGTGAGATTTCTAGTGGAACGCCGAAGTATTCATTATCAATTGTCTAATTATGATTTTTCTGCCTAATTTGGATTACTGGCAACAAATTCTGAGGATGCTCAAGCATTTATAATAATAAAAATCTATGTAAGGCTGACTGACGACTCATGCTGAGGATTAGCAGACCTACTATTTAGTGATTAGGATGAGCGGAATAGGAGGTAATTGATATTACAAATGACTGCAATTAATTGAGGTTCCAGCTTGGATGGCCAAGGGTTTTTATAGGCGCAGTAGCCTAGAGTATAATTAGTCGTTCTTCCCTCTAAATAAAGATCTCTATTTTGCTCATTTTTTATCTATTTGAAGTAGCAAGAGCCACTAAAATTGACAGGGGTGGAACTGGAGATCCCAAAGTAGATTCAGGGTGACATGCCTGGAGTGACTGACGCTGCCAGCTCCCATACCTCAGCCCTATGAAGAACCAATGTGAACCTGGCCAACTAGCCACCAATGATGATGTGCTGATGGACGTCAGCCATGAGGGTGGTGCAGCGTAGGAGTGCCATAGCCGCCCAGGATGTGTGATGGACTCGCCAGGGAACACCCAAGAGAGACCATAGGGCTAAGGCGAAGTTGTTGGTCTGCTGGGTTGGTGGGTTGGAAGTGGACATGTAGGGGGTTGGTACACCTATGAAGGCGAAACAGAAAGGGTCATCCATTCTCCATACTAGTTGGCCTGGCACACTAGCGGAGCCAACTGTTTGGATAAAGCGATTTTATTTTTGAGGTATGCCAACCTGGGGATAAAACCGCACCAATTAAGGGAATTCAAATGAATGAGAAAGGAGTATAAAATCCAGAAAACCTCCATGCACGGCGTATGATAGGCCAGGAACTCCATGGACCACCTTTGCTATTCACTATATTGGTTCGAGCATTGGTGTGCAACGCCAGCACAGTCATAATTGTCCCCTACCCAAAGTTCCAGTACCAGAATCAAACTTGGGGAGGCAGCGTGGGAAAGCAATTTTCAAACAGGAATTATAAGATTTAAGTATGTCAATTATTGCAATTACTTTATTCTGATGAGGTTTATCAAATTGTGTCAATGGTGGGACATTTATTTTAAATAAATATTTAAGCTGTATGTTTTTACCCCATTCACTGATGAGTTACCAGGATACCATTAATTCTGGAGGCTTTTACACGCCTCATAACCAAAAATGCATTAAGCCTTTTTATGTAATATTTCAAATCAAGGTTGGACCCAATGGACCTCACTTTGAAACTCTATTCTGAACTTTGAGTTCACCCTAAATAAATGTTGCTATTTGCTAGTTCTGTTATATAATATAATTTATTATTTTATTTATCTGAGGAATTTTAAGTCCATCTGGGTCCTTTGGTGTCTGGTTGGGTGGGCTCCTCATCTAATAGGTTAGTTCATCACGGATGACAATACAATTGGAAGTGAGGAAGGGGGTAGACGTCCTGAGATCCTTTGTGGTGGAGATGCCCTGGTGGAGCGGAATACCTCAGACCAGTGGAGGTTGGCTGGGGGAGCTTGTCAAAAGCCGCGGCGTGGGTGACCAGAGGCTGGAAGGACATTGTTGTCCGCCACACCTCAGCCTGCACCCATCCCTTTGGGATGGCGGTTTCCAGAGTGGCCCTGAGGTGACAAAGGCTGGTTCACCACATCTTGGCCCGGTGTTCCAGGCGAGGCCAAATGCCTGGATAGGACTATTGGTTGTTTGTTATGGCTATTGCCCTTTCCCTTGTGTGAGTGACCTCCATTCAAGGGTTTTAGTTCACGGTCAGTGGCGGGCTGAGCTTTAGGAGCCCCTTCCATTACCAATTAGATGAACTTGAACAGCGAAGTGGGTAACCAGACTTATGAACTGGTGAGGTAGCATAAAAAACTTGGAAGATTCATTATAAGAAGAGTAAGAAGCATCAAGTCTTTAGTATTAATGGGTACTGAAACTTCTTCTTCAGGTATGATAGCTCCATGTTCATTAAAGATCACAGATGATCCTTGAGGCGTGTTAAGGATGTCAGCTTTGAACACATCGCCCTTCATGCTGATGGCCCTTTTTCCACCTCCTCAGCAAGTCATTTCCATCATGACTTTGCGCTGTTATGGAGCTATTGCATTAAGTGCATTAGGTTCAAGATTTCTTCTGATTTTTGACAACATAACCCCAAATACAGTTAGTGGAGTCAGAAGCGGTAGTCTTAGTATGTAGTTTCAACTCAGCGATCTTATTAAGCGCTTATTTGGTTTCCAAATACACGTAAAGCCATTCTTTTGGCTAATAATATACATTAAACTTCAGGATAAGACCCCATTGAGGAGATGACCGTGGTTATGGCATTATCCAAGGTAATGCGATGTTTGGTTACTAAGGCTGCGCTTGGGTTTAGATACCCCTGTAAACTCCATGGGCTCTCTCCTTTGTTCACAGGGTACCCATGAACTCTTGTTTTTAATTGGCCAGGGTTTGGTTGCTGCAAGATTCTTGGACTAAGTTGGCCCAAAACTGTTCCCAGATGTGGCATTCTTTAAGAAGAGGATTAACAATCTCCTGAGAGGTTCTGTTAAGGCAGAAGTGGATATGCTTCACTTTTACCAATTGGTAGCCTCTTCCATGGAACTTTCATATGCATAGAATAAAGAGGCAATACTTATCTAGATGGGGGTAATGTTCTATTAAAACATGATTTAGAAATATTTACAAAGAGGAGTAGAGAGGGTATTAACATCAGGAATTGGCGCAAGCTCGAAATTTTTGGTCTCAACATAGTCGCAGGGAGCTTGCTGATATAACCATCATCTTAGGCCCACAAGTTCCTTTTGGATATCATCCCAGTTTCAATTGAGAGAGGAGATGGAGGCCTAATGAGCAACCTGATCCTTTAATGTTTGGATGTCAGCGCTCTGAAGAAGAAGCTGACTTTCTAAGTTGTTCAATTGGTCGTTAAACCCTCAAAAGTTTTCTTTAGCTGGGTTTGAGACTACTGGCGAGCTTGGTGGAGGGGCTAAGGGTATCCATTTTATCCAACAAGGCCTTAATTAAGACCCTAGGGTTGAGGGGGACTCAGGTCACTTGAAGCTTACATCTTTGGGTCACATTACGGATTTGATCCTGTAAGGCAGCTAGAGCTACTAAAACGTCCTTTCTTCAGTGGTCGTTATGGTCTCCAGGAGATGACATGAAAAGCAGATGGCCTTGAGGCCACGGGGACCATAAAGCCCTTCAGGCCCCTCACTCCTGGAGGTCAAGTCTCGAGAGGCCAGCTCCTAATAGTGCTGATGGAGAGTCTGCACCAGGTCTTCAACTTTATGAAGGCGTTGGTTCCAAGCAGTTTCAAGGATTTGTACATTCTAATAAATCTTGATCCTCGAGGTAGCCTGAAATTTTGCTATCCAACACCATGAGCTGATTTAAGGCTTCATTTATTAGTTGTTGGTTATTAACAATAGCTTCTTATTTGTTGTGGATAAAGGAGGAGGCCGCTTTATAGAAGTCAACAACATGGGTGTGTAAATTTTGTGTAAGCCCTAGTTGCCAGGAGACTTCATGAAAGTGCAGCCTGACTAACTGTAAGAGGTGATGAATGTCCAGATGAACGTTCTTTGAAGATAGCGCTCAGTCTTAAAGTCAGTTCTCCCACTGATAGTTGGGCTGAGGTATATAGATCCCACATGGCAGAAGGCATTGAAGAAGTGGGGAGTGACATGAGCAGCCTCTCACAAAGTTACATCATATATTAACTGTTGGCTAATTCTGTTAAGAACTCATATCTAGGCGGTATTGATCACTGTCAACGGAAGGTAGAGTGAACTGGAACATGGCGCGAAACTAAGATCTCAGGATGCATGGGCAATACTTCATATCGCGAGGTGTTAATTCATTAAGCAACGCTTCTTGAACAATCAGCAGGTTGACTTTATTGGCTGCTATTATTCTCAATTGTTCATGATAATTGTTTTACTCGGAAATCTCAAACCCCCTGTAATGAGCACCATTTCTGACAGCGTAAAAGTTCTGTTGACTAATGTTAGATTTTGAAAGCATGCAAAGCTCTAAATTAGTGGAGAAGTTGGAAAACAAAAAATGAGGCGAATATATAATACTTATTTATTTATAAAGCGTCAATAACTATAGGGCGTGTAGGGACATGGTGCCTCAAGGATCTTTGCAGCCCTGTATGATCAGGATCTTCCTCTTCCTGTCTAGCTTGACTGCCTGGTCAGCGCCCTCATTGTTCTTCATCATCCACCATGACCGCAGCGATGGGAACCACGCCTCTTGTGATTTAGGAAGTGGGGACAGGATTCCTGAAGGTGTTTCCATCGATTTTCATTCATGTGATGCTTTGTGATTAAATCTGGTATTGGTGCCTTCAGGTTTAAGTTCCGTTTGTACTGGTTTGAGAGCTGATCTACTGAGTCTCCATTTGGGAGTAAGGATGATAACTAGCTCGTCATCTTAACTTCTGTCAACTTCTACACATCGACTGAATCAGGAGTTTGCTTAATATTTCGCCCAGAGGTTGTGTAAAGTAGGGACAATTCAGACAAAGGTTACTTATACAAGCAATAGTATTTTTTCTTTGTGAGTTCTTCATTACCAAACACCAGAGGAACCTCATAATTGAGCCAGGAGAGATAACCATATTTCATATCTATGATTCTGTCATACTTGAGAATAGATTGAGTGCCAATGAGCATAACATAAGTATTGTTATCTAAGGCCACAGCCATGTCAACAAAACTAGCTTAAAAAATCGATGGGGTAAAGAGGGGTATGCCCCAATAGCATGATTACTGTTAGAACCCACAATTCCATACACTTGAGAGTATTCCAGGTCAGAAGCCAGCATAAATTTATTAATAAGTTTAAATAGATCACATTGACTGGTGAACTGGTATCAAGGATGACCAAGACCAATACTTTGGTGATGATGACTTCCACCTTGGTTATAGTCCCCCCAAAAGTTAAGGTACAGAATTAGAACCTCATTAAAGCAGAAAGTGGAGGCAAGTTTTAATTGTCTCAGGATAATTATTTCAAATGGACTTTAGCGTATAAATCTGTTGAATAGGTTGGATCGACAAGGCAATGAACTGATTGGCATCACTATTGGTGTCAATAACCACAAGGCAGCTCAATACTTAGTTAAGATATGTCTCTTCAGGTAAAATGGCCCTATTTACTCCTTCCGGGTTGAACCACTCCGGTATCCTACTTCCTAAGGGCTCCTAAGACATAGTATCCCCCGTCCTCTTAACACCCTTCAGCTTCGTCATCAGAGGGGCTCTCTTTGCAAGTCAGAAAAGCAGTAGAAGTTTAATCAAGGTCAGGAACGCCAGGTTCACAGCACCTTCAGACAGTGCACATTGTCAACCTGGCCTTCCTGTTGGTAGTAGAGGCCCTTGGAGCGCTAAATTATTATTCTAGTAGTGAGAGGAAGTGGTTTATCTTTAACGGCCTTTGGCTTGTGCTTTTTGTTGGCTGAAATTGGCTGCACCTTGGGGGCATGTTTGAAAAGGTAAATGAGAAGGAAAGATGCCAGGGACGTTTTTGAAATGCGACTTAGTGAGACGTGACAATGGGGCCACAGAGGGAAAACCCTTGGTGAAGGCCATGGAGCGATTCAGATTTTTAACTGAAGCGTAGGGAGATTACTGTATGTGGATGAGGCACTCAGGTTAACCTCATCTGAAGGAGTGAAGTTTGTTTTGACTATACTGTGGGAGCAGCTGTTGGAGTGGTATTAAGCACAGGAGGGGCCATAGGAGTCATCGTAGACTCTTCCTGCCAAGCTATGGTTGTGAGATTCTCAAAGGTTAAGACTTGAGGTTAAACACAACTCCTGGAATAGTCTCGTTTTTAGTAATTGGCAACATCTAGCAAAGCTTCTTTTATAATGTGAACATTTTGGAAGTAGCGTTTTACTGTGATAATATGACTTACTAAGTCAGGGTGGAAAGCCAAGCCAGCCATAATGGCAGCAACGGCGTCGTCAAGAGTTAATATTTTATATGATAAAAGCGCCTGGGTTTCTAGGTAGAATCACTCAGAAAAAGAGATAACTGATTTCCCCTTATTCATGTTTAAACCCATAGACGGCTGTTTTTCTGTCGTAGACTCTGCATTGAGCCAAATTTTTAGTAAGCGCTCCTTCAACATCAGCCAGATACTTAGGGTATCCATTTAGGATATATTACTATTAAGCCAATTAACTCAAGCAGGGAGGATATGCTTGATTTTTGGTGATTCATTCACTCCATAGTCAATTCATATACATATAGAAACGAAGCAATACTACCCTCACCTGGGTAGATTTGTCTTAAATAAGGGGTTAACAAGAACAAGATCATTCCTAGTGGGAGCATGAACAGCGAGAGCAGACCCATGAGATATTTGAAAGAGCGCTATTATAACGTTTTTTTTTAGTACTAGATGCTATTATAACGTTTTAAGACGTGAAAAAGCGCTGAATAGTTGTTGTTTAATGCAGCTATCCTTAGGTCATGTTTGATATTGAGGTTAGGAGGGTTACTAACCCAAACGTTCTCCATTTTTTTAAAAAGTTTGTGGTGTACAGGTGGCCCATGTAGTGTGCACCACTTGTTGAATTTCTGGCAAATTTTGAGCTATCTGGTGCTTATTTGGCTAAGGATTTTGATAATAAAACAGTTGCTGGAGTATTGAAACTCTCAACCGCTATCTTACACTTTTGGGGTGATTTTAAATCACAAGTATAGATAAGTTTTAATATTAAATGGGAATATAATGTCACTTGGGCTTAGTAAACCAATAGATACTTTATTAGGGTAACGCCTTCCCTTTTTTACAATACTTGGAGGCTAAACGTGGGTTATGTGATGTTATATGATAGGCAAGGAGGAATTCAATTAGGTTAAATGTCGATTTGGCCTATAGAACCCTCAAAGGGCGTTTTTTTTAGTACTAGATGGTCCCTCAAAGGGCGTTTCATCTTAAAAAAGCTGAATTTTGGGTATAAGGTTGAGGGTAGGAATGATGTAACCATGAGTTAAGATTTTAATATAAGTTTACCAATCAGCCATCTATAAAATATATTCACATCAGCCAATTACCAAAAGGTCTTATGGACGATTGGCTAATAATTATATTTTTCCCTGTACCAATTCAGTCTATAAAGGAAGTGATTTGCTCTTAGTCAGCACCTAATTTAAGTTTTGCTTGTGGACTTTCATGCCAATTGCCCTATTCCACCTGGGGTTTGATGTAACCCCCTCATTTTAGTCCGTGTTTCAGCTGAGAATTAAGAGTAAAATCATTACTCTTATTCATAATGATTCCGCCAAAAATTGTACTAAGGATTTTTATAGGATGTAATTTTATTTGCCAAAGGGACATTCTTTGGAATTAGTTAAACATACAAACTGTCTGACAAAGGTCTTTTGTTTACCTAATTTTTATTGTTTCAAGTTTAGTTGTAATTTTTGGCATTTAAAGAATTTAATATATTGTCCCCAAAAGATAGACGTTGGGTGAGTGCATAAAGTGAGTGGTTGGCGCCGCCACTTCCATACTTGGAGCTAAAAGAAACCCCTGTAAACTTACCAACTGGCTAACTGGCAACAAGGAACTAAGGTGTGACTAATCTAACGGACTGGGATTGATGTGGGTTGGAGCTGGGCCACCCTGGGTGAGTGTAGGTCTCTGACCTACTAATTTGTTATTT
Source organism: Massospora cicadina (assembly GCA_022478985.1). NCBI lineage: Eukaryota > Fungi > Entomophthoromycota > Entomophthoromycetes > Entomophthorales > Entomophthoraceae > Massospora > Massospora cicadina. The sequence continues at coordinate 110,925 of JAKSZP010001419.1, read as the reverse complement.
GTTTGATGGTGAAGTTGTTGGTATATTGGTTGAAGAGTTGCTGCCACGAACCAATAGTGAAAAGTAGCTGATGAAGGCAAAAGAGCATGTTTCTGCAGTCCTCATATTGTTTGTCTGGTGCAATTGCAGTGAACTGGATGAGGCAGATTTCAAAATTTGCAACATTGGTGCTCACTACAGGGGTTCATTGTTCTGCACTACTTTACTAGCCAGAGGCCCAATTGTTAGGGTTGTTAGGAGGTGGCTTATAATCATCGTTTTATTGGCAAGGTGAGCCAACTGTTTACCCATAGAGCTATTATCCTCTGCTTGATGACAAATATTTCTAGATTCACGTTTTTTCTTTTCTGATGCCACTTGGAAGTAGAGGTGATACCAATGACCTATCACCATAATGTTAATAACTACGACATGGAGCCTATATGTCTTATAATATGGTGCAGTAGACATTTTTAAAAAGATTATAATCTTGTTAAGTGGGTAAATGTTGGTAATTTAAAACAAAGCTACGATTTCTGTAATGGATTCTGTAATAGTGTATTAATTAGTTGGCTTGGCTGCCAATTAGTTTGACTAGTTTTGATGATTTTAGGAGGTTCAGTCCCAATTCATCTCTTCTTTAAATTGAATCATGTTTTTTTCAATTTCATCTATTTCTAAAAACATTGACTAAATTGCCTCTCAGATTTTTTGTTGATGAGCCAAGCTGACAGGGAGTAGTTAGATGCTTTTACTGGACCTAATGTGATAAAATTGGATTAAGCAGCTTAAGGCTAGTTCAGAGGCCCAATGGAACATTAAAACTTAAAATAAATAAAGTCATAATAGTCAAAGTTTATTATGTAACTAATACTAACTAAATTACCTGGGGAATCAGTATTATGATAATTGATAGGCGAATACCACGTGTGAGGATGAGAGTATATTCAGGAATGTAGAAGGTGATGGAGCAGTCCAAGTTCAGAGCTGGACTAATCCAGGATTCATCTTTTAAGGCTGGACTGAAATATATAATAGTAACACAGTCAAGTGTTTTCATTATCTGCCATATGAAATCAAAGGATAGTAAGTTATAAATGGTAGCATAAAATTATAAATGGGGTGAATAGGAGGGTTGAAATAATGAATACAACATCATACTTAATTTCAGGATAATAAGTCATTTAGGGCATAGTTTCCTATATTGTCAGCTAGTGAAGCAATAATGGGGCTATATCCATAATTTGTTTGGTTGTGAATTTGGCGTTATTCATGGAAAGCTCTCGGTGTTTTAAATTCTGATATTAATAATGATTACAGGCATTAAGCCTGATAAAGTATAGAATACTAGATATAAACTGATACTAATAACAATAGATAAGTCAAAATTAGAGTAAAGATAAATCATAACCATAAAGTTGAGGCTTTACCCAGACTAGAGTGCAGCCTGACATTGCCAGTAGCTTTTTAGGATTCTAATCACTGACAATAAATGCCTTAGATAAATTGATAGGCTTATAGTAAGATTTATTAAGATTGACTAGCAATTAATACCATCAATGATCAGTTTATGGTTGCTAGTAATCAATGCTAAGAGTTTCTTGTTAGGGTTAGTAGTTTGTGTTTTTCCAGAGTATGATGCTGTTGTAAATTAAAGATGGGCATAGTATTTTCATTTGTCGCCTAGGTATAATTACTCTAATCCCCTTTGAAAAAAGAATTTTAGTTGTCTACCTTTTATTATTTATGTTAAGTTGTGACACTTGGCATTTGGAGGAATGATTAAAAGGTCCCTGAGGATAGATGATGGGTAAGAACATTTATGGAGTGTTCAGTACCCTCACTCCCATACTTGGAGCTATTAGGAACCCCAACAAAAACTTATCACCTGTCTAACTAGCAACAAGGGACTAAAGAGTTTTTAACCCCAATGGATTTGGGATTGGTGTAAGTCGGAGTCAAGGCACCCTGAGTGGGTGTGGGGCTCTGGCATAAAAATGTCATTTAACATGAAAAGATAAAGTTGTTGGTACGTTGATGGAGGAGTTGCTGCAATGAACTGGTAGTGAGAGTTAGCCAATTAATATGAAAGAGAAAGGGTCATCAGTACTTATAATATTGGCCTGGCGCACTTGAAGAGCACCAGATGATGCGGATTAAATTATTGCAACAAACTTTTTCTATCATTTTCTCCTGAAACAACTCCGCGTTTATCTTCAGATAACTAAGTTTAAAGTCATCACTAACTACGCTTCTTTGTGGTGCTATACAACCTTAAGGAGCCTGAAGGATGTATAGCCAGATGGCCATATAGCTCTATGATTACACCTGCAAAGTAGTTTACCAGTTTGGGATATTCTACCCAAAATACTGTCAGAAATTCTCAGCCACCCATTATTTTTGCGCTGGTTCCTTACGCAGACCAACTGTTTGAAAAAATTAAGCCCTGCAAGTACAGGGATGAGCAGCCCCCATTAGGCACACCTTGTTTTGATTACTGAAGAACACCAAATTTCTGAAGAGTTATACTTTACAATATTGGAAGTAATATATGAAAAATGGTATCAACCCATCCAAACAGACAGTAATCACTATACAAGCTCACCAGATTGTTGGGCATGGCAGACCGATCAAACCTTGAAGCAGGTTTAACAGGGCTACCATTGAGAGTCTATGAGGTATTACAACAAGTAAATTTTAATGAAGTGTCAAGAGTGTCAGTTGCAACAGCCCTTTAAGGCCTCTACCACTTTACATAATTAATTAAGCCTGACTAGTCTTGGCGTACTATCTCTTTTGTCATTGTTGGGCTTTGCCTGTCAGTAACTTCAATCACAGGTACATTATTGTTGCCATAGAACACTTGACTCAGTGTTTTGAAGCCAATCCCCTATGCAGTGTTGGAGCAGTCACTGCTTCATAATTCATCATATAACATTATCCATAGAAACAGTTGTCCGCAGGTTATAATAATGGATAACACTACCAATTTTAATTCTAGAATAACTTCTAAACTAAACATACTTATGGAATTAGAGGGGTACACTCCACCCTGTAACATCCAGAAACTAACAGGTTTGTCAAGAAGGTCAATGGAATCTTAAAGCAGAGCTCTCTTCAAGTTTGCTACTGCTTTCACATCCTGGTGGACCTTCTATGGTAGCTAAAAAATATCTTTCTGCAACATTGGCTATCATTGCATTACATGGTTTTGCCCTTTCATCTACTCTAAGGTTTGCAGCCTACCTTATACTTTTATAACATTTCATTATAGAATACAAGGATGGAATTTGACCTGAATAATATCTTGACAAATTTGTTAAAGTCATAATTAAGAGTCAAACAAAAGCCTATTGTGCTACCTTAACTATAAAAATTCAATCAGAAGGCTCAGGATGATATACATTGAGGAACCCTACATATAATTAAGGAAGTGACTAGTATCATACTGTAACACTTATGGTTTTGGTAGAGCACACAAAATGTCAATGATTTGAAAAGGACCATATTTAAATCTCAGAATGCTTTTCCTTTAACGTCTATACCATTAAACACTTATCCAATGGAAGGATTATCAATAGGGTTCACGCAAAGGTAATAAGACTCTACTATGACAGTCAACTTCCTTAAGGAATCATTTTAAAAAGTATTAAGTCAAGGAAGAAGTGTTGTCAAGGATGTTGAATCAACTTTGGATAACTAAATACAATTATAATCTAAATGTATCAGGAACAAATGTGACACTTCCAGCCGCCAATCCTTGTTGTTATCCGTCCCATCTTTTATGCCTCCCAATTATTTCAGAATCATAATGCATTGGTTCTCATTCTCAGATAGGCTTTTACCAATAAATGGTACAATTATGCCTATTGTACTCATTGTACATATGTACCTTTTGTAATCATCAATGATTGTGGACCTAGATTCAAGCCATTTCTGTTCAGTGGCTAGGAAATAAAATATAAATATTTTTTCTATTTGTATCTTAATAAAAATCACGTTTTACCAATTTTGCTTAGTTTTTTGGAAGTCATTTCTGGAGTAGAAGTTTCACTACACCAAAAATGGAGGAATAAATTAATGTCTAGTTTTTTCATGATATTCTTAAAGTTTGACCTTGTCAGGGGACAAAGGCAATGCAATTTAGGACAACCAAAGAAGTTCAAAGAAGAAACTATTACCTGTTCAATAGTATGAATTTCCATGCATTACATAGAGCAAATGCATTAGGTAACAGATTATTTAGTTTATGCTTTATTCTGGAGGAGGGCTTAAAAATAATTATTACTTTGATCCTCAACAAGTTTAGCCTTTAAAACATCACACATTTTGATACCTACTTTTAACCTAGAAAATTACCCTTTACTATGTATACTCTCCATATTTTCCAAGTAAAGAAACTTTTATCAAAGAATATTCATTTTATTGTTGTTTTATATGGTGCTAACAACGTCAAACACCAAAAGTATAGCTTTAGTTGGTTTGGATTTAGCCTGACTTACCTTCAGAGTTTGATAAGAGCATCAGTGTGCTTAGGAACCGCTTTTGTAAAGAAGATTTTAAGGTCAACATGGTTAAATACACTTAGAAATAATGAGTAAAAGTCCCACATACCAAAGCATGAGGCTATTCTATTTTCCAAGTGGTGAACTCTATAATCAAATATATAACTTATTGCAACTGGCACTTCTTTTTAATTAGCACTCCCTGTGAAAGCAGGGCAGTTTGGAAATAAGGTGAAAACAATGACAAGCTTCCAGCAGCATAAAGAGAAATGAAGATGCTACTGTCATGGAGAGTGCTGATAATAAGAAAATTGCCTGGAACTAAGGATGAGCGACCCTCAGAACACCATTAAGAATACCTCCAGTACAGCCATCCATTAATGAGCGATGGAAAAGTAGCAGGGAAGCCATGAGCACTAGACATAAATTACCAAAATTGGCAATCAGTTACTAAATGTCTACCATAATGCTTAAATTCACAAATAATATAATATTTTTAGGGATCTTTTCTATTGGATTAAAGGGCGGAAAAGGGGAAAACTGAAGCGACAGAGGAACCTGTTGGGGTCCACTGCCTTATAAGCTCACAAAAAATAGGGAATATAAATAATTGCATTTGCCCTCAGGAATAATATGGCTTAAATTTTACTATGGTGTATCAATATTTTAGATTTTTATGACGCTATATTAATCTCAACCTGGCCATCCAAATTAGGCTCAAATTTTGCCACCAAATTTTCCCTCCTGGCACTTTCTACTTGGCAGATTGGCAGCACTTTTTCTGGAGGGTGACTGGGTGCACCCATGGCCAGGCCACATATGGCCGGTCCCAATGAGTAGGGTAGGACTTTATTGCACCCATACTTTAAGGGCAGTTTATGAATGCTGGCAACAAAGTAAACGGTTGTTGAGAATTGTCAAGACTGAATGGCTTAATCAACTTATTTTTTCTAAATATGTTTTAATTTTATCAATGGAACTCAAACGGCAGCAATAACCTCTTTTTGTGGAAAATTGCTGACGACCATCTGATGGCAATAGCTCCTGGCTGCCGCCATTTCCCAGCATATGTCACAGAATTTCTAGACCAAATCAGGGGTGTTTGGCATGGGGTAGAATTACGCTATTTAAAGGGGTATTCTGTCACCCACCTCTCATCTACCACATGGGAAAGTTGCCATGGTGACAAGATGGACGGCTCCTGGCTCCTACCCCTTCATGATTCAATATGGAAATCCTTACAATTAAGCTGTAGGGGTTGCTACCTAAGAATTACAGCAACCCTCACCATGGTGGTGGTTGTGGTAACTAGGTGGGGAGTTTTCAGGCTAAAAGTTTAATATTTTCAAAAATGCAAAGACAAAAGTTAAAGATTCTTAAAATGTCATAGTCCAATTCTACAAGTAGGAATGCTAGGTTATTTGGCAGACAAGCCAATGCGCAATCCCAGGTAAAAGTTATGCAATGCACCAGATAAGTTCACAACTTTACAAGATTTACTTGATGAGTAGAGAGCTTATTAACTAGAGATAAGCATACTTACAGCTAGAGGAATGCAAGGTGCCAAAGTTTTAGAGCTAGTGCTTTTGCCGCAGCATCCACGGCCTTATTGCTTTGTGCCATAATTTTCTAATCAAAAATGGTAAAGTAAATCAAGAATAAGGGGTTCGTTCAGCAAATAGAAAATTAAGCTAGTGAATATTGGGAAAGATCTGCTTATAAAAAATTTGCTAGTAGGGTAAATTTATGCTGATTGATTATTCATGAACAAAGCAATACTATTGAACGTTCTTAGGGATTAGATATCAAAGGTAATTTTATACCTTTGAGATAACCTTAGCTAAACCTTTACAATTGGTGAAGTAATTTAAGGGGTTATTATGTTTAGGATTAGGCAATGGTAAATTAATTTATTTAAAGGTTTTATAGTGATTCTAATCGTTTTACTTTAAAACAACCTTTTGACTTCTTTTAAAGAACTTTGAGGTAAATTACTGATTGTTTTCATATTGTACTAGTTTTAATTAGGGTGTTAGTCCATTTGCTTTTATATTTTTATTATATGAGCAATGTTACATCCAGGAAGATCCTGGATTGTGACAATTCAGGGACTTTTGGTCATCTGGAGAATACTTCTCATCATTTTTTGTTTAATTTGGGTCATGGTGCACTTCACTTAAATATAAAGTTTGTATATAAACCATGTGGTTTCCGCTTTATGCACATAAATTTTGACCCTTGCTGGTTTTTTGTTTGTTATCTTTGCCCTCTTGGACTTTGGTGCAAGGTTGTCTTGGGGCTTTTTACCTTACAAGCGTATAATAAAAAACTTAGTACTAATTGTATATTTGTAAGTCATTTAGAGTACGTATAATGTTGTGATAATCAGTTTAGGTTAATTTAGCATTTTGGCGTAGGTTCAGATTATATGAGACCTGAGCTGGTTCATTTAAAAATATGCATTTTTGTTGGTTTGGGATAGGTCCCAGAAAGGCGGCCTTTTAGGTTGATCCCACGCAATTCCAAAATTTGTTTGGAATTCTTCCTCTGGAGTTTCTTCCCTGAGCTGGGTACTCCTGTGGCTCTAAGGCCACACTTACCTTGTCTTATGGCAGATTTTAGAGCCTAACTATTAGTATTTGCTCAAGATTGGCGTTTATACCTGATAACAAATAAAATAAGGTTAATTACGGGGTTTGTTATCTCACTTACCTATTTCATATTTTTCCTCATTCTAAGTTTTCTTAGTTTATAAATTTAATTGTCCAACCTCAAGCTGAATAATCTCATGGCATCAACTATTGATGTCAAACTGAAGGCATAATTGTGAACAGTAACTGGGATTTCTCAACTGTGACATAATTTTGAACCACATGTGCATTCTGCATGCCACCAATCCACAGTTTGGCTGGCCTTTTTGGTCGCGTCAGGTCCCAGTTGTCAAGCAATCAGTACCAATGAGAGCCGGTGACTGATGGCCAACCCTGGATCTGAGGCAATTGGCAGCACAAAAATCCTAGTGGGGCCGCCCACTCACAAAGGATTTGGTTGGCACTTAGGGGACCTGTCCCAACAGGTCTCTCTCACTAACGGATAGTCCATCCAGAAAGGGGATGGCCATCCAGATGTGCTGGACTGCGCGCCCCTCCCACTCTTCAGTTGAAGAAGGAAATTTCTTGGTTGTAATGGAGACTGTCACCAACTGAAACGTGAGGGGGACGCATTAAAGCCAAGTGCTATGCGTGCTTCCTCATAGCAGGTGGGCTGATTCTGGAAACCCAGTCCCAATTTACCCTTGATGTTTGTCTTTTCCCATGAGGGGCCCAGAGTTTCTCCAGGTTAATTTTTTGGGGTTTGAGGTAACTCTACCAGAAAAGCCTTTATAATGGCGGCCTCTTAATGTGGGCCCCCTTTGAGAAAAGCCCTTCTTTTGCGGGGGTGATGTAACAACCAGTTTTGATCAATTGTTGCATTTTTTCTCAAGTTCAAATTTTCTGAATCTCAAGCTAATTTATCTAAAAGATTTTGCAGTTTTGGTCAGGTTTGGGTGAGTCCCTGTAAGGGCAACATTAAATGTCACCCATGCAATTCTAAATTTGTTTGAAATTCTTCCTCTGGAGTTTCCCCCCTGAGCTGGGATACTCCTGTAGCTCTAAGGTCGCACTTATCTTGTCTTATGGTGGATCGTAGCGCCTAACTATTGGTATTTGATCAAGAATGGCGTTTTTATTTATTATAAATAAAAAAGTTAATTATGGGGTTTGCTACCTCACTTATATATTTTGTCTTTTTTTCTCATTATAAGTTTCCCTAGTTTAAAGTTAATTGTCCAACCTCATTCTGGATAATCTCTTGCCATCAAATATTGATGCCAACTGAAGGCAAGATGGTGACTAGGAACTGGGAAATTCTCAAGTGTGATTTAATATACATAAATTTCTAAATTTTATTTGGGGAAGATCAACCATGGGATTAGCACTTCCAGTAAACTCTAACTACAAAACACCAAGAAATAAGGGGCACCCCAGAGGAGCCGTGGCTACCTCCTTTTGCCAGCGGAACTGCCAGTTGAAGGAAGAGGGGTATGACATGGGAGGCCTGGACAAAACTGAACACGAATGAAGGAAAGTGTCCTACAAGAGAAACTAGATGGGGAACCAGGATGACACCAACTTGCGTTGGCGGGATGGCAGGTGACAAACAGCCAGGTTTTAAAGTAATCCGTGAGGTGGGAATGGAAGTAATGTACAGCTTCATGGAGGGTTTGGGTAGTGCCAGATAGTTCATCAAGGTCAATGGTGTGAATCAACCATAGCGCTATTGCTACAATTAAGGCGCAGAGTGAAGGTTGGATAGGGGAGGTCATAAAAAAGGCGCAGATGTTTTTGGACAGGCTGAAAGCCTGGTCACTCTCCTGGAAAAAGAGGCTCATAAAATCCCGCCAAATCGCCTGTGATGGCGGGAAATCCTCCAAGTGATTAAATAATAAATCATATTGACCGCACATAACGCATGAAGACTAAGAGGCATTGGGCCGCTCAGCAGTGCGGTACACCTTTCCCAGGCATCTCCACACATGGGCGCGGATCTGGGGTTGTTGAAGAGGATGGTGATTGTACCGCCAAATGTTCTTCTGGGTCTCCAAGGAGTATGGGATGTCGAGCTCATCAAGGTAGTCCACATGGGCAATTTAAGAGGGACATTGGGGTACCAGGTTATTCAGAACTGCTTGCCCACGGACTTCTTGTTTGAAACGGGGAGTAGGGTGGCCCCTCTGGGAGGTGTGTCTACTGATGCTGAATCTCCACTCAGCACTCCTCATGGAGAGGAGAATGCATTTGAAGTGGGGCGGTTTCCCATGTGAGCCCATGGCAGAGGGATGAGAGGCATGATAGTTTAACAGAGAATGGGGTAGGTAGGATTGCGGAGGCCAAGGGCGTGGGAAAAGTTGGAGCAGGTCTCGCAAGACCAGTGGTGGTCTAGGGGTTTGGGGTTGGTGACTGTAGCGATCCAGGTTCCAAGTATTTTGGCGGCATGGGCCTTGTAGTTGAGCAGACCCATACCACCACTACAGCGAGGGAAAACTTAACATCCAGGTGCCCAGGGGGATGGCGGCCTAACCAAAGCCTTCCTTATAGGAGGGATTTTAGAGAGGTGAAGAAAGAGATGGAAAAGTCAATGGCGTGTGCCACAAACCAGACTTTGGATAGGAGTATATAGTTGGAAAGCACAACCCAGCCTGGTAGGGTAGTCTGGTGGTCTCTTAGTGATGCGATGCGCTTTGTGACATTGTCAAGGATGTAGTTCTACATTACCAATATGGCGTATCCTCCAACCTCCAGCCACACTCCCAAAGGTGTATGGACCAGTGTGTCTTGGCACAAAAGGGACCACAAGCAGGGTGGTATTAGGTGGGCATGGCAAGTGAACCTGTGAGCTAGCTGCTGAAGCAGGTAGGTAATGGGGTGCTGGTGACCAGCGGGCTTTGTACCATCTGAGGAGAATTATTTTTGGTTTTGGAGGCGTTAAGTGCGGCGTTACTGACCCTGGAGTGACCCTGGATAGTAGCATCCAGCGCGCGTGCATCTTGGTTGTTAGACACCCCAATCACACAATTGTCAGCAAATTCCAGCATCTTAACTGGTGCTTGTCCTTGAACATGGACACCAGAAAGGCGTGCATTTACATTGTATAGAAGTGGGTCAAGGCTGAAGTTTTACAAGAGTTGGCTTAAAGGGTCCCCTTGGCGGAGACCCCTTTTAGGGTGAACCACATTTCTGAGGAAACCAGCGCCATGCACAGCCATTATGGCAGATTCATAATCAACATCACCCAATTAATGAACCAATGGGGGAGGTGGAACTTGTGGAGGCAGGCTTTGAGGTAATCCCAGTTTGCCCCTATCATAAGCTTTCTGCTGGTCTAAGAAAACAAGCGCCCTAGTAGCCGTGGATTGGCAGACGTTGGCTACAGTGTGTATGTTGTCCCATATAGATTACTTGGTAATGAAACCGAATTGCTCAGAGGAGATAGCATCAGAGGCAGCTTCCCCTAGGCGGTTGACCATAATTTTAGTAATAATTTATTATCTGTATTAGTAAGTGAGATGGGGCGCCAGTTGGTCTATTCCAGCTTAACCCCTTTCTTATACAACGTTATCATGTACTCCTCCTGCCCCCAGGAAGGAGGCGCGTTTCCAACAGACATTTGCTCATTGAGGCAAGCAGAAAAGAGGAGAAATAATTAAAGTATCTCTTATAGAACTCATACGGAATACATCTGGACCTGGGCACCACCTGTGTGGTGCACCGTGAACGTCATACCAGAGTTCATCCTCAGTAATTAGATTCATCAACTTTGGTTAATGGGAAATGGTACGGATATATGTACCATCAAGAAACTCAATAGTTTTGGCCGGTTTGACTAGATCAGATTAATACAATTTAAAGTAATAATTATTAACTTCAATTACCACTTTGTATGGTGTTTCTGTGACAGAGTGGTCCAGCCGCTTCATCTGTGTGCAGGCCAAGCTCTGTAACAGCATGAAGAATTTTTGGAAAAAATATGCAGAGCATGCGTTGCCTGCCAGTATGATTTTTGCCTTAAACTGAACACAAATGTGATGTTTGTGCTGTCTTACCAGTGCGTTGAGGCAAGCAGATATTTCTGCACTTGAGACATCAAGCTGGGCTGTAGCCTGCAATAGGAGCATTAGACTCCAGATGGTCCACTTCTTCTAATGTGCACATAATGACTGCTGAGGCAGCCCGAGAGTGATGCAATGAGAGGTGGCATGCCTGATGGATGGTGTTCGCTTTGAAAATTGACCAGGTAGAAAGTGGATCTTCACAGAATGGTGTGGTGAACTTTGGTACCAAATTTTTGGTGTCCACCCATGAGAGAACCTGGGAGACGTGATCTTGGATGGACAAAGTTTGCACCACTCTGTCGCCTGTACCGCTGGGCTTGACAAAAAGAATGAAATTGTCACCATCCTGTGGTTGGAGAAATCAATTTTTGTCATTGTAAAGTGTGCTATCTGGGACCAAAAGGGTAATGGGGCGAGAATAAGGTCAATGTGGTACATAGTCTTGATGATCGTTTGCACATAAGGACGTGACATGTTGGGGAGCAGCGGCGCATATTTGAGGAGGGTGTCAAAAAGCCCCAAAGTGTTTTTTAAAGTGCATAGTTTGATGTGCCCCTGTAGGGGAGTTAGAGGTGAAGGCCAGCTGTCAGTGGCTGGTTGGACCAGCAGTTCAGGCCTACCACCACAAACAGATCAGGAAGTTGGAGGGAAGTTATGGCTGAGAGGAATTCTCAGTGAGCCCAAGCACAGGTCAAGACATAAACATTAATGATATTGTGCACTTCATCATCCCATGAAAAGGACACTACAATAACATACCCATTAAAGTATGAATTTTTAGAAATAAAAAACTATGGGTTTCACATATAAGCACTCCACAGTGTGGCAACTAAAAAGAAAGAGAATGGAGGAGCATGGTTGCCCATGTTCACCTTGGCACCATGTGGACAGTGGGTTTCCTAAATGGCCAGTATGTCCACAGGTAAACTTTTTAAAAACTCAGTTTCCTAGCCCAGGACAATGAGGCCTTGAGTCTAGCAATGTTCAACGCCCCTATTATGAAGAATCCCCCCACCGCACCTTAGGTGCAATGATAAAGGCCCCCTTGCCCTTCTTGTGCTGATTTACCAGTTTTCTCAGCAGCTTTTTTGTCTTGCACATGGGTCACCGGTGGTTTTTAATTGTCTTCTGGGATTTCCTTCGCTGTGGGTTTAGTGTTGGATTTAGTTTTTGTTGATTTGCTTTGATTTTTTGATTTTCTGTGCTCCTGCGGTGCACCATCAAATGTCAATAAAAACTCTGTGAAAATGGGTTGGGAGAATCAGTTTTGATTGGTGCTTGGTAATTTTGCATGGGTATATATGACTCATCCATCTGGTCCACAGGTAGGTGGGCCCAATCTGATTGGTGTTCGAATTCATGAGCTTCTTCAGCTGCAAATGACTCAATGCCATCCTGGGTCCAGCAGGTGGGATCACAGACTCGGCTGTGGCTGCTGCCTAGGCTGCTGATTTATGGGCCTGTTTGGCCTTTTTTCACTCTTGTGAGGACTAGATTTTACCTGAATTTTCCACCCCTGCATGCCCCATAGGGATGGCATTAGTGTCAATGGTCAGTTTGTAATGGGAGTAAGCGCTTCCCATTGCATCTGGGAGGATTTTGTTTTAATTTGATGCCTTTCTGGAAGGTCAGGTGTGCGTCTTATGGCCTAAATAATGACAAAAGGTGCAGATAGTGGGTGCGCTATCCACCATGATGTTGAATGGGTGGGATTTTTGCCATTCAATATTCACAACTGCGGTGTGGGGCACTTGGGTCTTGTCTTTGATGATGCCCACAGATGGTGTAATCACTGCAATTGCTTTGCCCATGCACAGGTTTAGCATAAACATGAAGCGTTGCATTTCAAAGGAGTGAAGCTCCTGATAACTCTTAAGACTACCCATGAGGTGGTGCTCCAGCACTGTACGCTTTAATTTGTGGGTAAGTTTTTAAAAGTTACAAAGATTTGGTTGAATTTGATCCAATGCATGCGCTTTGTTTCAACCACCCTCTGACCATCCAGGGGATTGACCACCACGAGCACCTGTGCAGCTTCATCCACTGCTTCTGCAGATTCAAACCTGATATCCAACCATCCGTGGGTCATAGAGTGTGGGGCAACATATACAGCAGCTGGGAAGTGTTTTTGCACATCACCGCAAAACCTTTCCCAAAGTGCCATTAAGTTTATATCCAGAAAAATCAAACCCCATGCTTCACTGATAACAGATGCTGGAAATGCGGAGTTTTGATAAACTGGTTGCATTTGGCTTGCCAGGCTAAAATCTCTGGTGAGATATTCACCGCTGTTTTTTTGTTGTATTTTGGCCTCTGGTGTTGCCAGGGCGTTTAAAAACTTTGGATGGTGCAAATACAAACCCTGTGCCCTTTACTACGCCTTTCCAATCTTTACCTGACATTGGGTGCACACTAATCTCCTCTAAGAGATTATCAAACTTACTAGTGAATCAAATCAGTTACAATTAGTAATGGCAATGAGAAAGAAAATTTTAGACAGTGATATACAAAAAACGCGAAATAGTATAGTATATTAGAATAGAAAAAGCATAAAGACTGCTTTTAAATGCTATCTTATGACCTTTTAGCTTATTACTTGAATTGTTGTTTATTTATATAATGATTACTTAATACTTGCTTTCCTTTAACTTACAATATTGTTTGTGTTAAAAGCTTGCATCTTTTATTTAAAACACTTCCTGACATAATCTATCAATGAATTTTGCATAGTTACTAAGATCAGATGACAATACAATATTCCACCATATTATTAACTTCTATTGTAGATTAAAAAAGCTTTATATGTAATAAGTAATAAAATTCTATTTTTAATGGTAACAATATTATTACACCTGAGAAATTTTATACTCAGTTAATTTTATAGTTTAAATGGATTTGTCAAGCGGTTGGTGGTCATTTGGTTAATTTAACTATATGTTATACCAGCCATTTCAACATCATGAGTGACTCATATCTTTGTATATAGTCAATATGTTTATCATCAACTCTAAATATAATAAATAAGACTTCCGTTGTATTATAAATAAAAACACTAATATAAAAGCAAGCTATAGAAAACTGGTTTGATGCTTAGTTAATATAGTATATTTATAGAAATTCAATGATCATATGCATTTTTAGGGTGTGTAAGATGATTTTTTAGGGCGTATGGCTACCAGCCTGAATGTTGCAGGTTCAATTTCCACCTTTTTACAACAATCAGTGTGCCAGCCAAAGGAAGCTATTGGGTTTTAGTAGGTCTAATGACATGAAACCTTGCCCATTACATAACCTGAAAAATATGAGTCCTTATCTAGATGGGGAAAAACTTTCTTTGATGAAGTTGACCCCAATTATGTTTCATATTTGAAATTTCTTATTTTTGCAATACCTATTCACTGGTTGGCTTGCATCAAATAATTTATATCTATACATATTGTTACAATTATTATAAAGTCTATAGTAACTTATTTATATTACTTAAAAACCTTAAAATCTTAAAATTGTTGTTAATCTTAATTAAATGTATCTCTTTTATAATATTTTTTATAGAAAAAGCAAGGGTGATTGTATTATTGAGGTGACTTATGCTACTACTTAACAGGTTTAAAAAATCTAGCATGTGTGTAACTTTATCATAAAATTTTGTAAAGTTGACTTTCTTAATAATCATTTTTAATTATTTAAGGGGACCCAACCTGGGGACAAACACATTGACCAGTAGACAAAAAGGAAAATCATAAATATGGGGAAAGGAGGTTAAATTTTAGTAAACCTCTAGATGTTGAATTATGATAGGCCAGGAACTTTATGGATTGTCTTGCTATTTTCTGTCTTAGTTTGGGGCATTGGTGTTCAATGCCAAAACAGTCATAAATCATCCCTACCCAAGTTCATCTATTGGTATCAAGCTGGGGAGACAATGGTCATAGAGTTCATAATCTACCAATGGGGCACCCCCATTAATAACAATTTTTAGTAAATAAATCAAAAAAATACTAAAAATATTACAAAACTAATTAAAACTTCATTAAATATCTATGGAGTCTTATTGAATATATTATCTCCATAAGAAAAGAAATTTCTATCAATATCACTTTTTACTATCTATATGTATAATATAATATAAAAAATTTATTTCCTTATATCCTAAGAGTGCCTATACCTTTACTTGAATAAAACAATTATAGCTGTGTCTTCTTATCACTCACTGCTTTTTATCTGATTTACTATAAAGATGTAATGAAATAGAAATCTTTAATAACATTTGAAGAAAAACAAATAAAATGATTCAGGTAGAACCTTAAAAACAGAAAGAAAGCTGCGCAAAGAATATATAATTAAAGTAATATTGATAAATGAACAAAAAACTGTAATGATATAAAAAAATGAATTGAGCAAAGCCACAGGTAAAAGTTACTCTTTGATAAGATCCAGCTCAATTACACAGGGGAACAAAAATTTGTCTGTTGCATGAGATTTTTCAACTGTTTCTATGTATTTTGGCATCGTCGATTCCAAATATGCTGTCAATTTTTTTGTACACGCTCTAGTTCTCATGCAATATGAGTTTTAATTACTGTTGCAGATTTTGGTTTTTACACTGAACGCTCTAGTTTTCAGATAAAATTCTTTCATTATTGTTACAAATTTTTGTTTTACACTGAAATGGTTGTTTTCAAAACTTTGTTTCTTCTTTTTTGTCTGTCATTCAAAAAATTAAAGTAATTGTGTTTGATGGTCCTCATAACTGATCCCTTATATGTGACAAGAAATTTGTCAAGAAGATGTATCAATAGGAGAGAGCAGAATGGGTATCTTTTGTAGCCTTTTTAACAACCTCCTTGGTAATAAGGCAGAAAACTATGTAGTTCTGGTTCCAAGGATTCTAAAGGCAGTTTGTGATCTTGGATGCAATATGAGTACTAAGATGTACTTCCTGAATAGCCATCTTGATCAATTTACTTAAAACCTTAGGATTTGTCAGGAAAGCGGCAGGTAAGGTTTAGACTGCCCTGTCAGTTTGGATGCCCAAACACCCAAATGGAAAGCCCAAATTCCAGAGGCGCTGCTTCATGAACAACATTTTATTGTGCTGGGAGAGTTTTCACCAGCAAGCGCCAATAGGCCATAAATGTAAATAAAAACTTGGCAATGAACCAGGCTATCATGGACCAGGGCCTGTGGGTTTGGGAGGAGAGAAAAAAAGGATTGGAATTAGGGGGTTTGATTCGTCATAGGAAAAAAATTGAATTTGAGGTACAAATTTTTGATTAAATTTAAAGATAGAAAATCAACCATCAATTTGTTCAGTGTATTATGATTGCTTAAATATATGATTGATTTGGGGATAGCTTAGAAAAGCTCAGTATCAGGTGTCCTTAAGATTTTCCTAACCCAGCATACTTCAAGTGAAGAAAATAAATGAACTAGTTTAAACCAACTTCAAAATTGTTGCCAGTGGCCAAATTGCTGTTGGTTTATCTATGGATGCCCAATTTTTAGCTTGCCTCAGTTCCAACAATTGGCGTGACAGTATCTCGCCCAATAGGTGATGGGAACCTCCCAAGGCCACCCCACGTAGAGGTGATCCCAAGAGTTTTTTGGAACAGGTTTTGGGCGCTTAACAAACCTGTGCCAAGTCACTTTGGCGTCCGTTTGACCAAGCGAGATCATTGGAGGGGGTTTTAGTATTTTTAAGAATGGTTCCAAACTAGAGGCTACTTTTTGATGAAGGCCTAATGCCATTGGCAAGTTTCACCAAGGATTTGAACTTAAATGTTTTCTTCATTGAATGTATGCGCCCGTCAGTCCTTGTTCCTAATATTTCCAGAGAGGGTTCCAAACTGGTGTGTCATGGAAATGGCAGAAGAATTTTAGACCAGCCTGCCAGTTGGGATGCGTACGCAAACAAAAAAGAAGCCAGAATGCCAGAGGTATTGCTGACTGAATGACGTTATATGGAGCTGGGCATTGTGAAATGACAAATTGTTGGTGTAGAACAACAGTGAGTATGATCCTGACAACAAACCACAATGAGCCCACCCCCAACTTGGGGGGGCCTTTCTGCAGGGGGTGGGATCACAGACATAGTTTCAATAAGCTCATCAGCATATGGGTTCATTTCAACTGGGGAGGCAAGAAGGCGGATTCTCTCTTGAAGTTGGTGGATGTAAGGCCACAAGATCCCCGTGTACTGTTGCTGGAAATTTATGATAGCAGGGTTATAGTGCCAAAAATATTTGACTCACTGAATCCAATCAACAATGGAGGGGGTCATAGTGACCATAAGTACTGGTAGATCCCATCCAGTATATGGACCGACAGGCCACCAAGGATATGCCATCAGGGATGCGGCCAGAAGGAGCAATACAATAAAAAATTTATTGTTTTTTGGGCAAAATTTTTTTGAAAGGAAAGGAAGAAAATCTACCAAAAAACTTTTCAGTGCAATGCAAATGATTAAATAGTGGTCAATTGGGGTAGTGACAAGCCAATATTGGGACCCTCAATTTTGACCTAACTGGCGAATTATTCAGGAATGGGCGGATTAGTTACCTGGGAACTGACACAAAAAAATTTGGCGGTGGTCTGAGTCACTGTTGGTTCAACCTCAAATGTCCAAACCAAGGCTCAGCTTCATTTCTGACAGTTGGCGCAACAGCATTTGGCCCAACATTCAGCGGGAATCCCCCAAGGCCACCCCACATAGGGGCGGGTCCATTTGGTTAAGAACATGTTTGGGATGCCCAACTCGCCCGCGCTCAGTCGCTGGGCCATTTGTTTGGTCAGTGGCATCGCATAGGCCACAATGCCCTAATTGTCAACAAGGGACTTCAAACCCTAATGGATTATGTCCGATGCTGTCACCTGCCCATCAGGGATGATCCCCAATGACTTTGGTAGGGAGGCGATTTGTTCGATTGGCATGTTGATTGAACTGAAACCGTTAAGTATTCCAGCCAATAACTCAGTCTTCATAACTTTCTGGCCCTTTCAGATCCAAACATTGGGAATATTACCACTCAAATTAGTTCTGATTTATTTCAATTTGATGATCTCAGCGCAGATTTTGCTGATTCCCCATAACAGTTCTGCCAAGGTGAGTGTGGGTACTGGGGGTGGAATCTGAAGTGGAAGAGTCATTACCCAGCACTTGTTTACTATGTGAGCGAGATTGCACTGAGTAACAAGGGGTACCGCCATCCTCTTTGGTGCCTTATTTTTGGGAACAGGAAAATGGCCCAATCAATGCCCAGGGGACGTTCCCCAGGACTTACAATACCCTTTCCTTTTTCCAAAGGAAGGGCCCCACCACCAGGAAACTGCACAAGAGCCACATTCTTGTGCACCTTGGGTAACTTGATAGCCATAATCGTTGCAACTTTTTTGGGGGGGGGGCCGGGAGCTTCAGGGTGGGATATTTGGGACGCTTCAACCAGTTCCATGCAATTTGCACAATTGCGCGCCTTGACCCAACTGTTTTCGTAGGACATATACCCTTTCCAGGCCACAAGATATTGTACGGAATGTCAAGATTTCTGGGATGCCAGGATAGCCTCTACCTCAGCCTCTTCCCCATTTTCGATGATGATTGGTTCTGGTTCCATGGGGATTGCTCCCTTGAAGGGTGACAGCTGAGAAACATGGAAAACGGGATGCTGCTTCCAATGCACAAGGAGTTTCAACTGGAACGCCCCATTATCTGATACCTCCTCCACCAAATGAGGGCCCAAGTGTTTACTAGCGAAATTATGGGAAGGGGCCTGAATTCTTAAGTGACAGGTATCGAGCATGACATAGGAGCCCACCAAAAAATTGTGACTTGGAAGATGGTTACAATCTGTGAACCTCTTGTAGTCATCTATGGCTTTGGTGAGGTGTTCCCGCACTAAGGCTTGATTCAATGTGATATGGGCAGCGTGGTCTGCGGCAGCTTGACCTCGGGGCGCAAGCATGGTCTGACCAAAAATGAAGGATTAAAACCCAACATAACTTGTAGGGGGAAAACCCCACGGACATGTGGGTCCCATTATTGTAAGCAATTTGAGTGAGAGGAAGGTCATCAGCCCAGGTATCCTGCGCAGCTGCAGCATAGCAACGCAGGTACTGTTCAAGGACTTGATTGACCCACTCGATCTGTCTGTTGGACTAGGGATGATACACTGTGGAGTGACAGGGGGATATTTTCAGGATCAATAGGAGTTCACTCCAGAACCGCGCGGTGAACTGTGAGCCACGGTCACTGATGATCTCCTGGGGGAGACCAAACATCAAAACACATGGCGTACAAAAAGGTGAGCAGTTTCTTCTGACATAAATTGTGTAAGTACAAGGTATAAAAAGGGAAAGCTTTGTAAAGTGATCCACCACTACCATCACCGCTGTTAACCCATTAGAACAGAGGAGTTTGATGATAAAGTCCACGGACACAAACGTCCATGGGCCCTCCGCCTGCTGTAAGGGGTTCAGGAGGCCATTTTTACTTGAGTGGTCTAACTTAGCCCTAGTACAAGTAACACAATCAGCGATTAAGGCTGGAACCTCTTTTGTCAGACCCACCCAATCAAAGGTCCTCTTGATCAAATTGATACATTTTTGTTACCGGGATGTCTGACTGTGGGGGGATCGTGATGTGCTCAGATTACCTCCAATCAGAGGGAGGGGGAACCCATATGTGAGGCCAAAAGTAAATGAGTCCCTCCTCTAAGGAGTATAGGGTTTTTTTGTGACTCGGGTGAGCCAACTGCTTGACCAACTCCATGCCCTCAGGGCAGGCCATTTGATTGGCTAAAACCTGAGCCACTAGTGGGGCGTCAGGAGCCAAAGCGACAGATGAAACAATGGGGGGAACGATTGACAGGATTTGGGCGGCAGGAATCATGGTAACGAGGTCCACTTCCTCTGGGTCCAAGGAACATTGGGCGGGGCTGCGGCTTAGAAAATTGGGAAGTACATTGAGCGCACCTTTTACAAATTCGTATTTAAAGTTAGAAACTGCTCAGATTCTGATAGGTTTGGGCTTGCTGATGCGCCAATTTTTGGGGTTTGCAAAAATACAAAAGGGCCTGGTGATCCATGCGGACCATTAATTCATGTTGAGCACCCTGCAACAGATACCTCCAATGAGTTAATGCCCATGCGACAGCTGCCAATTCCTTGTTGTGTATGGCCCAAGACTGCTCCATGGCTGTGAACTTCTGGGAAAAGTAAGCGACTGGGTGCTCTAAACCATCGTGCTCCTGAAGCAACACCGCTCCCACTGCTACTGACGAGGCATCACGTGCGACAATATATGGCTTTGTGGGATCAGTGTGCTTCAAAATGGTGGAGACATGAACACCTCTTTGATTGATTTAAACACCTGTTGGCATTCGGGCATCCAGCGAAATGGTATGTTTTTCCCTGTAAGGGATGAAGCGGTATGGCCAGCTGGGAAAGTGCCCGGGTGATTTTTTTTTAGAAAGATGATGGTTCCCAAGAAACTCCGAAGTTGTTTCTGCATAGTCGGAGTTGGATATTCCTGAATCACATCTAACTTGTTGGGAGTGATTGCATAACCATCTTTGGGAATGAGGTTCCCAAGGAAGGTAACCTCCTCCTTATAAAACTCACACTTGGAAGGCTTGAAGAACAAGCCTGCTTTATGCAAGGCGGCCACCACTGCTTTCAAGTCAGTAGCATGTTGTTTGGGAGTTGGGGAGTGAACCAAGATATCATCGATGTATGCAACTGCACAGGTAAATTGGAGGTCACCCAGTACATTGTCAATCATATGCTAAAATGTAGCAGGAGCGTTCTTCAGCCCAAAGGGCATTACACAGAATTGTAAAGTGCCGCGCTTCATACAGATCGCTGTTAACCATTCCTGCCCTCTCATTACCCAAATTTGGTTGAAGGCGTACACCAGTTCCAGCTTAGAGAACACACAGGATTTGGCGATTGCCTGGCTGATCGTCTGCTCCAGAGGCAAGGGGTAGGGATCAGAAATCATTACTTTATTTAAGTGGCTGTAATCTATGCAGGGATGGAGAGAACCATCCGCTTTTTAGCGAAGATGATGGGGGAGGCGATGGGTGAGGTCTCCTTGAACAACCACCCTTTTTTCAGCATATCATCCAACCAGGTATTGAGTGCAATTTCTTCCTCCGCTGTATGTGGATACAACGGATAGTTGATGTTCACCAACTCCATGGTCGTTCAAAACCCACAATTGAACCTAGTGTGTGGGGCAGGCGATCTGCCTTTTCCAAGTCGAAGATTCTTTGATAGTGCATTAAACTCTTGGGAAAATTGGCTGGGATGCCTGCAGAAGTGACTAGGGAAGTGATATAACTGGTACCTTGTGTCTTAATAGAATGTCAATCAGAGGGAACTCACCCTCCAGTTGATCATTGGTAAATGACAATGTATTAGACTCCAAGTGAATCTTAACATGTTGTTGGCGCCACCGCCCCACACCTAAGATCATCGGAAACACCAAGTTAAGCATGGGTGAAAAATGATCTCAGAAGCTGAACTGGTGGATTGAAAAAGGTACCTGTCAGTGAACGACATATGAGGTTTGGGAAGCAGATGAGGCCACCATCACTGAGGGACCCGCATCCATTTCCAGTTCTGATTGTTGAGCCAACTCAACACTCATGAAGTTCCCTGCAGCTCCAGTATCCACCAGGGCCTTGAAGGAGACATGATGTGAGCTGACACTGATCTTCATAGGCAATAGGAAATAAGCGAAGTTTTGTTTATTGTAAGATTCGACTGACTCTTTTGTGACTGAAGAAATAACTGGATAAATTGGGGGTAAGGTTGGGGGCTTTCGCCAGAGCGAAAATTGGGAGTATGAGGGCGGGGGAAACGACTTCCTCTGAGTGGGCCTTAGAAGATTCATTTATAGGTGACTCTGTATCAGCTAACTCGGACACAGGGGTTATGGCAGGATTGTACCTAGATCTACCACTAGTTCAGAGGTAGGCGCGTCATCTGCATCTACTTTGGGTAACCCAATCATAATATTCCCTTTTTAATAATGGGTAACATGGCGGGGGAAGGCATTAATGGTGGTCGCGGTGGCACATATTTGATCTACTGATCCTTAGATGTTGGACCAGACCTTGTGATGAGCGGAACCCAAATCCAAAGCTGATCTAAAGACTGCCTGAAGCATATTGATAGAGAGACCCAACGCGGGGTCCAGTTCATGAAAGTTAGAAATCAAAGAAACCAGGCTAGGGCTTCAGCCATAGCATAGATCAGTCTGAATAGGTGGTCCAATTGTGACACAGGGGGTTTCAGGGAAGCTGACACGACAGCCATCAGTGGGGTGGGGTCTCCTGTTTGTGAGGAAGAACGAAAAAGCCTCTAACCCAACGGCGGGCATCCCCATCCACAGCGTCTAACAACGCAAGCCCTTGTTGGGCATGAGATAACGCGGAAGCATTATTAAGTGCAATTAATGTACGCATTTGCACCTTGGCGAGTGCATCAAGGACTTGATTGGTGATCTCCCAGGAAGGGACACTGAGCTTCCTTCCAGGCTAGTGGAAGGAGGAGGAGCTGCAATCCGCGCAGCTTGGGTGGATTGAAGAAGATTCCCCAAGGTAGAGCGTATACTGTTCCCAAAATTGGCAAATGACCAAACAAACAGCAAACTAATAATTACACATTCATTTGGTAAAGGGTAACCACTGCAGTTTTCATTTCGAAGAACAAGGCGGAAGTGGCTGGAAATAATGGTTGGTTGATTATGTCATGGAAACAGCAGAAGAAGTTTAGACTGGCCTGCCAGTCAGGATGCGTAAGCACCCAAAAAGCAAGCCAGAATACCAGAGGCATTGGCGACTGAATGACGTTATATGGAGCTGGGCATTGTGAAATGACAAATTGTTGGTGTAGAACAACAGTGAGTATGATACTGACGACAAACCACAATGAGCCCACCCCTGACCTGGGGGGCCTTTCTGAAGGGGGTGGGATCACATACATAGTTTCAATAAGCTCATCAGCATATGGGTTCATTTCAACTGGGGAGGCAAGAAGGCGGATTCTCTCATGAAGTTGGTGGATGTAAGGCCACAAGATCCCCGTGTACTGTTGCTGTAAATTTATGATAGCAGGGTTATAGTGCCAAAAATATCTGACTCACTGAATCCAATCAACAATGGAGGAAGCCATAGTATAAGTACTGGTAGAGCCCATCCAGTATATGGACCGACAGACCATCAAGGATATGCCAGCAGGGATGCGGCCAGAAGGAGCAATACAATAAAAATATTTATTGGTTTTTGGGCAAAATTTTTTGAAAGGAAAGGAATAAAATTGACCAACAATATTCTCAGTGCAATGCAACTGATTAAATAGTGGTCAATTGGGGTAATGACAAGCTGGGATTGGGACCCTCAATTTCGACCTAACTGGAAAATTATTCAGGAATGGGCGGATTAGTTACCTGGGAACTGACATCAGAAAATTTGGTGGTGGGCTGGGTCACTGTCAGTTTGACCTCGAATGTCCAAACTGAGGCTCAGCTTCATTTCCAACAGTTGTTGCAACAACATTTGGCCCAACAAGCGGCGGGAATCCCCTAAGGCCACCCCACATTTGGGTGGGCCCATTTGGTTGAGAACATGTTCAGACGCCCAACCCACCCATACTCAATCGCTGGGCCATTCATTTGGTCAGTAACATTGCATCAGCCACAATGCCCAAATTTTCAACAGGGGACTTTGAAACCTCGTTGATGATGTCTGATGCTGTTGCCTGCCCATCAGGGATGATCCTGATGACTTTGGTAAGGAGTTAATTTGTTCAATTGTCATGTTGATCGAATTTAGCCTGCGGGGTTTTGAGCCAATAACTCAGTCTTCATACATTTCCAGCCCTTTGAGATCCAAACATTTGGCATATTACCACTCAAATTAGTTCTGATTGATTTTAATTTGACGATCTTGGCACAGATTTCTCTGATTCCCCATAACAGTTCTGCCAAGATGAGTGTGGGTACTGGGGGTGGAATCTGAAGTGGAAGAGCTGTTACTCAGTGCTCGTCTACTATGAGAGCTAGATAGCTCTGAGTAACGAGGGGTACTGCCATCCTCTTTGGTGCTTTCTTGCTCAGGAACAGGAAAATGACCCGATCAACGCCCAGGGGACGTTCCCCAGGACTTACATGATGCCAATACTTGACAATGACCTTGTGCCATTGGCAAAAATTACAAAATCTTTTACCTTTACCACTTTTCCACTGGAAGTATACACCTGTTGAGCTTTATTACCAAAGTTTACATTTTGTTGATTAGTAAAGTTTAAGATTCACTGCTGTTGTTTTTCATTCAGCCCCTTTTCCCCAAGCGGATGCTTATTAATTGCCAGCTTGCTACAGATTCCCTTAATTCACCCCATTAATTATTCAAATGTAATAACTGGGGTTGGGGGAATCCTCAAAGGGTGCGCTGTGACCCATCGCTTGTCAACCACATGAGTTAGGTCGCCCTGGGAGATGAGGGGGGCGCTGGCCTTCTTGGCCCCTTCTTGGATGGGAAAGGAAAACCCCCAAAACTAAATGGATGGAGTGCTCCCACCAACCAACGCTGCCTTTCCTTTGCCAAAGGGGGCGCCACCACCAGGGAATTGAGTGAGGGCCATATTCTTATGGTCCTTAGTCAACTAAATCTCCAATAGCTAGCAATTTTGGGTGGAGGATGGGGAGCATCTGGGTGGGAGGCATGGAAAGCCTTAACAAAATCTGAGCAGTTAGCGCAGTCCCAAGCACCAATCTAGCTATTCTTATAGGCTGGAAAGCCTTTCCACGCAACCAGGTACAGAATTGACTAAAATGATTGGCGGGAGGCCTGGATGATCTTAACCTCAGCTTCCTCCTCACCCTTGATCACAATAGGCTCTGGGTCCTCTGAAATCTCCCCTTGAATGGGGACAGCTGTGAGACATGTAATACTAGATGTTGCTTCCAGTGGGAAAACTTCAGATGGAAGGCGCCATTCTCTAAGCCTTCTTCCACCAAATGAAGACCTGAGAGTTTACTTGCAAACTTACGTGAGGGAACCTGCATCTGCAAGTGACACGTGTCAAGCATGACATATGAGCTCATCTTTATCTCATGAGCTGGGAGCTGCTTCCAATCTTCAAAGCATTTTTAATTGCTTATGGCTTTAGTAAAATGCTCCCAAGCCAGGGACTGGATGTCCCAAATATGCTGAGCGTGGTCGTCAGCAACTGGTAACTCTGTACAAAGGCACGAGCCAACTGAAAAAGAAGGATTATAACCCAAGGTTTCTTTATATGGGGAGAATCCTGTGGACGCGTGTGTTCTATTATTGTACACAAACTGGGTGAGGGGCAGTTTGTCCGCACAGGTTTTCTAAGTAGCTGCAGCGTAGCACTGCAGTTACTATACCAAGGTATGATTGACCCATTCAGTTTGACCATCTGATTGTGGATGATATGCAGTGGAGTGACAGGTCTTAATCAAGGTTGCCAAAAGCTTGTTCCAAAACTTCGCCATAAATTGGGGCCTTCAGTCACTGACAATTTCCTAAGGGAGGCATACATTAAAATACATAACGCACAAATAAGCGGGCAGTTTCTTTGAAAGTAATGGAGGAGGAGCATGGAATAAACAAGGAGAATTTAAAAACGGTCTACAACCACTATAACCACTGTGAACCCCTGTGATCTGGGTAACTCAACAATAAAGTAAAAGGACATCAATGTCCACGGACCCTCTGCCTGCTGCAAGGTGTTCAGAAGTCCATTCCTACACAACCAGTCCAATTTGGCCCACACACAAGTCACACAATCCACGATACTGGTTGGTATATCTTTTAACAAGCCAAAACAGTTATAGGTATTCTTAACCAAAACAATGCACTTATTGTTCTTTGGATGACCAACTGCCAGAGGATCATGATATTCTTGAATGAAATAGCTTGGAGGAGAGGGAGGGACCCACATGTGTGATTTAAACTGAAATCCACTTGACCAAAGAATATAATGAATGCTTGTAATCTGGGAGGTACAATTACTCCATAAGATCCACCCCCTCTGCACATGCCAGCTGTGCATCTAAGACCTGAGACACCAAAGGCGCATCTAAGGCTAAGTTACTGTCAAAATCCTGAGATGGCGATGGTTAGGATTAGAGTGAGGGGGAATGACTGTGACGAGAACTGCCTCATTGGAGTCAGCTGGCAAAGTGTGGGGTTGCGACTTAAGAAATTGGGAAGGATATTTAATGCTCCCTTCTCAAACTCATATTTAAAGTTAAGCTGCACAAGTTCTGGTAGAGGTTGGCCTGATGATGTGCTAACTTCTTTGGCTTTCAGAAGTAAAGAAGAGCTTAGTGATCTTTTCGCAAAGCCAACTCATGCTGAGCTCCCTGTAAAAGATACTGCCAGTGGATCAAGACCCACGCCACGACTGCCAACTTCTTATCATAAATGATTCAGGATTGCTCAGCGGAAGGGAATTTGCGGGAAAAAAGCAACTGCGTTTTCCAACCCATCATGCTCTTGGAACAAGACATCCCCTACTGTGGCGGAAGATGCATCTCACACTACAATATAGTTTTGGCGGGATATGTGTGCTTAAGGATGGGAGGTGACAGAAACACCTCCTTAATCAAACCAAATGCCCGTTTGCACTCAGGCGTCCAGTGAAAGGGAACGTTTTTGCCCGTGAGGGGTGTAGAGGAGCAGCCATCTGTGAGAGTGTGGAGAGAATTTAAGAAAAAATTTAATGGTACCCAAGAAGCTTCTCAATTGCTTCTGAGTTGTTGTTGTTTGCCACTTGCGGATGGCGAAATATTTGCTAGGGGATGGCATATCAATGTTTCAATAATAAATTAGCCAAGAAGATGACTTCTTCCCAATAATATTCACATTTTGATGGCATGACAAATAAATCACCTTATGCAGGACATCCACTACCGTCTCCAGGTCCTTTGCATAATGTTTGGGGGAGGTAGAATGTACCACGATGTTGTCAATATATGCAACTGATCAGGTAAATCTGAGTTCACCCAGCACACTATTGATTAACCTTTTGAACGTTGCAGGCGCATTCCTTAGCACAAAAGGCATCATTCAAAATTGGAATATGTCTTATTTTGTTATAATTGCAGTAAGCCATTCCTGAACTTCCGTCACCCAAATTTGTTTAAAGGCATTAACTAGATTGAGTTTTATGAACATGCGCAACTTAGAAATTGCTTGACCAAAAGTCTGTTCCAAAGGCAGCGGATAGGGATTGAGGACCTTGATTTTATTAAGGTGACCGTAGTCCACTCAGGGAATAAGGTAACCATTTGCCTTCTTAACAAAGACAATAGGAGAGGCAACAGTGGATGTTTCTTGGAATAAACAACCCTTCTTGAGAATGCCATCTAACCATGCATTGAGGGCAGCCTCCTCCACTGTATGCAGGTACAGTGGGCAGTTTAGGAAAAGGAAGCGTGTTTGTCTCCAGGTGAATTACCACATGCTGCCAACGCCACCAACCCACACCCAAAATAACTTGGAACATATTGTTGGCCATTGCAGAGAAGCGATTGCAAAAACTAAACTGATGGACTGAGAAAGGCTTAGAGCGCCAAACTCTGAAGGAGGGTGGGTGGTGATGATGCAACAAAACACAGATGGCCCCGTGTACAAGTCTAGATCAAGCTTCTAGGCCAACTCCATACTCATGAATTTACCCGCTGCTCTCATGTCAACCAAGATCTCATAAAACACCTGGTGTGCCCCAATATTAATTTTCATTGGTAACAAGATATTAACGGAATTCTGTTTATTGGCGGATATGGTCATTTCTTCTAAAAAGGAAGAGAGTGTAACTAGCTCAGGGGAAATAGCAAGGTTTGGGAAAGGAGCAGAACTGGTGTGGCAAAAAAGTTAAATCTTTTTCTCTCCAGGCTGGACCACTAACTATTTATAAACAGGTGTGCTAGAACAAACTAACACAGGTGTGGGGGAAGCATCAGCTCTTAGAATTGATATGGATACTGATTTAATGCTAGGATTGAAAATTGAGGCCAAGTCAGCAGCTTCTAGAATGAAGATCCCATTTTGAGGGTGGACTGAGTAAAAAGTTGAGGACATCAGGAAAGTGCAACCGTAGAGAAAATCCTTAAAACCCCTGTTGGGATTTTTGCCCACCTTTATAGCCTCCTAGATTACCTGTGGATCACTAAGGGATGATTTCTGATGGCAAGTGAATTCATATATTGGCTTACCCCGATTTCAAATTAATATTGTTTGAGGGATTTCAGGTAATTCACCAGGTTTGGATCCATCAGGGACTAATCTGGGTGAATGCTTATGATCTCGCCGGGCAGAGTTGCTGATGAAATTAAGGACATCTGATAGTTGATTGATGATTAACTATTAGGTGTACCAACTAGGATTAGTTGGGTTTCATCACCAATTGATTGGGAAAATATTGAGCAGTTGTGAGGCAAGTGATGCCACCTGCAACTAGCAGATCAATCAGTTGGTTTATGACCTGCCATAATGGGTAAGGAATCCCATTACCTAAGCAGGTCGCTTGCCATGTATGGTTGCTTCGCTAGGATCAAGTTGAAATGTTAAAACATGTTTTCTGACTCTTTCTATTTTAGATCTAGGGGATGTCCAATGAAGGAATCCTAACCAGATGGAGAAGAGCATTGCTACTGAGATTCCAAAAGGAAGTTCAATGGCAATGGCTGCCATTTCATATCTGAGGTGCCACCTGAAGGTTGGACATCAAATTCCCTCTATAAATTCCTTGATAATTTAAAAATAATAAAAACAAGGAGTTAGTTTTTAGTAGAATTCATTATTTTATTTAAGTTCTATTCATCTTCAGGAAATTACTGCTGTGTGCAATAATTGGGGATTCTTTTGTTGTATGAAGAGTAAAGATTGAGGATCCTTAGAAAAGAAGCTGAATTTAGACAGGAATCACTGCAGACTCTGTGTCATGAGATGAAAGATCATAAACTTCAGATCTGAGAGTGGATCAAGTTAGAGGTTAAGGGAAAAATTCCCTACAGTCAAGATCAACAGTCTTTCGTGGAGAAGTACAGGTCAAGCATTGGACCATAATGGGTTATTTATTCAACTATGAATAATAGTCATCATACTATTATCAAATAAACTATCAACTACTATCAGATAGCGCAAATAGTGCACATATAAAACCTGTACGTTAACAGTTGGGAGCTTTCAATCAGTGAAGAACCCAGGATCATAACATTTGGTACTAATGAGAAGAGTAGCCAACTCCCATTTTTTTTAATTGGTGCTCACTACAGGGGGTGGTTGAGTAGGATACATCAGTATAAAAATGTCATACAAGGACTAGTTAAAAAAACTCTGGATGTAGTTTCCAACCATTAACTAGAATGCCTTGAATTCTGCGGATCACCAATAATTTGCTGCCTTGGAGGAGAGAGTTACCAAGATTGAGAAAGGATTCAAAGAGGTCTCCAATTTCAGCAATGAGTTGCTAGGGAAAGTAATGACATTAAAGAAGAAAGAAGGAAATCTTTTGGGAAGTTTTATTCTTAAAAACTAAATGCAAAACAGATTGTGTTTGATTGCGTTCATTCAGCACAGACATAGAGCATTTAATGAAGCAAGTCAAATTTTTTGAAGACTCATAAATGTGTATGAGAGCCCTATGTGGCGACTGACGCCAAAGAAAGAACCCTAAGAACTCCAGTTGGGAAGTTGACTATTCCAAGAAATATGCTGAC
Organism: Massospora cicadina; assembly: GCA_022478985.1. Taxonomy (NCBI): domain Eukaryota; kingdom Fungi; phylum Entomophthoromycota; class Entomophthoromycetes; order Entomophthorales; family Entomophthoraceae; genus Massospora; species Massospora cicadina. The sequence goes on along the minus strand of JAKSZP010001419.1, from coordinate 81,035 downwards.
TGCATTTGCAGCCATTTTAGAGATGACTCACAAAATCACTCCTCAAGTCAGTCAAGTAGCTGAACCAAGAGTGGTTGCTAGAGAAACTTTGGAGGATTTTAGAGCTACACCAAAATTACCCACATTCCATTAGTATAACGCCCCTGCGTTCTTCCAATTGTTCAACATGATAATGTTCAGGTGTGGCAATTGTCAAAAAGCTTTGATGATGATGAACTGTTTGGACACTGACTGTCATAATTTGGGGTTACACCATTTAGAGGGGGACAGTTGGCTATACTGAGGCTAAGGCTTCCATAATAAAAAATTTTGGAAGTCCCACGCATATGTCAAAATGCAAATAGAAATATATGGGAATCAAATTCTAGAAGGATGAGTCTTAAGCAAGTTTCTCCAATCACTTCTACCAAGAATTGCATATTTTGGTCAGCATGAAAATACTGGACAATTTGGATGCATGGATTGCATTGCAAGAGGGCCTTTGGCCCTATTGCAATTTACATTGAATGATGTCTTCTGTATTTACAACCAAATTACCAACTCATAGATGGTGGATCATTTAAAATTGTAGGAGCCACATTTGAGGTCCCTAATAGAAGCTTCAATATGATTCCAGTTTAAAATTTGAATATTATAAAGGGGACTGAGAGTGCTAAGGAGTCCAATAATTGAACTGCGCCAGGAAATAAGCCCGAGGAGTATAAGTGGACAAATAAGAAGTACAAACGCTGTTATCAGTGTGGAGTAAAGGGACACTTTGCTGTTCAGTGCAAGAAGCCAAAGGAGAATATTAACGTGGTCCAGGCAAACCAGGCAAACCCACACAGGAATCAGGAAAAGGACCTGTGGTATATATGGGAAACAGTCTAGAGCTGTGGTTAAATCCATTCCCCTGATATTTTAAATGAAGAAATTAACATTAATGATCTGTTTGTAAATGAGGACTCACTGTACCAACTTTATCAAGTGGTCAATATAGATGTCAACGCAGTAACCAGATCTGGAGTGAAGGAGATCGACACTGAAATATCAAGGAAGTTGCTTGCTCTTATGTGCAACAATTAAAGAACAAGATTTAAGCTGCGGAGGATCTTGAAGATCTGGCTGAAATTTGATTAGATGAGAAAACCCTTTATCCCCCTTATCACAATTAAGGAATAATTTCCTTATCTATTGGTGCAAATTATTCATACCCTCAATTTGGCAAATAACGCCTCTATACACTCAGTAAATACAGTTTTTAAAATACTCTAAGTGTACATATATTGATATACTGATTAATCAAGTACAGGTGCAGGCAATAATTGACAGTGGAGCACCTATCAATATTGTTCTGACCAAGCTGGTGAAGAAGATGAGAATCTCGCCTGATATGGAGCACAAGAAAGAATATGGGACCACTGGGCCAAATACAATTATCTCCTATGAAGCATATAGTGCTTTACCACTCCAATTTGTATCTTTAGTGGTATCCACCCCAGCAATAGTTTTAGCCAACCAAAATTATGATATTCTGATCAGGAATTTTTAAGAAAGTACGGAGTTAATGTAACTTTGAAGGTAATATGTTGACCATATTGGGTCAGGTGTTACTGCTAGTATATCAGAGAGACGGGGAAACCCCCATTGACCAGGAGAAATAAGCTCTATTAATCTTCTCTACAACAATAGCATTGTTCTGATTCACTACCAATTGGTTGGGCGAAGTAAAGAGAAATGCTGATGGAAATTTTAAAAAATTTGGTAATTCTATTACAATTTAAGAATTCAAGAACCATACTGCAGGATTGAAGATCATAGTCAACATGGGAGTGATGTTGGAGATACCCAAGCTGTTTTAGGGAGAAGTTGGTAGCCCCTGGAAGAAGTCCATAGTATAGCCTTGGGTGGCTCCTGGAATAGTTGTGCCAGCCATGGAGAAATTCGAGTTCTCCAAACATATGGGTAAGAAACCAATGATCAAAAAATCAGATCATCATCTTGTTAATCTGATCCCAATGGCGGAATTGAGGTTGTTTCAAGATTTTGGGACTTTTGATGAGATGGGATTACCAGCAGTGGTGAATATTAGCATCAATCTATTGGTTAATCAAGAGAAACTTGCTGATCTGATGGAAAGACAGCAGGAGGAGGTGCTCAAACTATTTAAAAATTATTGGGAATTACTCTCTCAGGATGATTATAATTTGGGATGTGCAAGGAATGTCATTCATAAAGTTGCCACTAGGGAAAATTTGTCAAAGAGGATGAGACTGATTTGACAGTCAAAGGCTGCTGAGGCAGTAGGGGAAGAAGGGATCAGCAAACTAGTGAAGCACAGGCTTCTATTTCCATTGTTGAGTCCCTGAGCAAGCCTTATCATGATTATGAAGAAGAAGGATGGCTCCAATTGGGTGGTGATCAGTTATTAGAAGCTGAATAAAATAACAAAGAAGGATTTGTATTCACTACCACAAATTGATGATGCATTAAATTAATTGGGAGAAGCGAAGTATTCTCTGCAATGTATATGATATCAGGATATTGGCAAATCGATTTGCCAACAGAGGACCAAGAGAAATGTGCGATCATCACCGCGCAGGGGGTTGTATCAACCAACTAGGATGCCCTAAGGTCATTTTTAGTGCGCCTGCGACGTTCCATAGGGCCATGGATGCCATATTAAGCAACTTGAAGCTGTCATGCATCCTAGTGTACTTGAATGATATAAATGTGTTCAATAGGACATTTACTGACCATTTGCACCACTTGAACGAAGTTTTTTAAAGAGACTGTCCACAGCTAACCTGAAGAATAAGCTGAGAAAGTGCCACTTCTTCAATATAGAGTTGTAATATCTTGGACTTACTATCAACTCTAGTGCACTGCAGCCACAAGCCCAGAAGATTGAGGCCATAGAGCGAATGGCCATTCCAAGAAGCGGTCAAGATATCCAAGTGTTCCTTGGAATGGTTGGATACTACTAAAGATTTATATGGGATTTATGATAATCACTGAGCCCCTCTTTCATTTTCTGAAAGATCTGAAGAAAGGATACGTTTGTAATGAAGTGGCCTAGAGTTCTTTTGAAGAGTTATGCTGGTATCTAATAGATTCTCTAATATTAAAATATCCTAATTTCAATTGAGAAATTTATAGTACAGACTGATGCTTCATTAATGGCGATTGGTGCCATCCTGAGGGTTGAGATTTGACCCACTTCCACTCATCCCCACTCTAATTTCTCTACCTCTGATACCTCTCTGAATTTCCTCTTACTTCAATGGAGCATTATTTTCCGTCACCTAATCAACTTGTCAAAGGAAAGCCTGACGTCAAATCCCCCTGATCAACGTCAGGGTGATGAAGATTTTGTTGATGGAGGATTTTATTACCCTGAAAGAACTAGGATTAAAACACAGCCTTTAAATATCCGCTCCTTTCACTAAATAAAGTTACGTTTTTTACCTCCAGTTCGTTCTTGATTTTTATGTTAAATATAGAGCCTCTGTTTAGCAAGCTTCTCTCCAGCCATCAACTTCATGATCACCGGTTTTAGTACAATAGGTCCCTCGTCACCTATTTCAAAGCTAATAGCAATATACTGGCCCCTACGTTGAGGATATCTGGCTCTCCCAGCTGCCTATTCTCTGCGGTGCATATTATCCAATCCATTAAGGTATGATTTGGAGGAACTATTACCCTCAGATACCCTATCCTGACAAAATAATTGGTGCTCCCTACCAGGTACGCTCCTGAGCTACCTAGTGAATATTAATCACTATGGATGATTCCCGCCAAGACTCTACTTGGCCACTTACCGAAATATCCAGCGTCACCCAATGGGTAACTTTCAATGGAAACCGCGACCCTGAGAAAAATAACCCAATCTTATGCAATTCCAAGCTACGCTCAATATTTCTATTCTGACCCTTGAACCACAGAAAAATTGTTTTCAGCCTACAGGTGTGGCTGATACTATTAATTGATTACTTTTAGGTCCTCTTTTCCCTGGAGATTGCTCCCATTGTAACCAAACCTCTGCAGTTCCTGATAATATGCAAGCTCTATATAAATCTGCCACCTTACCCAACTCTGAAGTAGGAGTATCTCAAATGGAGTAATATTTGCGACAGTTTGTGCACCCAGCCATTCACCATATAGTTCAGAAGATGGGGATCCACCACCAGAAAATCTTGAGGCAGTTTACCTTGTCCCAAGAACTACACTCCTATCTTTAAGAATTTTACAACTCAGCTTCTTCAGTCATGAGGGATACCTGTGAGGCCATTACCAAAAATTGCAATCAACTTATTTCTATTTAAACCAAATCTCCCAACTGGACGTAGGAGTGTCTAGCCTGCTTTGCGAGAAAGTAGCTACCCAAATTACTGAGACCACCACAATTATTGAGAGTCAGTTGCAATAAGCTATTACCAATCTCTCCAGCCAACTTAATACTTTTACTAAACAAAATTTGAACGAATGAACTATATTGAATCAGCAATACAACCAGCGTATAATGCCTCAGGCGTGCCCAAAATCCCAGGGTCCCCTGGCCCTGTGGGTCCCCCAGGCCCCCCCAGAGAGTGGGGATCAGCTGGCCCTGCAGGGGTGATGGGGCCCCTGGTCATGATGGAGAAGAAGGGCCACCAGGGAAAACTGGCCCCCCTGGGCTATGGGCATCCTGGTCCTCATGGGCCCCCTGGGCCTCATGGGCTTCCTTGTCCTCCTGGTCCCCAAGGTCTGACTGCGCATTTACCTTCCCCTCCAGATGATCATTCCTTAAATAGCCACCTTCTTGCTCTCAAACAAGACCTTGAAAATATTGCTCAAAGCTGTTGGCTATATCCCTCTGGAGAACCTATTGATCCAAACCTTACTGTCAATGAAATTAAGGAAGAGTTAGACAACACTTGCCATCTTTACAATTCTCTCACTGCTGATTTATCTCATCGAACAGAAAAATTATTTAGTTGAAGCAAGATAATTATGAGCTCCGATCTTTAATTTAAAATCAACGTGTCAAAATGGAATCATTACGCAAAACCTTCAACAAAAAGCATCTAATGATTCACTAATTGCCCAAATTGGGGCTCTTCAAGATGATTTGACCAATTTTTGACAAGCTGATTTAAATCGAAATCCTGTGCCTTCTTCTGAATCAGAGCTATCTGAAATCAATTAAATTAGACCAGTGGGCATTAATGTTATTTCAGGTCCCATGGGAACTACGTATAAACATTCTTTTAAAGACAAGTTCACCCTGGGGGAAGGACGTATTGCTTCATCTCTATATATTTTTGAGAACGCGATGAAAGAAGCTCCTGATTGAAAAAAGTTAAATACTTACCCTCTTGCCTTAGTAGATCCGCCCAAGAAATCAAGGTACCCCACCTCATGCAATGCAGAAGTTGAGATGAGGTGAAGGCTGCTCTTATTAAAGGATCTAGTAGTGATCTCACCTTGGAGAATCAGAAACAGGCCTTCATGAATATCAAGTTAAGACGTGGCAAATCCCCCCAGAGTTTGCTGCTCGATTCCAATCTGAGGCTCAAGCGTTGGTAATTAATAACTGCCTCACACTCAATGATGCCATTGTTGCCATCCTGTCCACTTTAGTTTTTAACCCGCAGTTTCATCTTCACATGACTTCAGTAAAATGAAACTTTACTTCTATTTTATATAGTAGCCCTTCTTGAAATTCCTGCTTCTGTAGTTACTGCCGCTCCTGCTTCTGCTTCAGCCTCACGTCCTTGAATTCATGTGGTGAACAACAATGAGTCAGGGAAAATTGAGCTTGAACCAACTGTACCTACTGTGGCCGTTGCAACCACACCATTCAGCCTTGTTGGACAAAAATGGCTGAAGAAAAATAAAACAAAAGAAGGGTCAGCATAGGGCAAGAGGCTCCCTATGCTGAAGACTTTACTGCGCCTCAAATAAAATGGTTCATACTATTTCCATGCTGACCTTGTTGGCCCTAGTGCTCCTGAAGAGAAACTCATATTGAGCTTTCAGTTGACAATAAGCCTAGTGATATTTTCTCTAGTCCTCTTTCTAAGCCTGCCCCTACAACTATATATTCTATCCCATCCCAGTGGGGAGTGAAGGTGACCCATATTGAAGTGGTAGTCCACAAAGTGAATGTTCTCGCTATTGTTGACTCCGGTTACCCTATTAACATTATATCTTCTTTACTAATTAGAAAAATTAAGATTCAGCTGATCTTAACCATTTGTTAAAATATGGTACAGCTGGTGCCGCATATGCTCAAGCTATAGGTGTTTACTCTCAATTGCCCCTAAAGCTAGGTGGCCTACAGCTCTCTATCCCTGCTGTAGCCCTGGATAATGATAGCTACGACCTCCTACAGGCACTGGGTTCCTTATGGAACATGCTGCTATTATTAATTTTAAGGATAACTTTATTTCTATATTAGGATACCATGTCCCATTACTTTTAACTTCTGCTCCTCAGGAAAAAGGGAAGCAGAAGTTAAGGACATGCCTTTATGAGTCTCCTACTTCTATCGAGCATTTAAATATTGTGTGTTGGGGTCCAAAGTTAAGTTGCTCCCTCCCATGGTTGTGGCTGAGTAGGGGATGCCTTTACATTCTCCCCAAGTCATTACCATACCTCTGCAGGCCCAAGTCCTGATGGACACTGGGATCTAGTTGGTTCCTCCTCCTGATCACTTGCTCAAGATTTCTAGTTTATTTACCCCTCTGTATTTGAAGCTCTCCCCTGTCCAGAAGTTTTAGATCCCACTTACCAAGGCACTGTCAATGTCTTCTATCCTACCTCTCCCAGTCTCCTAAAGTCGTTGAACTGAATCAACCTATCGCTTATGTCTGCCTCATGCCTTATGACCAGGTGATGGATGTTCATGGCGTTGGGACCCTTCATGATTTTGGTTTAGAGGAACCCCATATCATTGCTGCAGTGCCATATAAATTGGTTCTGATTTGTTGGACGAACAAAAATCAGCTGTTAAAGCTTTGATAGATGAGTATTCGGATATTTTCTCCTCTGGTCCCCACAATTATGACCATATGCAAGGCGTACAACACCAGGCAATACTGGAGATGCTGCTCCTTTTCGCTCTCAACCCTATCAAAATTAAAAATCTGAAGAAACCCAGGTTACCCTCGAATTAAAGCAATTGCTTGATGCTGGTCTTCTTCAACCATCGCAAAGTCCCTGGTCCTCCCCTCTACTTTTTATTAAGAAGAAGGGTGGGAGCCACCGTGTTGTTATGGACTATTGACAATAGAACTCTATTACACATAAGGACAGCTACCCTTTGCCCCACATTGACAACTCCTTGAAATCCTTATCTGGCTCCCAATATTTTTCTGTGATGGACCTGACCAGCAGCTACTGGCAGATTGATCTTTCACTGAGGATTATGCCAAGTGTGCCCTTGTCTCCCATGAGGGGTTGTTTGAGCCCACACTTATGCTACAGGGGTTATGCAACGCACCTGCCACCTTCCAACGTGCTATGGATCAGTTGTTTGGGGACCTTAAGCTCATGTGTGTGTTAATATACCTCAATGATGTCACCATCTTCTCCTGAACTTTACAGCACATCTTGATCAACTTTGGCAGATCTTCCAGCAGCTACGGGAGGCCTCCTTAAAACCAAAACCTTCTAAATGTAACTTTTTTGAACATGAAATGGAATTTTTAGGACACAAGGTGATGCGGCACGGTATCCTCCCCATCCCAGATAAAGTATCTGCCATTGAATGCATGCCCGCTCCAAAGAATTTATGAGAAATCCAACTTTTTCTGGAAATGGTGGGCTACTACAACCAGTTTATCTCTCACTTTGCTGACCATGCCGAGCCCTTAGTTGAACTCCTGCACAAAAATGTGCCCTTCTTTTTGGGGCTGAACAGCAACAGTCCTTCAATTCTCTACGCACTGCCTTGTCATCAGCTCCCATTTTAATACATCCTAACTTTGAGCAACCTTTTGTTCTCTTCACTGATGCCAGTGACACTTCTGTAGGCGCTATCCTTTCCCAGTTAGATAAAGACCAAGTTGACCACCCGGTTGTTTACTTTAGCAAGACATTAACCAAGACAGAGTTGAATTACTCAGTAATTGAACGTGAGCGCCTGGCAGTTTTACTTGCTATAAAACACTTCCGCCCCTATTTGTATGGTAAACATTTTACAATTGTTACTGATCATTCCCCCCTCCGTTGACTTTGTCAAATGAAAGATCCCTATGGGAGGTTAGCTCTCTGGACCCTCAGGCTCCAAAATTATTATTTTTCTATAGTTCACTGAGCCAGCGCCATTCATCAAAATGCGGATGGGTTATCCCGCCTCCCTATTTTACATGTAAATATTCCCAAAAGGATAAACTTTTGAGCTTCTCCCTCACCCTAGGTTGTGGCCTCAAGAGTCTCCAGACGTTCAAGCCCAACTTAAGAAGATGGCTGCTAACACTAAAGTTGTCAATGGTGTTTTGGTAAAACAGGTTGGCACCTCTTTTCTGCCCTATCTCCACCCTTCGCTTCATATTAAAACTATCATGGAGGCCCATAAAACTCTTGGGCATGGGGCTATAAAGAAAACCCTTGAGTGTATAAAAGCCAAATGCTACTGGGAGAATATGGCTGAGCCAATTCATGATGTTTTGGAAAGTTGCTAACCCTGCCGTTCCCAGGACAACTCCAATCCACACTTTAAATTTGAGCTCATAGCCCTTGGGCCCCTTTTGATACTGTTAGCATCGATGTTGTAGGGCCATTACCTGTGGCTGTCTATGGCCATCGCTATATTATCCTTGCCATTGTCACCCAGAAAAGTGGGTTGAGGCCACTTCAGTCCCACATGCTCATGCTAGAGCTACTGCCCTTTTCCTATACTGACAAGTATAACCCCATCACAGTTGCCCGAGGGTACTTTTATTGGAAAATGGCACGAATTTTATCTCTTCAATAGTCCAAAAGTTAACTTCTTTGCTAGGTATAAAACACCTTTTTACTCCACTATATTACCCCGCCACCAATGGCATGGTAGAGCGTGCTAATGGCACCTTAATTTACATTCTATGAAAGCTAGTCGCTTCAGACCCTGTACATTGGAATGATTTTCTCCCTAATGCATTATTGGCCTATTAAGTTAGCTAGCACAGGATAATTAAGAAGTCCCTTTTCCAAGCCCTATATGGGCGAGAGCCGCTCTTGCCATCCAGAATTCATAATATTCTTGAATCAGCTAATCTAAGCAATGTAGAGCTTACCCTGTGACAATTAACTGATGATATCATAAATCTCCAAGCTATGGCTAATGAGTCGATAAAACTACCAATTTTAGAGAAGGGGTTCAAGCCAATAAGCACTGACCTATGCTGTAAGTCCCGGGGAATGTCCCCTGCATGTTGATCAGGCCCTTTTCCCATTCCCGAGTAAGAAGGTATTGAAGATGGTGGCTGTACCCCTTATTACCCAGAGTGACCTCACCCATTTGGCAGACAAGATCTGGGTAACAGCTCTTTCACTTCAGATCCCTCCCCAGTGCCCACACTCACCCTCGGCAGAATTAGTACATCTAATCAGGGAAATCTGCGCTAAGATCACCAAAATGAAATCAATTGGTCCAAAATCAAGTGGGAATCAGCCTATGTTCAGATTCCATGTAGTCAAAAAGGGATGAAGACTGATTCATCGGCCATAATTGCTGACAGTTTTTATTCAGCTAACACTATGATTGTAAAAATCAACCCCCTCCCAAAATCATTGGGATCATCCCTGATGGGAAGGTAATAGATTTGGACACCATCAATGAGGGTTTGAAGCTCCCTTCAGGCAAATCAGGTGTTGCAGCTGATGCAACACGTTTGACCAAACGAACAGCCCAGTGACTGGACTTGGGTGGGTTGAGTATCCTGAACCCATTCCCAACCAATTGGGAATGCCCCTATGTGTGGTAGCCTTGGGGGATTCCTGCTGCCCATCGGGCCAAACGCTAACATGCCAACCATCAGAAACATAGCCAAACCTCGGTTTGGATGTTTGAAGTTGAACTGACAGCAAATAAGCCTGCCACCAAATTCTTTGATGTTATTTACCAGTGAACTTATCCTCCCCATTCCCGAATAATTATCCAGTTAGGTCTATAATGAGGGTCTCAATCCTGGCTTGTCCCTGAATTAATCTACTACTATTTAATCAGTTGCATTGTACTGAGAAGATGTTGGTCAATTTTATTCACTTTCCTTTGCAATAAATTTTGCCTCAAAAAACAACCAATTTTTTTGATTTTCTTGATTCCCTTCTGGCTGCATTCCTGATGGCCTTTCCCTTATGGCCCATCTGTCTGTATAATGGATGAGCTCTACTGGTACTCATGGTCACTATGGCCCTCACCATCATAGACTGGATTCAGTGAGCTAGATACTTCTGGCAATTTAACCCTGTCATTATATACTTTTGTCAACAATATACTGGGAACATGTGGCATTATATCCATCATCTTTAAGCAAGATCTCTGCCCCCTTGTCTTCCCAATTGAATTAACCCCATCTACAGCTGACCTTGTTGAAATCATACCTGTGATTCCACCCCCTGCAGCAAGACCTCAAGTGTCTGGGGCGGCCTTGATTTGGTTCGTTCTCAGGATGATATTCACTATCATCTTACACCAACAATTTATCATTTCCCAATGCCTGGCTCCATACAACGTCATTTGAGTGGCAATGCCTCTGAAATTCTGGCTTGCTTTTTGGGTGCATATGCATCCCAACTGGTAGGCCAGTCTAAACTTCTTCTGCCGTTTCCATGACATAATCGACCAACCATTGTTTCCAGCCACTTCCTCCCTGCTCTTTGAGGTGGACGTTACAGTGGTTACCTTTTAACAAATGAACATGCAATCAGTAGTATGTTTTTCGCTGTTTGTTTGGTCATTTGCTAATTTTGGGAACAGTATCCGCTCTACCTTGGAGAATTTTTTCAGACCAACCAAGCTGCGTGAATTGCTACTCCTCCCCCTCCCAATATTTCAAAAGGAAGTTCATGTGTTCCTTCCTGTGAGATAGCTAATCAAGTTCTTGACTCCCTCGCTGAGGTGCAAATGCATTTGGAAATTGCGCTTAACAACACCTCCGCATTATCTCATGCCTAACAAGGGGTTGCGTTATTGAACGCTGTGGAAGGGGACACCCGTCAGTGGTTAGAGGCCTTCTGCGCTCTTCCTCACAAGCGGGAGATCCCACTCCATTGATGGCTGTCATATCGGCTGCCTTGAAACCCCCTGTGTCATACTCAGACCACTTATTCAGATTGCTCTATACTATGGCTGAAGCCCATACCTTGGCTTCTTTGGTCTCTACCTTCCATGAACTGGCTCCCACTCTGGCCCTCTCTAATGATATGCTTCAGGCAGTCTTTAGATCAGGCTTGATTCATTTTCTGCTCATCATGAGGTCTGGTCCACCTTACAAGTAACAGTAAATCAAATATGCGCCACCGTGACTACTATTAATGCTTCCCCCCACCATGCTTCAGCTATCAAAAGGGAAATTTTATGATAGGTTATCCAATGTCGACGTGAACAGAGTGTCTACCCTTAAACCAATGATGGCTTCAGCTGTCAATCACATCGCAACTCCTGTGTCCAAGTTGGCTGACTCTGATTCACCTATAAATGAATCCGTAAAAGCCCAGATGGAGGAAGTCAGCTCTCCCACCCTCGTATTTCCCATTTTTTCTCCAGCAAAAGCCCCCAACCTTTCCCCCAATTTACCAGTTATTTCTTCAGTAGCATCAGAAATGGCCAAATGTTCCAATAAACAAAACTTCGCTTATTTCTTATTGCCTATGAAGATTAGTATTGAATCTCACCATGTCTCCTTTGAGGCCCTGGTAGATACTGGAGCCGCAGGTAATTTTCGTGAGTGTCAAGTTGGCCCAACAATTAGAAATGGACATGGACGCAGGTCCCTTGGTGATGGTGGCTTCTTCTGCCTCACAACCCTTGTATGTTGTCCAGAGGCCAGTACCTTTCTTGGTACACCAGTTTATCTTCTGCAATCATTTCTCCGCTATGCCAAATTTGGTGTTCCCAGTGATCTTAGGAATGAGATGGTGGCACTGACAACATGTCAATATTCACTTGAAGTCTAACATGTTGCCATTCATTAATGATCAACTGGAAAGTGAATTTCCTCTGATCGACACTCTTAAGAAGACATAAGGCTGCAGTTCTATTACTTCCCTCATCTCTCCTGCTGGCATACTGGCTGATTTTCCTGTAAGCCTAATGTGCTATCAAAGCATCTTCAACTCTGAAAAGGTGGATCATCTGCCTCCTCACACAAGATTTGACTGTGGATTTCGTATGACAGTGGAGTTGGTGAATATCAACTGTCCGTTGTATCCCCATACAGCAGAGGAGGAGTTTTTGCTCAACACTTGGTTGGATGATATTCTGAAAAAAGGGTGGTTGTCTAAGGAGACCTCGCTAGTCGCGTCCCCCATTGTCTTCGCCAAAAAGCTTATGGTTCCCTCTGTCCCTGTGTAAATTATGGTCATTTAAACAAAGTAACAGTTTCCAATCCCTACCCTCTGCCTCTGGAGCAGACGATCAGCCAGGCAATCGCCAAATCCCGTGTGTTCTCTAAGCTGGACCTAGTTAATGCTTTTAACCAGATTCAGATAATGAAAGGGCAAGAATGGGTAACAGTGATCCGGACAAAACGAGGTATTTTCCAATTCCGCGTGATGCCCTTTGGGCTGAAGAATGCTCTCGCTATGTTTCAACGTATAATCAACAATGTACTGGGTGATCTCTGGTTTACTTGCGCAGTTGCATATATTGATGACATTCTGGATCACTCCCTGACTCCTGAACAACATGCTACTGACTTGGAAGCAGTTGTGGCCGCCTTGCATAAGGCAGGCTTGTTCGTCAAGCCTTCCAAATGTGAGTTCTATAAGGAGGAAGTTATCTTCCTTGGGAACCTCATCCCTAAAGATGGCTATGCAATCCCTCCCAATAAGTTGGATGCTATCCCAGAATGGCCAACCCCAACTACCCAGAAACAACTACGGAGTTTCTTGGGAACCATCATTTTCTTGAATAAATTTTCCCTGGCACTTTCCCAGCTTGCTGCCCCACTCCACCCCCTTAAAGGGAAAAAGTACCATTTTGCTGGACACCCAAATGCCAACAGGTGTTTAAATCAATCAAAGAGGTGTTTGTGTCCCCTCCCATTTTGAAACACGCAGATCCCGCCAAACTGTATATTGTTGCATGCGACAACTCTTTGGTAGCAGTGGGGGCAGTGTTGCTCCAAGAGCACGATGGCTTGGAACACCTGGTCGCCTATATTTCCCGGAAGTTTACTACTATGGAGCAGTCTTGGGCCATCTGTGATAAGGAGTTGGCAGCCGTAGCATGGGCATTAACTCATTGGAGGTATCTGTTACAGGGTGCTCAACATGAGTTAATGGTCCGAAAAGATCACCAGGCTCTCTTATATTTTTGCAAACCCCAAAAATCAGCGCACTGGCAAGCCTGAACCTATCAAGACCTGTGCAGTTTTAATTTCATGTATGAATTTGTGAAAAGGTGCGCTTAACGTACTTCCCAATTTTCTCAGCCACAGACCTGCCCACTGTTCCTCAGACCTGGAGGAAGTAAACCTCGTTACTGTGATTCCTGCCACCTAAATCCTGTTGATTGTCCCCCCTGTCGTTTCTTCTGTTACTCTGGCTTCTGACACCCTGCTAGTTGCTCAGGTCTTAGCCAGTCAAATGGCCCGCCCTGAGGGCGTAAAGTTGGTTGAGCAGTTGTCTCACCAGAATCATAAACACTCCCTATACTCCTCGGAGGAGGGCCTCGTTTATTTTTGGTTATGCACCTGGGTCCCTCCCTCGTTCATAGCTAAGATATCTCGCGCACATCACGATCCCCCACGGTCAGCCATCCTGGCAATGAGAAATGCATTAACCTGATCAAGCATACTTACAATTGGGAGGGTTTGACAAAAGAGGTTCCAGCCTGGATCGCCGATTGCATTACTTGTGCTTGGGCCAAGTTGGATTGCTCTGGCATAAATGGTCTTTTACACCCCTTACAGCAGGCGGAGGATCCATGGACATCAGTGTCCGTGGACTTTATTGTCAAACTCCCCTGTTCTAAAAGGTTCACAGCGGTGATGGTGATTTTTGATCGCTTCACAAAATTTTCCCTTTTTATTCCCTGTACTACTGCGATCACATCTGAAGAAACTGCCCACCTTTTCATACTCCATGTGTTCTTAATGTCTGTTCTCTCACAGGAGATCATTAGTGATCGTGGACCCCAGCTTACAGTGCACTTTTGGAGTGAACTCTCATCTATCCTAAAAATCTCCCACTGTCATTCCACGGCATATCATCCTCAGTCCGATGGACAGACTGAGCGAGTCAACCAAATCCTTGAACAGTACCTGCGTTACTATGCTGCAGCTGCACAGGATACCTGGGCCAACGACCTTCCCTTGCTAAATTTGCTTATAACAATGGGACTCAAGCGATCATGGGGTTTTCTCCCTATAAAGCAACGTTGGGTTATAATCCTTCCTTTTCAGTCAGACCTTGCTTGTGGCCTGATATCAAGCTGCCGCGGATCACACTGAACAATTAGTTCAACTCAATCCTTAGTGCGGGAACACCTCACTAAAGCTATTGATGACTACAAGCGGTTTGCAGATTGTAAGTGGCTCCCAGGTCACAATCTATCAGTGGGCTCCTATGTTATGCTTGATACCCATCATTTACAAATACAAGCCCCTTCCCACAAGTTTGCAAGTAAGCGTTTGGGCCCCCATCTGGTGGAGGAGGTCTTGGGTAACGGTGCGTTTTGGTAGAAGCTTTCAGCTCACTGGAAACAGCATCACATTTTCCACGTTTCCCAGTTGTTGCCCTTCAAGGGTATGGTTCCCACAGAACCTGAAACAACCATCATTGAGGATGTGGAAGAGGCTGAGGTGGAGAATATTTCAGCATCCTGTAAGTCCCGGCGGTCCATTCAATATCTTGTGGCTTGGAAAGGGTATCTGGCTTATGAAAACAGTTGAGTTAAGGCTTGCAATTGCTCCAACTATATGGAACTGGTCAAAGCGTTCCATGAATCCCACCCTGAAGCTTCCCCCCCCCAAAAAAAAATCACAATGGTAATGGTGATCAATTTACCCAAGGCGCACAAGAATGTGGTTCTTGTGCAGTTTCCCGGCGGTGGTGCCCTTCCTTTGGAAAAAGGAAAGGGTAATGTAAGTCCCGGGGAACATCCCCCGCACATTGATTGGGCCCTTTTCCCATTCCCAGGTAAGAAGGTATCAAAGAGGGTGGCTGTACCCCTCGTTACCCAGGGTGACCTTGCTATTTGGTAAATGAGCGCTGGGTAACGGCTCTTCCACTTCAGATCCCTCCCCCAGTGCTCACACTCACCTTGGCAGAATTAGTACATCTAATCATGGAAATCTTCACTTAGATCACTGAAATGAAATTGATCGGTCTAAAATCAAGTGGGAATCATCCCAATGTTTGGATTCCATGTAGTCAAAAAGGGATGAAGACTGATTTATTGGCTGAAATCGCTGACAGTTTTGATTTGGTTAACACTATGATCATATAAATCAACCCCTCCTGAAATTGTCAGGGATCATCCCCGATGGGCAGGTAATAGCTTTGGACACCATTGACAAGGGTTTAAATCTCCCTTCAAGCAAATCAGGCGTTCTGGCTAATGCAAAAAGTTTGGCTGAATGAATGGCCCAGTGACCGGGCATGGGCAAGTTGGGTATCCTGAACCTGATCCCAACCAATTGATACTGCTCCTATGTGGGGTGGCCTTTGGGGATTCTCACTGCCCATTGGGCCAAACGCTGTCATGCCAACCATCGGAAATGTAGCTGAGCCTTGGTTCAGATGTTCGAGGTCAAACTGACAGCAACTTGGCCTGCCACCAAATTCTTTGATGTCAGTTACCAGTGAACTTATCCACCCCATTCCCGAATAATTTGCCAGTTAGGTTGAAATTGAGGGTCTGAATCCCAGCTTGTCCCCACATTAATAGACTACTATCTAATCAGTTGCATCGCACTAAGAAAATTGTTGGTCAATTTTCTTCACTTTCCTTTGCAATAAATTTTGCCTCAAAAAACAATCAATTTTTTGATTTTTTGATTGCCTTCTGGCCGCATTCCTAATGACTTTTCCCTGGTGGCCCATCAGTCTGTATACCGGATGAACTCTACCAGTACTCATGGTCACTATGGCCCCCACCTTGTAGACTGGATTCAGCGAGCTAGATACTTCTGGCAATTTAACCCTGTTGTTATGAACTTTTGTCAACGATATACTGGGATCATGTGGCCTTATATCCACCAACTTTAAGCAAGGATCTTCCCCTTGTCTTCCCAATTGAATTAACCCCATCTACAGCTGACCTTGTTGAAATCATACCTGTGATTCCACCCTGCAGCAAGACCTCAAGGGTCTGGGGTGGCATCGATTTGTTTATTTTTGAGATGATATTCACTATCATCTTACACCAACAATTTATTGTTTCCAATGACCAGCTCCATAAAACGTCGTTTAAGTGGCAATGCATCAGGCATTCTGGATTGCTTTTTGGGTGCTTACGCATCCTGACTGGTAGGCCAGTCATAACTTCTTCTGCCATTTCCATGACATATGCTCCTGAATACTCTTTAGGAGATTTAGTCTTGTTCTACCACCATCGCCCTGGGGGTAGGAACCACAAGCTTACCACCAATTGGTCTGATCCTTATTGGGTGATACACTGTAGGGGCCTGAATACTCGATTGCTGCTACTGGTACTGGCACAGTAGTTAATCACATCCATAGCCGTTTATGTGCAAGTACCATCCCCTTCAGCAAGATCTTGAGGGGGTGATGTTGGGATTCAACCCATTTCTACTCAGCCCCACTCTAATATCCCTACCTCTGATACCTCTCCAAAATCTCTTCTTACTTCAACGGAGCATTATTTTCTGTCACATAATCAACTTTTCAAAGGAAAGCCTGCCATCAAATCCCCCTGATCAATGTCAGAGTGATGAAGATCTTGTTGGTGGAGGACGTCATTATCCTGAAAGAATTAAGATGAAAACACAACCTATAAATATCCGCTCCTTTCACTAAATAAAGTTACGTTTTTTTACCTCCAGAATATTCTTGATTTTGTTTAATTCTAGAGCCTCTGTTTAGCAAGCTTCTCTCCGGCCATCAACTTCACAATCACCAGTTTTAGTACAATAGGTCCCTCGTTACCTCTTTCAAAGCTAAAATCAATTTACCAGCCCCTAAGTTTAAGATTCCCAGCTCTCCTCACTGTCTATTCTCTGCAGGACATATTATCCCATCCATTTTAATATGCTTTAGAGAAACTATTACCCTCAGATACCTATCCTGACACTGATTCAATTAGATGAGCTTGGGACAAGAATCCTGTAGCTTATGTGAGCCAGACGCTATCAGCAGCAGAATGGAATTACACCATTACTGAGCGTGAATGCCTTGCAGTAAAACATATGTAAACAGTTTTGGGTTTATATTCATTGAACGTACTTTTAAAGTGGTAATGGACCACTCTTTGTTGCATTTGCTACATAATCTAAGAGAAATGGAAGGATGACTGTCACAATGGGCATAAAAACTTCAGGCTTATGACTACGAGATAGTTCACCAAGTGGGAGCTTCTCACCAGAATGTGGTTGGCTTATCAAGGTTACCAATGGTCCAAGTGGTATATCAACAAGCGGATAAGCTGTTCCAGAGAATGGTCAATGGAGAAATCAGGAACTAGCCTGAGAGATCCAAGGTTCACTTCAGAAAGTTATGGAAAACACCAAAACTAAAGATGGACAAGTGTTTAAGACGATTCTCAAAAAACGATTAATATTCCCAAGACTGTCAGAATGAGTGGCAGTTATTCAAGCAGCGCATAAGGTTGTTAGGCATGGAGGCCTGATGAATACAACCAATTACATTCGCCAGTACTATTACTGGGAGTCTATCAACTATGATGTAGCCAATTATCTGGCTTGCTGTGTGGAGTGCCAGTTGCAAAAGACTCTTAAGGACAAACTGGTATTGACTGTTCCTCCTTAGATTTGCCTGGCATACGGTGTCCATTGATGTTATGGGACCATTAACCATTAGTACAGGGGGAGTCAAATACATAATAGTTGTAATTGACCATTTGACTAAATGGGTCAAGACAAAGATCCTGGCAAAAGTGGACGCTATAAGCACTGCAAGATTTCCATGGACCAAGTCATATACCACCATGGATGCCCACAAGTCTTGTTAAGGACAATCGAACAAATTTCATGTCACATGTGATCCTGAGGTTGAACAAGATAATGTGGATCCAAGGAGTCATGTCAGTACTTTACCAAATGGCAACAAACGGACTGTTAGAACTGGTTAATGGAATGCTGGCCATATGCTGAGGAAGCTGGTCACAGGGTGAACTTCTGTATGGGGAATATACCTCAGTTCAGTGAAGTTCACATATAATATAAGTCACCATACAGAAATAGTAAAACGCCGTTTAAATTATTGTATGGAAAGAAGGTTGCATTACCACCAAATCTATATATGGCGGTTGAACCAACATTAGGGATGAGTTCCAAGCAGTAACTGCTCTGACTTTTGAATATCTTGATCAAGATGCAATTTCAAGAATTTGATATAATCTTGAAGGAGAGAATAAAGGCCAAAATGAAAGATAAGAACCAATTAGTTTTATCATAATACCACATAGACAATAAACTTGCCTATTGTGATATGCATGGTTTTGGAAGAAGAAATAATATGTATGCGTTGTGGCTGGGTCTGTATGAGATTATCACCAAGACGGCTATGGATGCCTATTTCTTCAAGAACCTCTTGGATGAAAGGATTGTGAATAGAGTCCATGCTAAATATTTAAAGCAGTGGATGAAAGAATAAAAAGAGTGTTTCCAAAGGACTGCTGAACCATTGAGATGGTTAAGTCCTAAAAAAATTTGCTGAACCAAAATAAATGGGCAAGTCTTAGAAATAATAAGTCCTCTGAACGATGGAGAACTGGTAATTCAAAGTATACCTAGAAACCAGTTTGGGGGAATAAATGAAAAAAAGATGGACCACTGAACCAAGTGAAGGTCATGTCTATATCTAAAAATACTTTTAATAAAATTGATAAAAATTTATGGAAAACCTATTAAAAACGCACAAAAAAGGATAGATTTTTATAATTTTTTTGATTATCCTCAACTCATGGATGATTCCACCTATGTCGCCCCCTGGAGGAGGGAGGATGTATAACAGTAGGGGTGAATAAACCATCAAAATCTATGTGAGATCAGATGCTATAAAGGGCTAGACCTACTCAAAGCCAAGTTTGTTGAGTGGAGGCTGATCCCTGCGAGAATGCAATGAGGGGAAGAGAGATGGAGATATTGATACTTGCTAAGCGCAATACCCTGGATTGGGGAGGGAAGCAGTAGAACAAGAAGAGGCAGTTGGTGAATAACCCCAAGTAACCCTAATATGGCACTGGAGCCAGAAGATTGGTCTTAAGGGCTTGCTGACAGGCTTTGTCAAGAACATTGGACATATGCGCTGAAATTGTGCAAGGGATACTAGGTGGGGGTTGCTGAATCATACCACTAATTAAATCCATAAGGGAAGGTACCTATGGGATGTCCAGAAGTGAGATAGTCATGCAAGAAGTGGATGGCATCCTGAAGACAATGACTACAATCCTCTTGAATGCAAAAGAAGAATGAGCAATATTATCTGGGATAAACTGGAAGCTTCATGGCCCAACTTTAAAGACCTTGGCCAGCAAAGCGAAGGGAATAGGCTGCAACATCTCAATCTAGGATGTTTGTAAGATTGTAGGGGTTCAGAGCTATGGAAAGAGCCTCAGCCACTTGGGTCCTCAATTCTTCATAGGGGAGCTCAAAATGTTCATGATTTCTGATGGCCAGTTTGATTGAAAGAACAGCTGGTTTATAAAATTGGCTGATTCAGAAAAGGAGCTCAGGAAGCAAGTCAGATCCAGCAAGAAACAATCAATAAATATTGGATGGCATTACTTCAGGAGATTCAACAATGATAGTAGGAGTATCTACAAAAGGAACTGAATCCAGAAGAGTATTGAAATCTAATTTGGGAATCAATGACAGAGGGAGAATTGGCCACAATTCATACAAGATGGTTGCTACTCTGTTTCGTCAGGGTTGGATACCATTTCCAGTAAATTCACAGAAGGACTGCCTACAGGTGCTTGACTGGGAGTATGAGTACTGGGGTGACCATAGAAGAGATTTCTTTGCGCAGATCAACTCATCAATTGGAAGAGCCAAGCATCTTTATCAGACAGGCTTTCAAGCAGTTGCTGGTACCAAGATTCTGATTTTAACATATGAGCTGGATGAAAGGGGGATGTTGGACTTTTTATAACAGTTGACATTATTCACTTCAGTATCAATTAAGCTCCAATTTTAGAGAAATTAATCTCAAAATTAATGAGATAAGCTTTTTTGAAAGAAAAAAAATGCAAGGATGATATGAGCTAAAGAAGTTATTAATAGAATTTAACAAAAGCGAATATAATTGATTATTCTTAATTGTGCCATGAGATAAACATCAATAGTAGTGACATCCTGTTAATGATGAGGAGGGAGATCAGGAAATCAAGGACGCTGGACCAAGATCCTGAATATGACAACGGTTCATATATCCTGATTGAGGGGAACTGGCTTTCCAATCCTATCATTGTCACAAGTAAAGTAATCAGCCCGGCATGATAGTGGGTCATGAGGACCACGCTCTGAGGAAGCAGTAGCAAGGAGGAAAAGAAAGAGAACCACATGCTGAAGGTTTTCCTGAGCAGCATTGAATGTAGATTGGCTGTGCTCCGCTAAAAACCAAGAAATATTCAACCTGGTCTGAGGCACTATTCTCCTGTCCTGATCCTATTCTCATTAGAAATCTAGGCAAGATGGGGGGTGTTGGGATTTTTGTCCACCTTTCCACCCTCCTACATTACCTGTGGATTGCTATGGGATGATTCCTGATGTCAAGCGAATTGGATATTAGTTGACCCTGATTTCAGGTTAGTAATGTTCAGGGGGATTTCATGTAATTTGCCAGGTTTAGATCCATTGGGGATCAATCTGGGTGAATGCTTAAGAGCTTTTTGGGCAGAGTTGTTGACAAAAGGGGGTATCTGATTGTTGATTGGTGATTAACTATCAGGTGTACCAATTGGGATTGGTCAGGTTTCTCACTGACTAATTTAGAATTTTAATGAGCAAGTTGCAAGGCAAGTGATGCTTCTTGCAACTAGCAAATCAATCAGTTGGTTCATGATCTGCCATAATGGATAAAGAATCACATTACCTAAGCAGGTCGCTTTCCAATTATGTTTGGTTCACTGGGATCAAGTGGGAAACGTTAGGGACATGTTTTATGACTCTGTCCATTTTAGGTCTCAGAGATATCCGATGAAGGAATCCTAACCAGATGGAGAAGACCATCGCTGGTGAGACGTTGAAGAAAAGTTCAACAGCAATGGCTTCCATTTCATGGCTGAGGCACCACCTGAGGATTAGATGCCAAATTCCTCTATAAATTCACTGATAAATTCACATTAATAAAAAACCCAGAGTTAGTTTTTAGTAGAATTCATTATCATTTTAAGTTCTATTCATATTCAGAAAATTATTGTTGTGTGCAATAATTGTGAACTCTTTTGTCATATAAAGAGTAAGGATCAAGGATCCTTAGAAGAGAAGCTAAACTTAGAGGGGAATTGCTGCAGACTCTGTGTCATGAGACAAAAGGCTGCAAACTTCTGGGTCTGATAGTGGATCAAGTTAGATAGATAAAAGAAGAAATCCCTACAGTTGACATCAACAGTATTTTGTGAAGTACAGGTCTAGCTTTGGACTATAATGGGTTATCTATTCAACTATGGATGATAGTCATCATACTATTTTCAATCAACTATCAACTACTATAAGACAACGCAAATTGTATACATATTGGACCTGTGCAGTTAACAGTTGGGAGCTTTCAATTCATGAAAAACCCAGGATTGTATCATTTGGTACTCATGAGAAGGGTAGCCAACTATTAATTTTTAACAAACCCTCAAAGAAAAGTAGACAAAATTGGCAATTGACCAGACAGACAACAGATGGCAGGATATCAACTGTATATTCTTTTGGTAGAAGATGACCACTGCTACACCCATATCAATGTGAAAGGCGTAAATGGCAGAATTTAATGTATGATTGATTATATCAGGAAAGCGACAAGTAAAGTCTAGACTGGCTTTCCAGTCTGTATACCCAAACACCCAAATGGCAAGCCCAAATGCCAGAGGCGCTGCTGCTTGAACAATGTTGAATTGTGATGGAAGAGACTCACCAGTGAGAACCAATAGGATATAAATATATATTAAAAACCCAGCAATGAACCAGGCTATCATGGCCGAGGGCCTGTGGGTTTGAGAGCTGAGAAATAAGAGATTGGAATTTGGGGTTTGAATTTTTCATAAAAAAAATAAATTTGAGGTACGGAATTTTTATTGAAATTAAAGATAGAAAATCAACCATCAATTTTCTCAGTGCGTTATGACTGCTTAGTTAGATGATTGATTTGGGGAATAGATTAGAAAAGCTCAGGATTAGGACCTTGAGATTTGCCTAACCCTGCAAACTTTGAGCAAGAGAAAAGAAATGAACTGGTTTGAACCAACTTCAAAATTATTGGTGGTGAGCCAAGGTGCTGTCAGTTCATCTACAGATACCCAACTTTCAGATTTGCCACAGTTCCAATGATTGGCGTGATAGCGTCTCACCTGACAGGTGATGGGAACCTCCCAAGGCTACCCCATAACTGGCAGTCCCAAGAGGTCAGAAATGGGTATGGGGTGCCCAAACTGCTTACACTCAGTCACTTTAGCATCCGTTTGACTGAGCGGGATTTATCAGTCAGGGATTCTGATATTTTTAGGAATGGTTCCAAACTAATTTCAATTTTTGACAAAGGCCCAATGCCATTGGTAAGTTCCACCAAGGATTTGATCTTGGACAATTTCAACACCAAATGTTGTGCCTGTTGGGCCTTGTTCCTAGTAATTCCATGGAGGGTTCTGAACTGACAGCATCATTTGATGAAGGCAAGATACCATTGCCAAAATTACCAAATCTTTGACCTTATCACTTTTCCCACTGGAAGTATATACCCATTGGGCTTTGTTACCAATGTTTTACAATTGTTGATTAGTAAAGTTAAAGATTCACTGCTATTAATCATATTTGTTCCCTTTGCCCCAAGTAGATGTCAATTCATTACCAGCTTGCTACAGATTCCCTTAATTTGCCCTATCAATTCTTCAGATATAAGAACTTGGGTTGGGGTTAGAATCTTTAAAGGGTACGCCTTGACCCATTGCTCACTAACAAAATAAGTGAGGTCACCCTGGGAGACAATGGGGGTCTTTGGCCTACTTGGACCCTTCTTGGATAGGAAAGGAAACACCCCCTAATCCAAACTGAGGGGGTGCTCCCCCAGACTTATAGGATGCTAGTGATGATCAGGGGAACACTTCCATAAATACCTGAAGACAATGGAAGAGCTTTATCAAGGCTGATATAATATGCATATGATGGCAACTACTGCTAGGTATCAAACAAGATTATCCTGAGAAAGTCCACAGATGCAAGAGCTATAAACAAACTCTTGCCTGAATAAGTTTTGTATACCCTCTATATCACAATGATGCATTAATTAATTAATATCTTCTATCTGTATAT
Source organism: Massospora cicadina (assembly GCA_022478985.1). Lineage (NCBI taxonomy): Eukaryota > Fungi > Entomophthoromycota > Entomophthoromycetes > Entomophthorales > Entomophthoraceae > Massospora > Massospora cicadina. The sequence goes on along the minus strand of JAKSZP010001419.1, from coordinate 57,201 downwards.
ATATCAATACTATAGTTAGGAAAATTATATATTTGTATTTAATAATGATTTTGTCATAGTTATACTGAAAAACAGTGAGTTTATTCCTTTGCATTTCAAAACTGTATGCATAATTGTACACCATTGTATGTTTTTATATTTAAATGACTTATATTATCACCATGAAGGTGATTAAGATAAGTTCCTACATTTGCAAGTTAAGATAAATGCTAGGATGGTTAGCCTGGCAGGGTATTCTTGCTTCCATTCTAGTGCAGGTTCTGTTCAACACATGTAAAACCTGTACTGGCTACAAAAAATTCTTGGTGTGGTATATTTGTCCCAAGGTCGACCCGCCTCAATTACAAGTTGAGACAAATGCTGAAAAAGTTGAAAAATTTTATATTAACGTGAAAAATTGTTAAGACAAATTGCAAAAAACTGTAGCTTTCAGAGAAAACTAGCTACAGATATGAAATCAGCACACCAATTTAGTTAAGAGTTGATGTTTTTATCCATATGGCAAAATTTTTTGTTCACCATGTGTTATCTATCCTAAATCTAACCCACCTCAATAACTTTAGAAGTTTATTTTGCCATTTTGTCTTTCTCAAGCTTAACCGTTTTGAATTTTATTAATCTGATTAATCTTTAAAAGCCAATAAATTACAATAACTAATGCAACAAAATTAGTACTATTTTCCAATTATAAATACTTAGTTATAATAATTTAAATATATTGGATTTTATTGGGACCATCTAGTACTAAAAAAATATATATATATATATATATTGGATTTTATTAGTCCAATAAAATGAAGTTTAAGTTTTGACTCGATATATTTAACGACCAGTAGTATCCAATCATACACTTTTCGGTCCCACCTATAGTGCTACTTCAGGATATTGATAACTGCAACTGGCAAAAAGGTATGGAGATTGCCGATTAAAAATGTGATCTTGCCGCCTGTCCCAAATAAATGTTGCATTTGATAGATGATAGGGTTGGCTCAACCATCAGGATTAAAATTTAAAGCAACAATGCTGACCACATTATACATCCTCTTGACAATGATTATTGATATACCAGAGCGCCATTAAAAGTGAAACCACACTGTAAAACAATTTTATTGCAATGGCTGAACTCAAAAACCGTTTCATTCAAAAGCCTTCAAAGAGCAAAGTTGATACAAGCTATGATGCCAAACCGGTATCATACCAGAAAAATGCAAAAGCTTTCGGCCTTGGAAAGTTTTTACTTGGGGCTTTATCTTGGCTTGGTGGAATAATTTTATAAATCTTTTGATTTCTTACCTTTTAACTGATACTTTGACTTATGGCTACAAAAACCGTTATACTAATTGGAGGACATACTTTCCGGTAACTTTATTCTTTTTTGGCTTCAGCTATATTTATTAGTTTTGCTTTTCATTATTTTTAATTTAGTATCAGTTTTGCCTATTTCATGGAGCATCTAATTCTTTTTAAACAGAAAAAGCAACGAATATTTACAGAAGGAGAGCTAGCATTGTATGACGGCTCAGATCCTGCACTCCCTATTTACATTGCAATCAAGTAAGCTTTTCCCATCAAAAGTATATTCATTGAAAACTACTTTGTTTATGACTAATGTATTTCTTACCATAAGCTGTTTTTTACGTTAAACTTATTGATCCTATGTAAAATCTAAAGTTTATCTATATTGAAAACTTTTATCTTCTTTTTGGTTGCGAAGTTTGCTTCCCATTCTTGCGCTCGTAAATTAAACAGGCCAGCTAAGTTTTCCATAGCGGAGAAGTGTATGATGTTTCTTCAGGTGCTAGTTACTATGGAAAGGTAAGATAAAAAACTTCCCATTTTTGAAAGTACAGGGTGGTGGCTATTCCTTCTTTGCGGGAAAAGATGCTGCGCGTGCTTATGTTACAGGTTGTTTTGAGACGCATCTTACTCACGACCTCAGAGGGTTTGACGACGCTGACATGGAGGTTTCCTGATCGGTTTTAACTGCTTACTCATATTTCGTAGCAACTGACTGGCTGGATGGATTTTTACAGAGATCATGAATCATATTTTCGTGTTGGGACTGTTGTACATCCCCCCTTAGATCCTAAATTACCAATTCCAGAAGATTGTAAAGATGGAAAACAGAAGTTCTAAAACAATCTAGAATCCCAAACATACTTGATTACTTTACTTTGCCATAAAGCGGATTCTTTTTGTAGTGTTGGCCAAACTTTTAAAAAATGTGGTTAGACGCATACGGTAGTAATTATTTTTTTTTTCTGATTTAATAGGTTTTATTTTAATCTTACTTTCATCATTAATCTATCGTTTTTATTCGTAAAAGAATTTATGCCGTATTACAACTTGAATGCTATCAGGGCATTTTTGCTTAGGATTAGCTGAAGGCGAAAGCAAAGCATCTTTTTTCAAATACTAGCACAAATTAGATCAATATTTATTGCATTGTATAACTTTTAACAATTATTATGCCCATTCCTCAAATGTATCACATTAAATTGTGAATCGGCTATGATGTTATGCCTTTTACTTGATATTGGCTGACAGTGATTACTGTGTTGTAGCTGGTTATCAGTAAATAGTGAACCCAGGATTGTTTTATTGTGGATATTCAATATGAGTATGTAGAATATACTAAACGATGAATTGATGCTATTGTATTTCTGTAACTGTGGTTCTTTGCTACGAAACAAGGCCTATTAAACAGACTCTGTGCGCAACTCTATGAAAGTAATCTTATTGTACGATATTGCAACATATATAGTTACCACTCAAAAGTGAATATATATTAGCACTTAGCTAGGAATTTAAAGCTTAGTTTTGTGATAGTAGTATGTATCTTTTATTGGGCACTTAACTGTCAAATGTAGCTCTATATAAAAGTTTTCTTTACGTAGGTTCGAGTAAAACGATCGACTAAAACTTTGTTTAAAAAGTATAGAGTCGACTATTTAGATAACACAGGCAAAGCCAAACTGAGAGGAATGGCATAGTTATTGAATTTGGCAAGTCGCTATGCTCCATGTATAAAGGATATACTGGTGCGTTTATCTGAACCAATGGAAAATCCTGTTGTTTAACCAGTGCGTGTTTTTTGTAAGCTCCATGTTAATTGATTTAAACTCCATCACTTTAAATAAGATAACCTGAATGATGACAAAATGAGTTTTTAAATCTGGCTTATATAACAAACTGAAATTTTGAGACAAACCGATATGTAAAAAGCAAACCAGTGGCAATATTTTGTCGATCCGACCATTATTGCTCATGCATAAATGAATAAATACTTGTAAGTTCTCTTTAAGGGTGAAGTAAAAAGCTTAGGGAACTGCCGTATGTTTTATGAAATCTACTTTGCTAAATCAAATGATACGAATTGAAGAAAGTACTAACTCATTATAAAAAAGAAGTTTTAGGGGTAAAGGTTGTTCGCAGTAATCTCAGAAACTACCAATCCAACTTTGATGAAACTTTGCTCACTCATAGCAGGTACCCTGTGCTAGGTTCTCCACTTTATTAGTAATGATTGGTGTTGAGAAAGTCTCAACTATTGGGGTTAATTCCTCAACCCATGGAAAAAAACCCTCCAGAAAACCACCATTTCAATAGTACTAGTGATGGTACTAATGATTTAGCTGGCCAGAAGGATGACCAAGTCTCAGCTAATTTGGCCAGCAATCATTTTTTTAGAATTCCAAAGCCTCTTTTATGTGCTTCAATAGGTCTAAAATTCTTGACAACAGAGTATTTATATAACCCACCACTGCAATATTTTGTCAGCCAGTCGCCCTGATATCAGAGGACACTCAAGTATAAATACCAGTCCAAAAGACTATGCACACAATATCACTATTAATGCCTCAGATAAACCCTCTTTTATACCTCTGGTTCAACCACCAACGATGGAGAGATTGCTAGAACTTTATCCATTGAGTGTTTTCCCATTTGTATAAAGCTAAGCAATATAAATATTTAAAAAAGGAAAATGTATTAATTTTGAAAACTCAATCAATTGAGATGATAATATCCCCAGATAGCCACAAGAACCACAAGGGTCATGGGAACAAGAGCCACTGTTGAACTCAGAACAACATCTACATATTTATAAGTAGGATAAGGTTCCATAGTTCAATCTATTATAGAAGCCTAGAAGATCTCACAGGATCAAGGAATTGGACCCCACTGGCCCTAAACAAAGTTGCAAATACATGATTTCCTTACTAAGAAGTTACTTTGATAGAAACCAAGTCCTACTTTATGTACTCTGAATCCCTAAGCACTATATATACTTTCTAATTTATAGCAATAAAATAACTTCTTTTATAGATATATTTTTTTATAATTGTTGGTTTTATTTGGTCTAATAACACCAAATACATAAGATTTATTGTAAAGGTTTGATTTTAGACTTTTTATTATCAGCAGAGATTGAGAGAGTTCTGGTGTACTCAGAAGCAGCCCCAATTATGTATAGTTCCAAGGTTTAGTTATAGTTAACCATACTTAAAAATGATGAGTAAAAGTGTAAGTCTCAGGAAATGTCCCTTGGCCCTTGATTGGGCCATCTTCCCATTCCCAAATAAGAAGACACCAAAGAGGATGGCAGTACCCCTCATTACTCAGGGCAATCTCACTCATGTAGTAGATGAGCAATGGGTAACAGCTCTCCCACTTCAGATCCCACCCCTGGTACCCACACTCACCTCAGCAGAACTGTTGCAGGGAATTAGCAAAATCTGTGCTGAGATGTCAAATTGAAATTGGTCAGATCTAATTTGAGTGGCAATCTGGCCAATGGCTGAATCTCAAATGGCTGGAAAGGTATGAAGACTGAGGTATTGGATGGAACGCCCGACGGCTCTAATTTGATCAATAAGCCAATAGAACTAACATCAGGCACCATTGACGAGGGTTTGAAGCCCTCTGTTGGTAATTCAGGCATTGCAGCTGATGTGCTGCCTTTGACTGAATGGACAGTTCAGCAACTGAGCGCGGGTGGGTTGGGTGTCCTGAACCTGTTCTAAACCAAATGGACCTGCCCCTATATGGGGTGGCCTTGGGGATTCCCATCACTCATCGGGCAAAATGCCATCATACCAACCATCAGAAACGTAGCTGAGCCCCAGTTCGGACGTTTGAGGTCAAACTGACAGAGACTCGGTTCACTGCCAAATTTTGTGATGTCAGTTTTCAAGGAACAAACCCACCCATTCCCAAACAATTTGCCAGTTAGGTCAAAATTGTGGGACCTGATCCCGTCTTGTCACTACCCCAATTGACCACTATTTAATCAGTTGCATAGCACTGAGAAAATTGTTGGTCAATTTTTTTTCTTTTCCTTCAAATAAAAATTTACAAAAAAAAACTAAATAAATTTTATTTTTCTTCCAACCGCATCCCTGATGGCATTTCCCTGGTGGCCCATCAGTCTGTACACTGGATGGGCTCTACCAGTACTCTTGGTCACTATGGACCCCTCCGTCATCAATTGGGTTCAGTGAGTCCAATATTTTTAGGCTTTACAACCCCATGATCACTAACTTCTGGCAGCAATACATGGGAATCTTTTGACCATATGTCCACCAATTGCAAGAGAGAATCCATCTCCTTGCCACCCCAGTCGAGATGGCACCATATGCCAAGGATCTTATTGAGACTATTTCTGTGATCCCACCCCTGCAGCAAGGCCCCCAGGTTGGGGGTGGATTCAGTGTGGTTTGTCATTGGGATCATTCTCACCATGTTGCTGCACCAACACTTTGTCATTTCCCACTGCCCAGCTCCATACCAAGTCATCCAGTTGACAATGCCTCTGGCATTCTGGCTTGCTTTTTGGGTGCTTATGCATCCTGACTGGCAGGCCGGTCTAAACTTCTTCTGCCGTTTCCATGACAAAAAGCCTCATGTACTAGAGAATGAGACTCTCAAAATTTCTCAGTGATGCACCCTGTGAACAAATAAATGTCTATTGCAAGTGGATCAACCCATTTCATCAGAACCCCCTGAGTGAGTGGATTAATTCAGCAATAACTGATGCTCCATAGAGGGGGACCATTGAGTAATTTCAGAATTCTTTGAAGTTGCCATGAAAATGTACCATGGAGAAGACTTGCAGAAGATATGAGCCTGGAGATTATGTACAGAATGCTTAACAATTTGAAGTAGCAGGTAGCTCATTTGACTATTGAGCTATAAGATTGGATCATCACCAGCACAAGAAAGGTATAAATAACTGGACATGGCTCAAGTGAGAGAAAAGTTGGATTTCTTGTAGATCAAGTATAATGAGATGATACAAAGCTTAAGATTAAAGTTTATAAAGCTGAGAAGCCATAAAATCCAGTTTGATCACTTGAAGAAGGTTGTGGACAACATACAATTAAGATGCCTTCTGGCCCTCAGACCATTACCTACTTGGGAGAATGCACCACCAGTACCAAGACACCAGGAATTAGTTACAACCTGCACATTAAATTAAATCTGAAGAGGATCCCTATTTCTGATCTGACGTCAATGCTAAGTTCACTGCTGGCAAAGGAACTTTCAAGAAAATGATATGACTAGATGATAAGCTATATATCTGACAGATCATATTTTATCTTTGAGGTGAGCCTTGAGATTGAGCTGAAGATTATGTCAATGTTAAGTGAATTGATCAAATTACTGATAGTTCAACAAATTGAGGGAATTCTGCTATTGTCTTGATGTTAGGATGAAACCTCTAAATTGTAGGGAATGGAGAGTTATAAGCTGATGGATTGGAATTAACTAAAATATGTGAAGATTAATAGCTGAATGAGACAATGTAAGGAGGATGTTCTTGTAGTGAAACGAGGGAGGAAGTAGCATAGTAGTCTGCGTTTTATTTATATAAATAAAGTAGTGTCAGTTGAGGCAATAGCTCCATATTTTTACATATTATTATATTTACTTTGAATTGGCAATCTTCATATCATCTGTCCATTGCTCAGTGATAATAAACCAGTGTAACCATCATAGCGGATCTAAGTGATATCTTCAAAAGTTGATAGTGGTTCTCACTACAGGGGGTTCTGCTGGTTGGTGCTGGAGTAACTGACAGGTAGGTGAGGAGGTGGCGGGAATGTGCCACCAGTTTGGTTGGGGAGGGGAAGAGCATGCTGTTGTAATCCTAAATTGATGGTTGTGTTCTGGTGATTGTTGGTGGTGGGGATGGGCAAGCTCTGGACGCCTGTCCTACACGCTGAGGCTGAAAATAGGAGGAATAAAATATGGTTAAGTGGGGGGAAATGTCGGCATTTTAACCAGATGGATTCCTCTAATGATTTAGTGAGATTTGGGATGAAATAGGTTAATCTTGGTGAAATGGCTTATTGACTGAATTTTGTATAGTTCAATGATTGCATGGTGAGTGCTCAGAAAATTGGGTTGAGCTAAATCTGTATTCCGTCGAGTTTGATATTAGGATTGAGTGGAGCCAATCAATGGCCCCAAAATAAATATTGATCGCTGGCAACTAGTAGCCATGGATGATCTATTTATATTAATTAAGTAATTTTGGCGGAACCCAATGATTTCAAGTTTGAGGTGGCCAAAGTTTTTTCCAGTGCTTAATATATAATTAAGCTGTCACCTGAGAAGAGCAAAACCTGAATAATTGACTACAAAGAGCTATAATGAGTTGTTGGTGAGAAGCTGAGATGTCCCAAGTTGCCCAAATGACCAAAGATATTTCCAGCAAATAATTACTAAGTCAAATCCCAATTTGATATTTATTTATATAATAACTCATATGGCTCACCAGCAACTGAAGGATGAGGATAAAGCCAAAACTAATATTTGGACATTGGGAAGGATGGGACAAGAGGATCAACACCAGGTAAGTAGAAGTGCAGTGAAAGAGAGAAAGAGTAGTTGTCTAGAAGGTCCAGAAATGAGCTGATAGGTTAGCGATGGGTGCTGTATCCCTTTGTACATATAAATATCTGGTGCTTCCTTTCAATAAACGTTTCCCTTTGATTATTCTCCCTTTTATTTAGTTTTATGTTTAATCTTATGAGTTGAGGTGTTGAGTAATTGACTGGACCTAATTGTCAGATATTTGATAGGGACATAATAAGGTTAGCTGTTTAAAAACTTATTATGGATCATATCAATTATCAGCAATTATGGACCAGGTATATTCTAAGCTTATGCAAAGCTTAGGATCTACGCCCTAGCAATTTCACTTAATAATATTTGACTATGATGACATGGGCTCGAGGGCTTTGTTAATTAGGTTGAACTTAAATTTAAGTTTTGATTTAATGACTCAAGCACTTGGGCTTTGTTGGTCTATGTTGAAATTAGTTTTTAATGTTGGTTGAGTTTTCAACCAAATTAATTACTAATTAGTGATACAAATCGCCTTGGTATGTGCTGCCAATTACATGTGAAAGTAAATTGGTTCAGCTATGATGAAACGCCATCTCAAGGATGATGATGGTGTTTACTCCGACCCTGAGGCTGAGCATAATGCCCTGAGTCAAAGTATTTGTAGATATCCTTACAAACTTTTTACATGGCCAAGGGCCACTGAAAGTAAGGCGTCATGGGTAAGATGTGGTTAACATCAAACCCTATAAATAAACCTTGCATTTACACTAATAAAATCATCCTTTAACTTTTAATTAAATTTAAATTTATCTTATAAACTTTTTGCATTATCACTTTATTTTATATTAAAGTCAAATTTTCACTTGGGATCAGTAGGATCAGGGCAGCGTGCCATCGTCCAAGTGAAATGACCGGGTATACAACTGAATTATTACCAAAAAGCTATATCATAAATTTAAATTTACCATCCTGTCTATTGTCCTCACACAATAGATGCTCAAAACCACATCCCACCCTCAAAGAAGAACCAGCCCTCTGAAGCAGACACCCAAAATCAATATGGGGTTTAGGCTGGGGGATTCCCAAATAGCGCAGGTGACATGCTAAGGGGTCAGCTGATGCTGCTGGCCCCATCACCTAAGGCAAAATGGCAAGGGTCAGCCAGTCTTCATACTGGTTGGATTGCCAACCAGCAGAGCCCACCGTCACAGAAAAGCAATTTTGTGACAGGAACTATAGACAAATTTCTTCAGTTATAGAAAAGAGCATAGATGAATCCAGCAACAAACAAAAACCTCCCATGTTCAGGGATATATGACTATAGAAACATAAGAGATTCTTGGAGCTACACTTTGACCCCATCACACTTGAGCCAAAGTTAAAGATATTTTAAGAAAGATTTGAAGTGCATAAGACTCTCATAATATGAAGCAAGAGTTCATCAACATGAGAATGGGGAAGTTTAAAAAAATTATGAACTATGCAAACCAGTTTTAACCCAAGGCATAACAGCTTTGGATAGCTGGAGCTTGAATCTAGTCACCACAAAGGCCATTTTTCTTAGTTTGATGGAATCTCACCTGAAATTTCTGATGATGTACATGGCCTTAGCTGTGAAACCCATCAAATCCCTGAAGGCCATTAAGGATGCCTTGATTGACTTTAAAGCCGCTTATAAGACGGAGTTAAGACATCATTACCATCAGCAAAGCCACCCTGATCAAAAGGATGTTTATGTTGCTCAAAGCCACAATGATAACCCTAAGGAGAAGAATTATCACATAGCAAATTGTAGTACCCAAATTTTGCCAAGTTCAAATGTAAAAACTGTCATCAAGAAGGGAACCTCTGGAGAAGTTGTCCTAAGCTAAAGGAAGAAAAGAAATAATAACCTAAAGAGGAGTTTGCAGGATCAGTCAATTGGGTTGTATACCACACCAACATAATTGATGAAGAGGAGCTTGATTCACCAGTTGAACATGATTTTATGTCATTGGAGCTCCAAGTGAAGTGGTTGTGCCCACCTGCCTTAGACTTAAGCAAGAGAAAGGAGAGACCACTGAGCAGTCTTAGTTGTACCAAGCTTACAATCTCACACAGATTATTGACTGTATCTCAGATGGCAAGAATCTTGTGGAAACCATGTTCAATAAGATTACATTAAAAGACTGCAAGTCACCTGAAGATTGTAAAAAGTTTTGCCTTCTTGAAGAAAGGAGGATCCATTTAAACATTCAATGAATTCTTATAGAAATGAATATTAGCAAGTTTATCCCAAAAGTAGAAGTCACCATAAACAAAGTCAAAGTGTTAGCAGTATTAGATCCTGGCGCCCAGCACACTATATTCTTTTAAGCTCATGAAAATATTAAAGTTTTCACCATACATCAATTATCAGACCAAATTTCAAATTGATGGGCCTAATTCAACTAAAAGCACTAGAGCCCATTCCAAATCACGCTTGCAATTTTAATGAATTGTTTTGTCTGCTCTGGCTGGGTCATTTTTAAAAGAATCTTACAATTTCCCCATAGGAATACAGTTCCTATTTGAGTTTGGAGGAATTATTGACTTTAACTAGAGTTAGTCAGTCTTCTCAACTATGAGATGTCACTTGCGTTTCAAGACAAGGAGAAGAAGGAGCAGAAGAAGAAAGTATGCCTAGTCAAAACTGAGACCTCTATTCATCTTGTCAGCTATACCCTGAAGTCAAAAGGAATGAAGCAGTTACCACCAACAGTAGAAAAGAGTCAAGTTTGCCCCTGTACTGCAATTAAGAGATGACCTACTGCCTGAAGAACAGAAGGTCATGCTGGTCAGCATCATTATCATCATCCCAGAAAAGACAATGTAAGGAATTTATTGTTGTGAAAATTGGTGCTTAGGCGTCAGATTTCAAAGGCATAGGTATTTAAGATCAAATTAATAATTACAGTTTGAGGAAAGCTACCTTAGTAAACAACTATAAAAAGGACACTACTCAGCAATAGATATCTTTATTATAAAATACAAGAGAACACAATGTAGTATCAGGTACTTATATAGGCTCACTGCTCGCTCTTATAACTGTATTTAGCTAGGTTTCTTCTAGCAATGTAGAAACGATCCCTTCACCTTTAGAATTCAGCCAAAATATGCACCTATTCTATCGTTCCTATTGGTGCATTTGATGTATACTAAGATGCACTCAGAATTGATAGACTAGTGAACTAATAATCCAAATTAGGCTAATTGAGAATATCCCTAAGGCTCAGAAGGTTTCCATATAGCCATGATCAGCGCAATTGCATTTGAGGTTATAGTGAATGACCATAATAAAATAGAATTCCTCATACTAAATAAGTTATGCTAGCGTGAGGACAAAGTACAGGTCAAAGATATAGGTAAATCAGAATGTACCTGATAGCTGAGGCCAAGAGCTAAGGTGATATCTAGATTGAGGGCTATAGTTTTGCGCTGGCAAGGTTATAGGATTTGATCCGCCATATCTGTAAATCTACAGCACCAAGGTGAAAGCACAAAAAGTAATTTAACACAACTTTGGTGACTCCTTATGAAGTTGAGGGACGCACTTGAGGCTCCTTATGCACTTAATACTATCTCTAATCAATAGGAAAATATAAGTATTAGATAAGTATTTCATGAGGTGATGATTGATCATACCAGTTGCAACAATCCCCCACTTGACCAAACATCAGATAACAATGATGATTGGGGGTTAAAGGAGCTATTAGGAACCAGAGTCTGGAGGACCAGAGTTTGGGTAATGCTCCTTCACAAACTTGGCATGTACCCAATTGATGAGATGACCCTTAGTAGGATCCTTCAGAGTGTATGCATTGGTTGGCGTCTTCTCTTTGATCTTAAAGGACCTTTACAAATGTGCGCTAATTTTCTGGTCCATCTAAAACCATGGTTGACATAGTACCATACTAATTATTATGAATGAAAAGTAGGTAAAGTCTGGAGATTTTCATTATCCTAGGCTCTAGCCTTAACCTTTCGCACCAGAGCGTTAAAGTAAAAAAGCTTTGTAACTGTATCAACTTTTGTACAAGCTTCTCAAGGTATCTATTGGGACTCATATTCTATTACACAACGCATTAATATAAAAGTGGGTAATTACAGGTTGCTTCCCATGTAGTAAAGCGATTAGGGAGTGGCCTATGGCTGAGGGGTATATGATAGTGTATGAAAATATGGCTGAAGACAAAAAGAGGTTCCAACTAGATGCTTTGCCCATAAATAACTTACATTAAATACCAACTAGCGTACCATTCACCAGTTCAATGGTGCTGTTGGTTTCTGGGTGGTAGGGAATAGATTGTAATCCACATATGACATCTGATTGTTAAGCTTAGAAATCGTTTGGGATGTAAAATTGGTTCCATTATCCATCAGCAAAATTTGGGGCAACCGTACTAATAAATAACATTGTCAGAAATTGATTATGGGCTTTACTAGTTGGCAGGCCAAACAGTATGAAGACTGGTCAGTCCTTGCATTTTTGCCTTAGGCGACTGTGCCAGCAGCGCTGGCTAACCCCTTGGCATGTCATCTGTGCCATTTGGGATCCCCCAGCCTAATCCCTAACCAACAAAAAAAATAAACTTATAAGCAAAGGTAGATTAGGAAAAGGGATATATTTATTGAGATGGAAGCGCCAGGTATTTATACTATTTACAACAGGGCTACTGCGCCCACTGCTGACCTATTGGCTCTTCCACTGGTTCTTCCAGCCAACTACTCTTATTATTCTTCCACTGCACTATTCTCTTCCCTGGCGTTGACCCTCTCGCTCCATCCTTCCCAATGTCTGAATTAGTTTTGGCTCATCCTTGGCCTTAAGTTGCTGGTGAGCTATATATAAAATATTAATCTAAATAAATGCTGAATTTGGGTTCAATCTTTGAGTTGATAATAATGTGCTAAAAACAACTTCAGTCGCTTGCTTTGAATCAGAATATCTCAGCATCTCACTAACATCTCTTCTTGACTTATCTCAGTCAATTGATTAGGAATCACCTTATTCAGGCGATAATTGATTATAATAAATGAGGTACCAGAAACAATTTTGGCCACTTTGAATTCATAAAATTTGGATCCGCCAACATCAGATTATCAGTACAGGCAGCAAATTCACAGATGAATGATTGAAGCAAATACATCAGCTTTCCGCTGGAAATTCTACAACAGTCCACAAATGGCAGTTGGCGTTGAACACTGATTCCGCTTGCTGATACTAATTGGATCATCTTTGGCTATTAGTTGCCAGTGATCCTTATACTAATTTGGGGCCACTGATCGGCTCCACTCAACCCTACTTTTAAACTTGGTGGAATACTAATTTTGGCTCAATCCAATTTGGGAGCAACTAACTAGCAATCATAGCAAACACCAAAAAATTCAGTCAATGAGCCATTCCGCCAGGATTGGCTATTTCATCCCAAATAATGATAAATCATTGGAGGATTCAATCTGGGTAAAATTCTGACAAACATTATCAAGGATAAAATTAGCTATAGTAGTGGCCCCTAGGTTCCTGTATGCCTTGGCCTCCAACCATTTGGTTAGATGATCAATGGCTACAATAATATATTTAAACTGACCAGAGGTATTATCAAGGGCCCCACAACGACCATAAAGACCATGATTCAGGCAAAATTGGGTTTGCTAATTAATAAGAAGTGGCTTTTTAATAGTGTTACAATTATAAGTCTGAGAATTCAATAAGAGTGATTCAGGTTTTGATATGGATAAAAATAGGCTAAAAACCTTGGTCAATTCTTGATAGAACACTGATAATTGGTGAAATACTATTGCCCCTACTCCTTGGCCGGAATAGTACCAGGGCTAGTAGTAAGTTTAACCAAACCTGCGCAAAATCAGGGGAGTTGTTCTTAAGGTCTTCCCTATCCCCTTTCTAACTTAGTTCAACCACCTACACTGTGACCAACCCCTTTTATAGCATTGGAGGGGGTCTCATCAGGTATAAATATTTTCCCGCTCAATGATTGGGAAAAATATTAAACTCTTGCCTCACGGATTTATCCTACCAGCTACTGACCCTCAATTAGTCATTCTGTCAAAGCAAGGTGAGTCTCAAGAGCCTTGATAAACCACAATCTAATATTCTCTAATACAACCATCTAGTACTAAAAAAATATTCTCTAATACAGCTATTACTAGCCTAATTTGAATTTCGTGCCCTAAACCACTTCAAGCCTTGTTAGGTTTAAAACTAAGCATTTAAATCTTAAAAGGGTTCGCTTCTTGATCTTAAAAATATTACTAATAGAAAAGTCTTATAAAGAACTTTTCTTTCCACTTGGAGTATATTTTTGAGCGAATTTAACTGAATTAAAAGTAAAAAGCACCTGCTCGCCTATGCCAACCTCCCCATTCGCTCCCCAATGGCTTCAGATTCTCCGCCTGCTGCTCCAGTGTGGGGCAGCGGCAAAACCCCAACCAGCATTTTCTGTTCGATGGGAAAATTTGCTCATATTGGCTCAGATAGTCTCCCTAAACCATTGGGTCAGTTCATTCTGCCCAAGGATCTCGCCATCCACCTGGCACATGCCCAGGAAGTTTTCGCAGCCCCCTTGTTCTCCCCCAATCCCAGCTGCATTTCAGCCTGCAGGTCGAGTGTGGGAAATTATTCCCATATGAAGAGAAATCTATTATTGACTTGGCCCAGGTGGTGATGCCGCCAGCTGGATTCATAGATTTCCACCCTTATAAAGGGTATTTTGATCTGGGCTTCACATGAAAAGCTGATGCCACCACTGCAGCCACCGTACCCCTGGTTTTCCAGGGTACCCCTATCCCCACAACATGCACTTGGCTCCCCACTGAAACCACTATGGTGGTTCAGTTTGCGGGGTTGCCCACTCACCTTCCCCCATGTTTTCCATCATGAGCTGATGGAAGGCTTGGCCACATATGGCTCCAACCTCATCCTTCAGTTTGTGGTCCCCAATGGGGATGCTCGTCTTGCAGGGCCTTGGGCATTTGCCACAATTAGCCCAAATTGAAATAATGCTTTGTCAATTCCCCCACGTGCAGTAATTCCCTCATCCCCTGACCACCCATTCTGGGCCTGAGTTGAGGGTGTGCAGGCCATCTGCCCATCCTTCTTTGAGTTAGACCACTCAAATCATAAATGTCCCTCTCTTAATGCTTCCGCTGGACCTGCTTTGTCTACATCTGGTTCCCACTTGACCCAAAACCCCACAGCCTTTCTGGTTTGGGGTACAGTACTTCCCCCTCCCCCAAAGCCTGCTGCCACTATGGCGCTGGCAACGGACAACCAGCCCCCTCCTCATTCCAGTGCCAACTGCACCATAGCCAATAAGGAAATGAATTGGACAACAGTTTGGTCCCACGTTATTCTTCAAACACCAGCTACAACCCAAAAAATATTTGACCCTGATTTCCCTCTTGACTTTAATCCCTGGACTTCATTGGATGAAACCAATGAATTAAGCAATGTTATTGAAGAATCAGAAATCCAAATTGAATAATTTATCCAGGTACAGCACCCCATTCAGACCCATCAGCGTTTTACGCCCCCCAACTGAACGCCTCTGCGTTCCACTTTGAAACACCAGATTGCAGTTGCTGCAGCTGAAAACCCAGATAGCATCAAAATCCATAAGATAACCAAGGAGTCAGTAGCAATACTTGCCAAAGGTATCCTTACTCCCCTTTTTCTCCAACCATAGCCCCGCAGAGCAAACGGGACATCATAAACCTATAAACAAGCAAATGCTGCCATCCATAGAGTTGCTATCACTTCACAGGCCAAGACAAAAACAACTTGTGCCAATTTAGCTCTATTTTCCCAGCTTCCTTCCATCCGCCTTCATGCAGAAAATTGCTTTTCTAAATACCTTGGTGTTAAAATTGATTCAGGTATCTTGGACAACCAGCCAATCATCAACCAACTTGCTCCCCATATTGATGATCACCCCACACCATTGCTTTCCGCCTTGGCCCGCACTCTTGCATTTGATATGGATTCCAATGTCAAGGATGTGCCACCCAATCCCCCTTCCCCTTCCACCATGGTGTGTTGGGCGCTTCATCGCTGTCCCACCTTGTTGGTTGTATTCTCGTTCAGTTATTTTCACTACTCCTTTTGGGCATTCAAACTTCTGTTTGTGTTTCTTTTCATTTGTTTTTTTAGCTCTTTGAGCTTTGGTAATGCTTATCCCCTGGTCAGCATACCTCAAATAAAATTAAGAAAAGTCTTATAAAAACCATCCAATATTTTATTTATAAGTGATTTAGTAACCCCCTGATAATTTTATTATGCTGTAGAGAAACCTACTTCTCCTAAAATAATTGTGGTAATTCAGTTGTAAAATGCACCAGAGAGCAACACAAAATCCTGATTTTCTCAAGTGGTGCTCACATCTGGGGGTGATACACCACAAAACACTTTATTAAAAATGGAACATGTTGGGGTATTTATCCTCACAACCTCCCGCTGCCTCCAAATCCCAACTAGATGCTTTAAAACAACAGCTACCCAGAGCATTTTCTTGTCTTAACTCTTAAACAGCGCATATGCTAAGCCTCCCATGAGGCTGCTCTGGTTATCTTCAAACCCCATTAAGAGACAAATTACCCTATGTGAGGGTAGCATTGTCTCATTCCTCTTTGTTTTTGAGGCTGTTATGGAAGGGACATCCGATTCCCAAAAATAAAGCATATCCTTACCTGCCTCAGCCGCTCCACCTAAGAGGTGATGGTACCTTATATTGACACCCTTAAAACTTTGGCAGAGGTAAAGAAAGCGCTCATTGAGGAATTTGGATCCACGCAGAGCTTGCATAGGAAAGAACAGGCGTTTATGTGCCTAATTCTAGTTGAGGGAGAATCGGTTGCCATCTTTGTTGATCAGTTTTGTAATGCAGCCCAGCCTCTCTTGCTCGCTAAAATGCTACCTTTTGATGACGCAATTGCTGCCCTGTCATGGTTGAATGACTTAATAGTAGGAACCAACCCCAAGGATAAGGCTGGGCGGCAGGAGGCCGAGGTGAACTTCAGGCCCTTCCTGACCTCAAGCACACCTTGGACTAACGCTGGGTACAAGCCAAATATGCCCAGGTTGGTACAAGTGAGGTGCAAAACTCCCATACCTTATATCATCCCAGGCGTTAAAACGGATGAGCTATCTACTTAACAAAGACAGTTCTATTCAGTTGATTGGGGAATGGGGGTTCAAAACCCGTTCCCATTACAAAATTATGCACTTGAATAGAGTACAACTTCAATCAATTACTTGAGTGAAGAAAATTTCAGTGTATTCTACCAATTTGGATGGAAGCCTTTGCCTATTATAGCATCAAGGCTTGTGTCTGCTTCCACAGACCCAGAATTACCCCAAAGAAGTTTAAATATGGTTTTCGTGACCAACATTCCTTGTTTGTCACTTTTCACAAATATGATTTCCCATTTTTTTTACGTTTTACTTATGGTTCCTTGGGTGAACCTGGGTGCAGACCTCTTCGAGGAGGTCTTCAACTATGTTGGCCACTACATGCTATCACAAATAACGAAAGTTTCAGGTGCTCCCTTGGGCCGCTCAGGTCCCTTCTAGATTGAGGCACCCAAGCATCCTAGCAATGATTTACACTTTATTATGGACTCCCCTTTGGATCCAGACAAGTTTTGTTGTTTCTCGCTTACCTGATATTGTATACCACGTTTTACACCCTCGCCTTGGGTCCCTTCTGTACTGGCACCATTTGTGGTGCCTTATTTCCCATTCTCCTAACGGCTAGCTCCCTAGCAGTGTGGGTTGGCATCCCACACCACCTTGCTAGGAACGAGAGAGTTACAGACACTTTTTGACATTATTCAACCAACCCTTTTATTATATGTGCATCAGAATTATCCATGTGAACTTCCTTTATGCTTAAACTGGGTGCGCTGGCCATTTGTCATTGCCACGATGGTGCTCACCACATTTTTCTCATTTGGTTTTGTTTTGGTGCATCTCAGCGTTATTCTTGCAACTACCAAATGGGAAGTGCCCACCCTTCCTGCTCGTACCTGGTGGTCTCAGACTTTTTGTGATCCTTTTGTTGCGATTCCCCGCCATGCTCCTGAGAATTAATCAGAAATTCAACAGGCCTTGGCTACCCTTGAGCCAAAACTTCTTTAGAAAATAACAACTTATCTGGTTCCCGTCCACTTTTGTGGGGAGTAGATTTGTTGTATTGGCTGTCTCCAGAAGTGGCTGACTGAGTTTTTGCCATGTTCCGCGCACATCCACTCTTATGGCGATCAGTGGAGGGTTTGGAGCATGTCTTGGAGCAACGTCATCCTGATGGAGCATCCATCCATCCCTTCTATGAGTTCTTTTCGCTGCGTTAAGCTGGTCAGCCAGTGAAATTATATTTGAATGAATTTTGTGAAAAGGCCCAGGCCTTACCATTACCTGACGTCATTAAAATTTCATTTCTCCAATCTACCTTGGACCTCTCTATGCGAAACCCCCCAATTGGCAGTCGCCACCTTCCAATTTTGATCATCTGATTGAAGCCCTTTAAGGTGGTTTCCCCGCCCCAACCTGGTAGGGGCAAGGTAATTTGGCCGTCATGGTTTCACCTGGGCTGGCCCCTATATTTATGGGAACTAAAAAGTCACACTGAATATCACAATGTTGGAATATTATCCTTCTAAACCTTCGAATTCTGTGAAATTTGAAGCTAAACAGGGGTCTAGCCCCAAGTCTTAAATAAAGATTTCAAACAATTTTGCCATGATGATGTCACCCATGGTCGCCCCTATAAATACCACGTCTGCAACTAGTGATATTCTCTTGAATTGTGAGGAGTTCCCCACTTATTTCCTCCCCATCTTGGTGGAAATTGAGGGCCCAGGGGAGTTCAGACCTAAATTTAACCAAAAATGGAACAATGATAACAATTTTTCTTCACACTGTGTTTCCACGGTGCAAGCTGATGCATCCATTATGGGCTTGGGGGTGATGGCCCGGATAACGATGTACACCAAACCCTCAGAGCAGGTATGGGGTCACTGGAGCCTGAAAACACATTTTATAACACGAACATATATCACAAAACGAGCCATTTATAAGCTCATATGGTTTGGATGAGGACACTATTCCTTTATATCAGATTACCCCTGAGAATCCTCGTTTGACCCCTACCATGATTCTTAGCACTCAGGAAGTGGAAAAGAACTTCGTTTCAAATATGATAAAGTATATGCACCTGCAGAGGGTGTGGTGGTATATGCGGCCTCAGTGCAAGAGTGGCCAGCTATCCCTCCCCCTTCTATGATTCAAAAACATACCCTGAAGGCTTGCTCAAGCCAGAGGAAGAATTTTCAGGTGAGGTGATGGCGTTTTCTGCTTTGAATAAATCCCATTATGGATACTTTTTATTGACCGCTACCCTTACATCCCCTTTGGGGAAGTTCAGAACAACTATTTTAGTAATTACCAATGCCTCTGAAAATTTTATTGACCAAGACCTTGCTGACTACCTTGAGTTGAGTTACTCACCAGGTGGTATGGTTAAAGGCAGAGCTTCTCAAGTTATCTCCACGCTGAAAATCGTGGGGTTAGTGGACTATCAGGTGGGCTTTTATCTCCTGTCCAACCACTTTCAAGCTATCAAAAACCTCTTGTTCCCCATTATTTTGGGTGTAGAGTGGTGGAGAAAGTTTGACGTCAGGACTAATTTGAAAGAAAACACCCTATCCTTGTCCTTGCTAAATGGTCACAAGTTGATTGTTCCTTTGCTGATGCCCACTTTTAGGTCAAATTGCCCCATTGGCCCGATGTTCATACTCTTAATCTTGCCCCTCTGCTGGAGCCCTCTGTGGAGGTTCCCTTACCTTCCTGTTTGGAGGGGTTGGAATATTAATTTGATGCAGCTTCAGATAACGCACTACCAGATCATTCCGAGTTTGATTGTGAGTTCAAACTTACTGTGGATCTGGTGCATATATCTTCCCCCATTTACACATTGACTGTCTGGGAGGAAGAGGCTTTAGATGTATGGGTGAAGGAGCAGTTAGCTCAAGGTGTGATCTGTCAGTGTACCTCCCCTGTCTGCTCACCGCTTCTCTTTGTGGAGAAGGCCGATGGAACTTTACGCCCTTGTGTAGATTATGGGAATTTAAACAATGTTACTGTACCAGACCTCCATCCCATCCCTTTAGATTCACAGATTGCGCGTTATGTAGAGAAGGATAAAGTCTTCTCCAAGCTGGATTGCCTCAATGCGTTTAATAAGATCTGGATAAAAAAGGGTCAGGAATGGTTAACCGCATTCCATACCAGAAAAATATTTCCCAAGTTTTGGGCCATTCCTTTTGGGCTTAAGAATGCCCCTGCCGATCTTTTAACGCCGCATTGATGCTGCGTTGGGGGACTTGTTGGGGGTATGCATGGTTGCCTACATGGACGATATCCTGGTGTTTTCCCCTGATCATGAGTCACATGCAGTTCATCTTCAGCAAGTGGTGGAGAGGTTAAGGGCAGCCCGCCTTACGCTAAAGATCAGCAAATGTGAATTCTTCAAGTCCCAGGTCACTTTTCTGGGCAACGTCATGTTCGACCAAGGACATATGATAACTCCAGACAAGTAGAAGGAGATTCGTGAGTGGCCCACCCCCACGTCAGTAAAGGAATTGTGAAGTTTTTTGGGGACGGTTAAATTCCACAAAAAGTTCACGCCCAATCTTTACGATGTGGCAGCACCCTTATATAAGGCTAGTGGAAAAAGCTGCTTCAGTGGTCCCCCATTTTGGAGGATGCTTTCCAAGCAGTGAAGTGCACCCTGTTGTCCACGTCCATCCTTCGCCATGTCAATCCTGCAAAGGAGTTCATTGTGTCTACTGATGCTTTCAACTTTTACATAATGGCTGCCTTGTTACAAGTAGGCGAAGATGGGACTGAGCATCTGGTGGGATATTTTTCTAGGGAAATGTCTCTTCTTGGTTTAATTATGCCGTTTATGACAAGGAGTTACTAGCAATAGTGGAGGCGCTGACTTATTGGTGTCACCACTTGTATTGCTCCTCCCAACCTTTCCGTGTATGTACAGATCATCATGCCTTTCTGCACTACCGCGCCCCTCATGTCTTAACCCCATGGCAGACGCGTTGGCATGAGACCCTTGCCCAATTTGCATTTTCTTATGAGTTCACCAAGGGCAAGGAGAATGGTTTTGGCGGATGCTTTGAGTCGCAACCCTGATTTGGCTCCCAACCCAAAGGAGGTAGAAGTTCATAACATCCAGCTGATGATTCCACCGGGTAATATTTTGTCTCAACTTCCCAATTCCACGGCCAACACGCCTGCGCTTGCAACTCTGGAAAATGCAGAGGAATACTGTATGTTTAAAAAGGTAGTTCTTTCTCAACCATTATCAGCCAATATATTATGGTACTTGCAAAGAGCGCTTTGAATAAAGAGGATCTATCCAGGGGCTATCATGTGAAGGATGAGATGGTGTTGTTTTAGGGGCGCCTGTGGGTTCCTGCTGGACCACTGCGCCTGGAAATAATCTGGGACCATAATGACGGAATCACCGTTGGTCATCCTGGGAAAGTAAAGACCTTGGAGCTAATATGACGCACCTACAATTGGAAGGGCTTGCCTGCTCAGGTGGGACGGTATTTTAGAGAGTGCGTGATCTGCAATCAAATGAAACCCAATCATCAACCGTTATCAGGTTTGTTGGTACCAGTACAAAAGGCGGAAGGGCCCTGGACCTCCCTATCAGTGGATTTTATTGTGGAATTACCCTTTTCTGATGGTTATGATGCCATCATGGTGGTGGTGGGCCGCTTTATGAAGTTCGCCCATTTTATTCCTTTCAGAACAAGAATAACTGCAGCTGAGATGGCTAGGCTCTTTGTCACTCATGTGTTTGCGCTTCACGGGGTCCCTCAAAAAATTTAGTAATTGTGGACTCCAGTTTACCTCCATATTTTAGGAAAGAGTTGTGTAAGACTCTTCAGATTCGCCCCTGCCATTCAACTGCCTATCACCTCCAATCAGATGGGCAGACTGAATGATTGAACCTGTGCTTGTAACAAATCCTGAAGTGTTACACTGCCGTGGATCATTCAGATTGGGTTTCTCACCTTCCTATGGCCCAGTTTAGCTACAACAACACTTTGCATTCTTTGATTGGTTGTTCCCCATTTTTCACCAACCATGGTTTAACCTCGCCTTTAACATGGAGCCCAGCTGTGGATCTAATGTTGAAGCAGTGGTGGACTTTGTCAAGACTATCAAGAAAGTACACCAGGGGGTTTCCACGAGGTTGGAGGCGGCAATGCAAGTATATAAGGAGAACGCTAATGGTAAGCGACAAGTGGTTCCAGCGTAAAAGGAAGGGGATCTCATAATGCTTGATGCTTGTAACATCCCTATCAAGCAGCCATGCAAAAATCTGGGTCCAAAGAGGATTGGTCCTTACCACGATGTTAGAAAGGTGGGCCATGCCTCATACCAGTTGGGTCTTCCCTCTTCGTTTTAGATCTTCTCTGTTTTTCATGAGAGTAAATTAACATTGTTCAAGGGACTCCCACCTGAGACTCCTGAGGCTTACCTTGTGGATGGGGCGCCAGAGTTGGAAGTGGAGGAAATAGTAGCCTCCCGCCTTGTCAAAAGAAGGCTTGAGTATTTGGTATCTTGGAAGAATTTTGACGCTGCAGAAAACAGTTAGGTGCCAGCATGGGACTGTGTGCATGCCCAAGACCTGATTGAAGAATTCCATAGTCAGTTTCCTGAGGCTGCAGGATCAAAGTCCAAGCCAGCCGTTGCTGCTATGAAGTTGTCTCCTGCACATAAAAGATTATCTTTAGCAAATGCCCCTGGAGGGAGGGTGGAGCCCAAGAAGGAGGAGAGGGTAATGTCATGGTTGAATGACTTGATAGTAGGCACCAACCCCAAAGATAAGGCTGGGTGGCAGGAGGCCAAGAAAGTGAAACATCAGGACCTTCCTGACCTCAAGCACACCTTGGACTAACGCTGGGTACAAGCCAAATATGCCCAGGTTGGTACAAGTGAGGTGCAAAGCGCCCATCCCCTTGTATCAGCCCAGGCGTTAAAACGGATGAGCTATCTACTTAAAAAGACAGTTTGATTCAATTGGTTGGGAAAGGGGTTTCAAATCCCATTCCCATTAAGAAATTATGCATTTGGGTAGAGTAAAACTTCAATTTATTACTCAAGTGAAGACAATTTCAGTGTATTCTACCAATTCATATGGAAGCGTTTGCCTATTGGAGCATCAAGGCTTATGCCCGCTTCCACAGACCCAAAATTACCCCAAAGAAGGTTAAATATGGTTCTCGTGACCAACATTCCTAGTTGGTTGACTTTTCACAAATACACTTTCCCGTTTTTATTTAAGTTTTACTTATGGTTCCTCAGGTGAACCTGGGTGCAGACTTCTTCGAGGAGGTCTCCAACTATGTTGGCCACTACATACTATCACAAATAACGAAAGTTTCAGGTGCTCCCTTGGGCTGCTCATGTCCCCTCTAGATTGAGGCACCCAAGCATCCTAGCACCAATTTACACTTGATTATGGAGTCCCCTTTGGGGTCCACACAAGTTTTTTTGTTTATCGCTTACCTGATATTGTATACCGGTTTTACACCTTTGCCTTGGGTCCCTTCTGTACTGGCACCATTTGTGGTGCCTTGTTTCCCATTCTCCTAACGACTAGTTCCCCAGCAGTGTGGGTTGGCATCCCACACCACCTTGCTGGGAACGAGAGATTTACAGACACTCTCTTGACATGCCCTTATGGCTGGATTAGCCCCTTACCTCCCTTAGCCCAATATATCGTCTTAGTGAAGCGTTCCCTACATAATGTTCGTGATATAAAAGAGCATTATCTAAGGTTGCTGATCTCTATGAAGCTACGCCTACCCTTATAGTCATACTGACTCTTCCAGTTCTGACAACCCTTCCAAAGCCAGTTCCCATGGGGCGTCCCAAACTAAGCTGTCCTCCTCCATTAGAGGTTGGCCAGAGGGCAACAGGGGTGACAAGGTCGGTCTCTCTCCCTCAGCTGCACCCCAAGTCAACCCTATGAAACCAGTTAGGTTCTCATCACACCTGCACTCTCTCTTAAGGGGTCCATCACTATGGCTCCACCCTCACGTCCCTCAGAGCCATCCTCCATAACAACCATGGCCTCACCTCTGACCCTGCATCAAGAGGATTTTTTCCTTAAGTGTCCCCAAAAGTCAGTGCTGCTATGATGGTCCCTCCAAAATCCAAATGGGTAGATGAGCGCCAAAAGGCCCTCCCTTGTGAGGAGAACAAACCAGTTTCTAAGCCCCCTCTTAGCAACCCTTTGGGGTGTATTGACTACCCCTCTGATGACGAGTCTGAAGGGGGTGGTGAAGACGTGCTATTATGTCCTAGAAGCCCAATGGAAGTTCAGATACCAGATAGGTTGAGGCCCAAAAGAATAGATGTGGCCATGATACCCTGACGAACCTATCTCCAACAGGTGTTGAGGTAATCATAAGTGATCAATATGCCATTGATGCTGACCAGCTTATTAGTACAGTGATCAGATCTATCCAGAAGGTTTATACCCTTCAATTTATAAATGATGAATACCCTGCAATCGCTCAACCCCTTGCCTCTTCTCTCCATTTGAAGGAGGCTCTCGCCCTCTCCCCTACTTTTGGTAGCACTATAACCAAGGTAGAGGTTGTCATCAATAAAGGTGCGAGTTCTAGCCATCATTTATTTGGGTGATCCCATCAATGTAGTTTCTTCAAAGCTCATTCATAAACTTAAGCTGGCGCCTGACCTGGAATATTATCAAGAGTTTGGAACTGCAGGGCCCAATAACAGATGAGATATTGGAGCCTACTCTTCTTTACCCATACGTATTGAGAAACTCCTCCTGTCTGCCTCCGCTGTGACATTGTAAAACAACGCATAAGACCTGCTTATTGGCACTCAATTCACAACTGAGTTTAACGAGATTATCAACATGAAACAGGGATTTCTCTCCCTTATAAATTATGAAGTTTCACTAGTCTTTACAAATGATGAGCCTAAGAAAGAAATATACATGCGTAGTTGAGTACCCTTCTATGCACTCTCCTTACTGTATACCATGTCAGGACAAAACACTAAAAAGCTGTCTGACTCCATGGATACTTCAGAGGGCCTTACATTGTATGCGTCAGAGGAATTAGTAGTCAAAGCGGGTGAACAAAAGTTAAAGACACCAAGATACTATAAAAATCCCCCAAAACTTTCTACTGCACTTAACAATTATTAATGAAATAAGTCCTTTGAAAACCTCAAGGTTTTGACAGATATACTAGACCCTGCCGTACAGCAACCCATCAATCTTCTGCTGGGTAATTTTACTAATAAGAATATTGTCATAAAGAAGCATCAGAAGATTGGAAAAACTTTGATGACTCAAATTGAGAACATCTGACAAGTCCATTATATTGTGTCTATGTTAGATCTGGGACTGCCTACATATTAAATGTTATGCACTTTACCCCACGTTCAAATTTCTGAGGATCTAACCCCCAAAAAGGTTGAAAAAGTTCGCTCTCTCCAAGATTCCTATTGTTACATCTTCTCCAAATTTGATACTGACTATGGACATATGAAGGGTTGGACTCATACCATTGATGTTAGTAATGGCCAGCCTATTTGATCCAAGCCTTGTCAGAAATTAAAATTTGAGGAGCTCTAAATGAGGACGGAGCTGAAAAAGTTGCTGGATGCAGGGCTGCTGGTACCTTCTCAAAGCCCTTGGTGATCTCCCTTTAGTGCTCAAAAAATAAGAAGAATGTTTGTCATTGGGTAGTTATGAACTACCGCAAACTTAATAACCTTACCAAAAATGATAGTTACACTATCCTTGCATTGACGATGCCCTAGCCTAACCCTCCAGCTCTAAATTCTTTTCCGTCATGGACTTGGCTAGCAGTTATTAGCAAATGGGCCTTTATCCCTAAGATCAGGAGAAATGCGCTCTTATTTATAGTGATGGTCTCTTCCAACCTTTTTGATTAACACAAGGGTTGTGCAATATGCCCACCACTTCCCAGAGAACCATGTATCATATCTTGCAGGACGTTAAGTTAATCTGTGTCGTCTATTTGAAGATATCACGGTGTTTTCCAAGACCTTTAATGATCATCTTACCCACTTAAAAAAGTGTTCAAACGCCTGTGGGATTCTAACATTAAATTGAAGCCATCAAAATGTTTATTAGAAAATGCTGTATTTCTTTGGACACGTCATCTCTAAAGATGGGATTCAACCTTTACAAGATATGATTTCAGCTATATTTAAGATGCCGACACCCAAACCTCTGTGACATCAAGGTATCCTTGGGCATGATGGGGTATTACCATCAATTCATCCCCAAGTTCGACCAGCTCAGTGAGCCCCTCATCCACCTTTTGACTAATAATATTCTATTGCATTGGGGTGCGGAACAAAAATCTGTGCTTGCGACTTTGAAGAATTTACTGCAACAAAGTCCAATTATCCAACACTTTGACTATAACAAGCCATTTATGATGTTCAAGTATGCCTATGATTATGCCATTGAAGCTATTTTGGCTCATCTGGACAGCATGGGGTCGATCAACTTATTTACTACTTCAGCAACATGCTCTCAAAAGCTGAACGAAACTAAAGCGTCACTGAGAAGGAGTGACTTGCTGTCCTGCTCACTGTGAAGCACTACCGCCCCTTCTTATATGGGACTTCCTTCAATTTGGTTACCAACCACACATCCTTAAAGTGGTTGCAGAATATGAAGGACCTCACGGTACGTTTGGCTCACAGGGCTTTGAAGCTCCAGCATTATGACATGGCAATTTAGCATCTGGTGAGAACTTGCTATATGAAGGTGATGGGTTGACGTGGCCGCCTGTGATTCATTTAGATAATAGTGAAGCTGAGAGGTTACATGACCTCCTGATGACTCCTGATGCATGGGGGAATGAGGATGAACCTGTACAAAAAATGCTATCTTGGAACTCTTGCAACACCAAGGTGGAGAGTGGAAGGCTATATAAAAAAGTAGGGGTAAATTGGTTGCCCCATCTCCATCCATCAGAGCAAGTAGCTGTCATTTTAGAGTCCTATTCTATTTTAGAGCGAAGTGGGGTTAGAAGACTTATTAGTGGAATAAAGAGCGCTATTACTGGGAGGGCGTCATGGAGACCATAACTGAGGTCCTGGACGCCTGTATGACCTGCAAAAAGCAAGCCAGCTTCAATACCTGGCATCAATACCAATCCACTTCGCCTCAACAATTTTCCACACCACAAGTTTAGATATGGTTGGACCTCTACCCCAGACTACTGGGGAAATCGATATATTTTGGTAGAAATAGACTATTTTACTAATTGGGTTTAAGCTGTGGCTCTTTCTGCTCAAAATGCCAAGGTCACGGCCACTTTCCTCCATCAGTATATGCTTGTTCGACATGGTTGCCCCTATGTCCTGATCCGTGACAGGGGAAAACTTCACCTCCAGAGTGGTGAAAATCCTCGCTACCTCCATGGGCATGCAACAGCTCTTTTCTGCCCCTATAACCCTTGACAAATGGTACCGTGGAAAGATCCAATGGGGCCCTGGTCTCTATATTACTAAAAATGGCCACTTTAGACCCCTTTACTGGAATCTGCACTTATCAAGTACTCTCATGGCCTACCATATCAGTTACCAACAAATAATAAAAATGACTACTTTCCATGTGCTGTATGGATGGGAACCTGGAGTGCTGGCATTATTGGCCAAAGATATTTTCTCTGATAGGACTGACCCTGAGCAAGCCATGAAGAAGTTGGCTCAGCACATCATTCAGTTTCGATCAGAGGCTATGACTAATTTGGCCAAAACTGTTAAAAAAGTGGGTCAAGATGCTAATGAGCTCCAGCCTCCTCTACCTTTCTTCCAAGTATCCAAATTGTTTCTGTACAATAATAATTGTATCAATCCTAGAAAGGAGAAGCTCAGGTCTATTTAGGAAGAATCTTTTGTGTCACTTACAAGTGAGGGGATAAGTACTTCATCAAAATTCTCTTGCTACCAGAGTTACTGTCAACCAAGTTCATGGCCAGTTCTTGTGGCCTTATTCTCACCCTAACACTCTTAAAGGTGGTGATGTTGGACAATTGCAAGTCTGATATTGCAATAAGAGTGATTCAGGTTTGAATATGGCTAAAATAGGCCAAAAATCCTAGTCAATTCTTGGTAGAACAATAAAAATTGGTGTAATATCATTGCCCCTACTCCTTGGCTGAATAGTACCAGGGCTAGTAGTAAGTTTAACCAAATCTGCGCAAAATCAGGGGAATTGTTCTGAGGGTCTTCTCCATCCCCTTTCTAACTTAGTTTAACCACCTACACTGTGACCAACCCTTCTATAGAATTGGAGGGGGTCTCATCAGGTACAAATATTTCCCGCTCAATGCTTGGATAAAATATATTAATCCTTGCCACACGGATTTATCCTACCTGCTACCAACCCTCCATTAGTTTTTCCATTAAAGTGAGGTGAGTCTTGATAGCCCAATAAGCAAAACCTAATATTCCCTAATACAGCTATTCCTAACCTAATTTGAATTTCATTCCTTAACTCACTTAAAGCCTTGATAGGGTTAAATACTAAGCATTGATATCTTAAGAGGGTTAGCTTTTTGACCCCAAAAATATTACTAGTAAAAAGTCTTATAGAAACCATACCTTTATTTTAATTAAAAAGTTTGTTTTTATATAAAAGTGGTCTAGTAACCACTTGATAATATATATCTTGCAGTCGAGAAACCAACTTCTCCTGCAAATAATTGTGGTAATTCAGGTGTAAAATGTATCAGAGAGCAACCCAAAAGCCTGAATTCTCAAAACAGGGAGCTTCAACTTAAAGTTTGTGACAAAAGCTAAGCGCTCATGGATATCATATGACATTACTCCCAAAAACAAAGTTATTGTAGTTATTCAGAAGTTTTTTATAAAATTTATTGTGGCCTGTTACCTTATGAGCAGCAACAATCATATCCATCCGTTTAGTAGTTACCAGGGAACATGAAGGGTTGTATATAAATAGCCCTATATACTTTCAACTTCCACAAAGTTATTCCTTCTGATTTTGTCCAACAATTGTTGATTCCCAGT
This sequence comes from Massospora cicadina, assembly GCA_022478985.1. NCBI lineage: Eukaryota > Fungi > Entomophthoromycota > Entomophthoromycetes > Entomophthorales > Entomophthoraceae > Massospora > Massospora cicadina. The sequence goes on along the minus strand of JAKSZP010001419.1, from coordinate 28,157 downwards.
AGGCTCATTATCATGTTACTGATTAGACATCTTGGCAAATAGTTAGTAATCTCTATCAGCCAGCAAGGCTACATTAGGCAAACTAGAGAGTCCATCCACGTTTTGACGCTTCACATTGGGTCGTTGTTGAATCTCAAAATCATACACATGCGATATAAGGCCCAGCGGGCCAATAACCTTTGGGCTCCTTTAGGTTCTTCAACCAACATAAAATGCATTGCTGGTTACCAAGGTAAAATGTACACCATGGATAAAATTTTTTTTTAAAAAGCATTAAGAACGGCTAGACATTCTTTCTTAGTAATGGTATAATTACATTTATGGATATCTAAAGTCCAACTGCAGTAAGCATAGGGGTGTTCTTCCCCCTCATCATTGAGCTGAGATAACATTGCCCCTATGGAAGTGAGGGTTACATACATCTTTATAATGAGTAGTTTATCAAAACTTGAATACATTAAAATCAGCACTTGTGCTAGTCAAAGCGTAGTTGATTAAAAGTAAATTGACACACTTCCATCCATTCAAACAGTACTCCAGTCTTAAGAAGGTAAAGAAAATGGTTCAACTGTGTTGAGATCCTGATATGACTAGATGATAGATCCAAAATAGCTATGGAAGATTGTGAGAATATTCTGACCATAATACTAGTTACAATTATCTGAGCGCCTTGAGATGAGGCTTTATTGGGTTGGAAAGAGTTATTATTGGATCGCCTCTATATAGGGCAATAAGGTTATGTTGACATTTGACAAATATTGAGCTGATATACTCAAACTATAGTGATAGAGAATTGAGAATACCATACTCTGTCAGAACCAATGAGAATATGGCAGAACCAGATACTCAAGCTGAGGAAACGGTATTGTCCAAAGTCACTGAGATATAAGCAAATAAGGCATTTGAAGAAGGAGAAAACTTAAAGAGTAAATAGTGAGCAGAACAATGAGTATCTGTTGTTTTATATTAATTAAATAAAGTGGTGTGGCTGAAGCGGTTGCTTCATACTTTATAACAATCTTTACATTTGTCTCATGGCCACCAATCTCCTTATCATCCGTCCATTGCTCCGTGGGCTTGATCCTGCGCAAAAACCTTATGGCATATCTCAACAATTATGTCAAATTTATAACATTGGTGCTCACTACAGGGGGCACATTGAACAACCACCAATAAAAATCAAAATTTCCCATCTGCGGCCATGGTCTTCACCAAAGGAGAATTATCCCAAATGGCTGCGCTGGCTGAAACCGCAGAACTCAAACTTGTTGTGGAAGCCATGCTTAAAAACAAGAGGAGCTTCTTAAGGAGCGTGACAAAGTAATGAATTTTGAAAGTATGGCTAGTAAGCTGAAAATATTTAGACAGCAGAACAGGCATCTCTCCAACCGCCTGGATGATGCTACTGAACATCTACACTGCACGGAGTGGAAGTTAACACCTACCTTTTATCTGCCTCATCCTCATTATAAAGTGGAAGAATAAGGGGTCACTCTGGAAGGATTTTTTTACAGCAAAGTGAAGCTGGATACCCCGCTGAAGAGCTTTTCTATGAACCCGCGTGCAGAAGGAGCCACTAAAGTCATGGTGGCTGCTCTGAGGATGATTATGTTTTAGCCCAACAAAACCCCCAGGTGATTGAAGTCCTTCCTGATGAGGAGCCCCACACTACCCTGAGAGCAGCTAGGCCTTCCAAGACAGCCCCTCTTTACAATCCCAATTATGGGCCACAGACAAATCTGAAGTATACTTCTAAGGCTTGCAGTTATGAGCGGTAAGAGAAGTCTGCATTGACAAGCTAACCTCGATTAACCACAATGGAAACATCCACGGAAACTTCAAATGATTTGAATCCATGATGGAAGGAGCCTCTGATCAGCATAAGGCTACATTGCTGATATCCTCCTTGGATGTCGGAAGTGCTAATTAAGTCACCAGCTACCTTCCAAGCAGTTCCATTACCTACCACGAAGTGAAGGATACCATGCTGTGGTTGTTTGGTGGCACTGAAAAGATGTCGCAGCATAAAGCTGAGTTCTTGACTATTGGGTTCCAATGTAATAAGAACTTCACTGCATTTGCAGATCAATTTACGGTGGAAGCCCATGTGTTAATAGGAGCAGGTGTTTTAGCTGAAGATGACTTGTTCATTGCAATGATCTCCATGGTGAATCCATACTGAGAGCTTTACAATGTAATGACTCCAATTTTGGATGACGATGTGCCCTTGCTCAAGGTTGTTCAGTCTCTGCACCATCTATCTGCTAACTTTCCTCCACCCAATGCTAAGCGGAAACATATCACCATCGCCATTGACCCTTCTTATTTGGGGGAATCCAACCATTCTGTCCATCTTCTGCCTAGTAATTCTAGCCTTATTTGAACTACGCGCCTCATCCTTGGCTGAGCTACCACCAGAAGTTCAACTTCCGCCCCAAACCTGCCAATGATAATCACCAACAGCCCAACTACCAACCTGGGCCTAATTACGCTGATTGTCAGCAGTCAAATTATTTGACTGGGCCATCTTACAAAAATTGAGGGCGTGGACCCTACTGGGTGAATTTTTTCAATGTAGTCACCCTGGTCACCTTGCCCAAAGTTGCCCCAACTGTCAGGTCCACTGTTTACAGCAGGACTGATACTAACAGGGAAAAGATGGAGCGGAGTAGAGACAGGACTCCCTACCTCCGCTAACCTAACCTCATTTCCCACCTGACACAATTGTAGTATTTCCAGCAGAAGTCTCACAGTATGACGATGGGTTTTTATATCAAAGTTGGTCAGAGGTGTGAATATACTTACTGAGCACAAGCTAAGGCCACAACGGAAGAAGGACCTCAGGATCACCTAAAACCATATACCTGACAAATGTTTGACCAAGCTACTTTGGACAAGGTGGACCCATCCTCAGATACACCTACCCTGAAAGGTGTAAACGTTTTCCTTCCAGTGGATGTTATCACCAAAGAATACCCCAAAGTTGGTGAAGGGATTATGAGCTTTCTTAGGAAACAAGATCCTTAAATGTCCACGTATTAAACAATCAATATTTTTCTTATTCTGAATGTACCTGATGTGACATTTCTGTAGCAAAAAAAACGCATCCTCACTATCATAGATACAGGCGCCCCAGTCAGCATAGTTTCTTCTAAGCTGGTGGCGAAGTTGACATTATAGCCTGATGTAGAACACCAGCTGGTATATGGGACCACTGGAGAGGAAAACATAGTCTCTGAGGATCATACAGTGCACTACCTTTGTAGTTCAGGTCAATTGTCTTGGTAGCATAAGCGATAGTGTTGTCAAACAATGCTTACAACTTGTTAATTAAAAAACAACTTTTATGCGACTCTTTGGTGATGTCATTGACATTACAGCGGATACATTCGAACTTTTAGTAGAGAAGATCCCAATTTACTTTACCTCCAGAGGAGTGCCAAAGGATCTGGTGCACATGAGATATATTAACCTTGTACACAGTGATGGAGTGATCCTGGTTTGCTACCATTGACTGAAGAGTAAGACTAGGACCTTCCAGAGAAAATATATGAGTACCAAGGGCTGCCTCTCAGAGCTGCTGGACTTATATATCCTCTCCGGACACCAAGTAATAATAAAACTGAATTAGAGGTGGAGGTGCCAGCTGGGGTTTATGGGGAGGTCATTAGTCCTTATCAAAAATTGCGGCTTGGTCCCACGTGGCTCCAGGCATTATACTCCTGGGTCATGAGGAGATCAAGGTTCTATTAGAAAATCTACAAAATGAACCATTGCAAATCTGCCGGCATCAAATAGTGCCATATTAACACATGGCCCCTGTTGAGGAGTTCCTTTGGTTTCACAAGTTTGGGTTACTAGATGAATTTTGTCTGCCCATTGAACTGCAGCTCAGCATAATGATGGTGTTACCAAGCAATAATTTAATGGGGGTTATTGGAAGAAACAAACCGATTAAGCAATAGATTTTATCCAAAAATAAAAGAGATCTTTACCCATTGATGACCACGATTTAGGGTGCATATGGGGAGTGGTCCATTTTGTGGACATTGGGATCATACCCCATCAGGTCTCATCTGATCCGCTGGTCTAGGGTAGCTGAGGAAGTATTAACAGAAGTGATTGAAAAGTTCCTGTTGCAAGGGATGCTCAAATAATCCAAGAGTCCATGGGCTTCGCCTGTTCTTATTGTAAAAGAAAGATGGTATCAACCAGGTAGTAATAGATTAATGGAAGCTCAACAGCATCACCAAAAAAAGACTCATATCCCTTGCTGCAAATTGACAATGCCTTGGATCAGTTGGGAGGAGCTTACTACTTCTTGGCAATGGACTTGATATTGAGCTACTGGCAAATCAAGTTGCCCGCATTAAAACATGAGAAGTGTGCCATTATCACATCCAAAGGGATTTTCCAACTGACACGTATGCCTCGAGGGCTATGTAACGCCCCAGCTACGTTTCAGCAGGCCATGGACACCATTCTCGGCGACCTGAAGCTGTCATGTTTCCTCATGTACCTCAATGATAGTAATGTCTTTTTGCGTACATTCTCTGATCATCTTACCAACCTGGAGGAGGCCTTCCACCAACTTGCGGAGGCTAACATTAAAATCAAGTCCCATAAATGCCACTTCTTTAAAAGCCAACTGGAGTACCTTGGGTTTGTGGTAGATGTGACTGGGCTGAGGCCCCAACCAACCAAGTTAGAGGCTATCCAGATGATGACAACACCAAACAGTAAGCATGATATACAAGTATTTTTGGGTTGGTCAGCTAATGCTGCTGCTTTATACCCAACTTCAGTTGTATTGGAGGTCCACTGTTTAAGTTATTAAAGAAGGATGCCACGTTTGAATGGACGGAACGTCAAGAATGCTCCTTTGATACACTTTGAATGGCTAATTTGTGCTCCTGTACTGCACTACCCTAATTTGATACAGAGTTTATCATCCAGATGGATTAATCCCTTTCCGCCGTTGGGTCAGTTCTATCCCAAAAAGATGATGAAGGGGAGAAGCACCCAGTGGCGTACTTCAGTTGAAGACTGAATTAACACAAAAGTAATTATACTATGACCAAGTGTGAGTGTTGGCAGTAATATATGCATATAAGCAATTTAGGGTGTATTTACATGGAGTGAAGCTTAAAGTCATAAAGGAGCATGCTTCATTACGCTGGTTGCAGAACTTCAAGGAGCCCGAAAGGCGTCCATCCAGATGGGCTCTTAAACTGCAGGCTTTTGACTTTAAGATTCTCCACTCACTGAGAGCAAAACACCAGAACGCTGATTGATTGTTAAGATTTCCAACCATTGATGTTATGGAGAATCTCAGTGATGTAATGTACTATAAAATGCTTAGCGGAAATCTATGATGAACCACCTCAAGTCATCAAAGTATTTTATAAGGAATAAGGGCAAATAAGTTCCAGAAGAACAGTGAATTGTACAAGCAGATAGGGGAAACTATTGTGAATATCCCAAGGCCTTTCGCCTGACCTAATATTATTATGAGCGCTCACCAAGCAGTTGTGCAAGGTGGAGTATGTAAGACCCTGGAATTGTTGTGCCCTCAGTACTATTGGGAGAGCATAAACTTTGACTTGTTTGAAACCATATACTTCTCCACCAGTGCCGAGTGGAAAAGCCGTTCTGCCAGAAGACCTCATATCAGTTAGTGAAACCCCATTTTTGTTGGCATATGATTTCCCTTGATGTCGTTGGCCCTCTGCCAATGGGAGATAACTGGTCTAAGTATATTCTGGTGGCATTAAATCACTTAATAGGTGGGTTGAAGCATGGGAAATACGGGATTTGGGGCAGTCGCAGTGGTCAAGTTTGTAATGGATGTATCATTAGCAGCATGGCTGCCCTCAATTCATTCTTACCAATAATGGAAATAACTTCACCTCACACATCTTTCCCAAGTTGAACGAGATAATGGGCATCTGCAGAGTTTTAACAACCCCATACCACCTAAGTTCAATAATATGTTGTTGGGATTTTTTGCCCACATTTCCAGACATCTAAATTTCCATGGGTCACTAGGGGATAATTCCCTATAATCAAGTGATTTGGATATTGGTTGACCCCAATTTTGGGTTAACAATGTATAGGGGATTTTAGGTAATTTTCCCGGTGGATCTGTTGGGTTTTTGATCTGGGTGAACGCTTAAGATCTCTTCAGGAAAAGTTGCTGTTAAAATTGGGGCATCTGATAGTTGATTAATGATTAATTATCAAGTGTACCAATTGGGATCATTTTGGTTTCATCACTGACCAATTGGAAATTTAAGGAGCAACTTGCAAGGCTAGTGATGCCACCTGCAACTAGAAAATTGATAAGTTGGTTTGTGACCTTTCTTAATGAATAACAAGTCCCATTACCTAAGCAGGTCACTTGACAAATATGGTTGGTTCACTGGTATCGAGTAGAAAATGTTAGGGACATGTTTTCTGACTCTTTCTATTTTAAATCTTGAGGATTTCCAATGATGGAATCCTAACCAGGATGGGGAAGACCATTGCTGATGAGACGACAAAGGGAAACCAATGGCAATGGCTGCAGCTTCATTGCTGAGGCGTTAGCTGAGGGTTGGGCGCCGAATTCCCTCTATAATTTCCCCTAAGAATTCACTTAATAAATATTAATGACCAGAGTTTAATAACAATAATTACCATAGTTCAATAAAGTAGTGATTAGTAGTATCCATTATTAGTTCTATTTATCTTCAAGGAAATTATTGCTGTGTGCTTTAATTGGGAACTCTTTAGTAGAGTAAGGATCGAGGATCCTGAGAAGAGAAGCTGTTCTGAGATGGGAATTGCTGCTGACTTTGTGTCACCAGAGAGAGGCTGTAAACTAGGATCTGAGCTTGGCTTAAGTTAGGCGGATAAGGGAATAAATCCCTACTGAGGACATCTAGAGTATTTTGAGGATGAATACCAGTCAAGCGTTGGACCAAACACTGGTGATCTATTCAACTACAGATAATAGTCTTCATACTATTATCAATCATATATATATCATCAGATAATGCAAGGATTGCACAACCTGTGCAGTTATCATTTAGGGGCTAATTATCATGAACGAGCAGTGAATCCCCTAGAATTCTAACAATTGATGCTCACTTCAGGGGGTGTAGTTGTTTAGGATACACTTAGACAAGATGTCATACAAGGTTGTGTTATGAAATTCTGGATGGAGTTGGCAACCATCAACAAGAACGCCTTGAATTCTGCAGATTATCAAGAACTCGCTGCCTTATAACTGAGAGTTACCAAGATCAAGGAAGGAGTCAAAAATATAGCTAGTTTTGGCAATGATTTACTAGAAAAAGTAACGTCATTAAAGAAAAAGGAAGGATATTTAGTCTGAGAAGTATTATTTCTTGAAAACGGAATGTGAAGCGGATTACATTCAATTACAGGCATTCAGCGCAGATCTAGAATGGCTGATTAAGAAAGTTGAGGAGTTGAAGACTCACAAATGTGAATGTGAGCTCTATGTGGCGGCCAACGCCAAAGAGAGGACCCTGAGAACTCCGGTTAGAAAAACAAATATTCCTTGAAATATGCCACCCTCCTTCACAGCCATTTAAGAGGTGAAACCTGAAATTACTCCTCAAGTTAGTTGAGTAGCCAAACCAAGAGTTGTGGCTTGAGTAACTTCAGAGGAATTTAAAGCAATGCCAAAATTACTTACTTTCCATTGGGATAACGCCCTGAATTTTTCAAATTATTTGATATTACAAAAATTAGTTACAGCGATTGTCAAAAGGCTTTTATGGTGATGAATTGCTTGGATACCAATTATCAGAACCTAGTGTTGCACCATCTAGAGGCGGACAGCTGGTTTTACTCAGAAGCTAAGATGGCCATTATGAAAAAATTTAGAAATCCCATGCGCATATCAAAAAGCTTGAAGAATTCATAGGAATTCAATTTCAGAAGGATAGATCCTTAGAAAGTTTTTCCAATTGCTTCTACCAGGAATTGCAGATTTTGGTCAGAGCAAAAGTGCTAAATGATTTTGACACATGGATTGCGCTGCAAGCGGCCCTTCAGCCCTATCACAATTTTTATCAAATGATGTCTGCCATGTTTGCAATGGAGATTACCACCTTTCAGATGGTGGTTAATTTTAAAATATTAGGAACTACCTTTGATGCTCCAAATAGAAGTTTTAAACTGAACCCTGTACAAAATATGAATCCTATGAAGGGTACCAAGGGTGCTATAGTTTCAATTAATAGAACTTTGTCAGGAAAAAGCCTGGAGATTTGAAGCGGATTGATAAGAAAAAGAAGCGCTGTTACCAGTGTGGAGGAAAAGGACACTTCATTGTGCACTGCAAGAAGTCTAAGGAAAATATCAATGTGGTCCAAGTGAAAGAGCTTAAACCAGCACAGGAGCCAGGAAAAGGGCCCACGGCCTAGATGGGGAAAATTCTAGAGCTGCAGAAAAACCTGTTCCCCCCAATATAATGCATGAAGTGATTGATATTAGTGATCTGTATGTTGATAATGATGTGCAGAATCAGCTATATCAAGTGGTCAATTTAGATGTTAATTCAGTAACCATATCCAGAGCAAAGGGGATTGCCCCCAAAATAATCAAGAAAGCTTCTTGGCCGTATGTATGACAACTGGCGGACAAGATTCAAGCTGCAGAGAATCTGGAAGAATTGACCAAAATCAAATTATATGATGCAATCTTGTCAATCCCCCTTATCATGATCAAAAGATTGTTTTCTGATCTATTAGTGTTATTAATTCACACCATCAATTTGGCAAATAATGCTGCTATAAACTCTGTTGTTGGACATTTGCCATCCCAGCTGGCTATGAAGAATGTTTTGGGTCAAAAGCAGCTAACAAGGGGAAATGTTAGCCATTTGAATATTTCTGATATCAACACTAGCCATTTAAATGATATCGCTAACAATATCAGCCAAATGACCCTGGCCAATTCTTTGTGGAACCCCAAGAATTGGGGTAATACATTTATAAATAGCACATGGGCAAACCTCTCAAAAACATATAGTCAGATTCCTCTGACTTCGGGGCTTTGTCCAATGGTTCCTCCCCTGCCGCCTTTGGTTCAGCTAAAACACCTACATGGGGACCACCCCCCTTTATAGGCGTGAGGGAGGTCCTCTGAGGTGAAAGTATTTTACCCAGTGGTGATTGGGTGAAATACATCAAGACATTTACAAATGGGTACATCATGCTTAAAACCACATTTTGTCTGTTGTTCGCCCAAATGTTCCCAAAAATTTATGAGATCTGATACGCTAATGCACCATATTTCCTAATTTGGATGTGGTTCAGAATATTCCGCATGATACTCTAAATCCCTGCTATTCTCAAATTTTACCAAAGCTTAAATACTGAATGCTGGTATCAAGTTCATCATTTTTTCGCTCTAACCTGCGCACCCAAATAAAAGATTTAAAAATCGCTTAATTTTTCTTCTACTATTGAAGAGTAAATTTTAAGTTTTTATTATTTTTGTGGACATCCTGCCGCGTTCAGCACCTGTGAGCCAGAACCCTTGACAGATCCCACAAAATTGGTGCTCACTACAGGGGACACCCTGTATAACTCAAGAATACTGCTCAAGAAAATGGTGGGCGTACCAGCTGGAAGTGTTACTAGCTGGGTGAAAAATGGCGATGGGGCAAAAGATGATTGTATGGATAGCCCCCCAGCCTTGTCATTTGGAGGAGAACCATTTGAACAAATTTTGATACCAGAATCTCACTGACTTACCTGGCCTGCCGCTGAGGTAGTAAGAGACCTAACGAATGGTATATTAAACCCTGGTGATATTGCTTCACGTGAAAGAGGTTCCTCTGTAGAAGAGCGACTTATGTACTTTATGAAACTTGAATCCTTCCTGATGCCTATAGTCAGCTTACCAATCTAACTACCTATGTTCACAAGTTTGCTCATCCTGCTTTGTTCCATATGATACATCTATTAGCTGCTCATCATGAAGAGCTTCATTGACACCTAACAAACCATGATGCCTTAAGATTAGCTTATGAGAAATTGTATCATTTGACCTCTGAACATATTGGAACAGCTAAATATGGTATAGAGGCAAATCGCAAATTCATTATCCAGTTACATGAGCGGCTCACCACCATGGATACGGGGGTGGTAAAGTATGTAGAAGAGGCCATGAAGATTTTTCGTGATGAGTTACATGCATTCACTGCTAGCACCCGCTCTATTCTTGAGGAGTTTGCTAAAGAACTTGAAAAGCATGATGAACAAACTATCAATGACCTTTTGATACATACGTCTAACTCTCAACCTGGGGAGGAACAATGTATGGCTATAATGGAACAGTAATTAGCTCAATCCCTTTCCTGAGTTGAGGAGCTTGAGCGCCATCTATTTCATGAATCTTCTAAGGATACGTCAATTTAGAAGCTAAGGTTGCTCAATTGGAAAGAGAGCTATCCCTTAAAGCTTCTCTTGGTAATACTAAATATTTATCTCACCGGATTAGTGAATGGGAGAAAGAAGCTCAAGGGGTTAAAGCCTCACTTTAAGGTTTCACTCTATTAAAAGATGTGCATGGTCGGTTGACACAAGTTGAGCGTAGCTATGAACAGCTTAAAGGGGACGTACAGTTACAAAGCCCCCATCCACGTGATGATGAACAGTGTAAGAAGATGAAAGAGGAGCCAAAAGCCCGTGTGGGGGTGGTAGAAGTCTTCACCAAAACTTGAGCTCCCTTGCGTCCCAACTTCGTTTTAAAAATTAAAGCGTTGGAGAGTCAGGTTGAAGAACTAGAAACTCAAAAAATGGGGGTGGAAGCTCGATTGGCTCTATGTGAATCCATTTCTCAGAAGTCCCAAAAATCCAGCACTGTCATGAAAACCCAACTTGAAGCTATTCAAAACCAGCTTGATCGCCTCTCTCGCTCTTTTGATTAGTTGGACCTACGCTCAGAAACTACAGGGACTGATGCCCCTGCAGTTCATACCCTCTCTGTTGGTGACCAGGGTGTATTCAAACCTACTTTTAGGGACAAGTTCATCCCTGGCGAAGGCAGCATCGCTTCATATTTATATCTTTATGAAGCCACTATGGAAGGAGCAACAGATAACCAGAAGTTCAAACACATCCTCTTTTGTTTGAGTCACATGGCCCAAGAGGTGATGGTTCCATACATGGATGCTCTTAGCACCTGGACCGAGGTTAAGGAGGCCCTCATTAATGAGTTTGGCTCAAAACAAAGCTTAAGCATGAAGAAGAAAGCTCACATGCGCATTAGTATGAGAAGAGGAGAGTCAGTGGTTGCCTTTGCAGACCGGTTCTATATTGAAGCACAGACTTTGTTAACCTCTAAGATGCTGACCTTGGACAACTCTGTTGCTGCTGTACTATCTGGGTTGGCATCTCACCCCTCTTTGGCAATGCATATCACTTCTGTTAAACTTTATTTCCGCATTGTCATTGATATAAAAGAAGCTCTATTAGAGGTTGCTGACTTCCACAAGCTTGAAGTACCTCGAGGAGTAGTATCCCAACCTCGTGTTTTAGCCATAGAGGATCAAAAGCCCAAGCCTCAGGTCTTGCCATTGAAGAAAAAAAGAGCCTCTTCAAATTATGGGCCCTGAGGAGCCCAAACCAAAAGTCAAGCGGCTTGAACATCCTCAGTTTGCATATTGCAACAAGTTTGGACACCAAGAGGCTGTGTGCTGAAAAAGAAAGCTGACACTGAGGAACAGGAGCAGGGAAAAGAGATGTCAGCGTAGGGATAGGCACCCCTATTGCCAACAAATCTCATGTGCCTGCCTTATTACCTCAAATTATTCCTATACCACTTAATGAAAATACCCCTGGGGATGAATCTGAGGGGGGTTACGAAGATGTTGGTTACTATGTATTAGGAGTACCTGCCAAAGTGGAAGTCCCTGATCGTTTAAACGCCAGAGGATTGGATAAAGCCACCATACCAGAGAATATATACCTTATCCAAGTTTTAGGGAGCCCTGTGGTTATTGATACTGCTAGCAATTCAGATCAACTTCTGTCCTATTTGCTTCGCCCACTCCAACAAGGTCATACTATGAAGTCTATCTTGTAAAGATACCCTGATACAGCTCGCAAGCTAAACTCTACCTTCCATCTAAAAGGGGACTTAGCTCTGGCTCCTAAATTTGGGTGTACCCTCACTAAAGTGGAAGGGGTTATTTAAAAAGTCAGGGTGTTGGCTATTCTGGAGACTAGCTCACCAGTAAACGTAATATCCTCAAAGCTGATGAAAATGATTAAGTTGGCGCCTGACTTGGAGTACAACCAAGAGTTTGGAACAGCTGGCCCAAACAACACTCGGGCCATTGGGGCTTACTCTTCCCTTCCCATTCGCATTGGAAAACTTATTTTATCAGCCCCGCAGTGGCATTAGATAACAACACCTATGATATGCTCATAGGCACACAATTTACGATCGAATATGAGGGAATCATCAATATGAAGCAAGGTTTCCTTTTGTTACTCAATTATGAAGTTCCTTTAGTTTTATCCAATAAAGATCCCAGCAAGGATGAATACTCTTGTCTGTTGAGTACCCGTTTTCCGCTTTACCTTTACATTATACCACGGCTGAATGACATACAAAAAATTGCCTGAATCAGTGGATGCTAGGGACGGTATACCATTTTATGCTGCATATGAAGTAGTAATTAAGCCGGTTGAACAAAGAGTGGTTGACACCAAGATCACCCTCCAAATACCACATCACTGCTTGTTACACCTCGTGAGTATTGAGGGCGTTAGCCCCCTAGAGCCTCGGGTATTGCCTGGCATTTTAGATCCAGCATATCAGGGGCCTATTACTCTTTTGTTGGGGAATCTCACCAGCAAGGATATAGCTGTAAGAAAACATCAGGAGATTGGTAGAGGCTTGCTAGTCCCTGTGGAAGATGTTGAACAAATTTACTCCATTGGCTCTACATTTGATATGGGCCTGCCCTTGGATAATCTGGTATGTACCTTACCAATTGTCCATATGTAAAAATTTACTCCGTTGGGTTGATTATCGGAGGTTAACCCTAGTAATCTTTACACTGCACAGTTTAAATTTTCATGCACCTCGCGTTGTAAGAATATATATAATTTGATAATAGTATGATTACTATTATCCGTAGTTGAGTTATAATTATTTTTAGGCCCAACGCTTCAGCCAGTATTTCTGATTAATACTGGATATCGTACTCTTAGGGATTCATTCCCTGTAATCCTGTCCACTCGATCTTTAAGATCCTCTGATGGCAGTCTCCTTCTGCCCAACACACAGTCAGCAGCGATCCCTTAGCCATGGTTCCCTTTGTCTCTAGATCCCCACTCAGATCTCTACTCTTCTCTGAGAGTCTACCAATTATTGCCTTCTGCAATAATATCCTTGAGATGGAATCTTTACGCTAGATGCTGATAGTCTAACTATTACCAAATCTACAATAAAACTAATAATGTTCTAAAGTAGTAGTGTATAAGTGTATATGTGTTTTTAACTATATTTTATTAGAGTGAATCCTAGGGAATTTATATGGGATTCAGCCATCTAACCCTTGGCTTGACACCTCTTCAATGAAACGGCAGCTGTTGCCATTGAATCACCCTTCCTTGTCTCAGCAGCGATGGTCTTCCCCATCCTGGCTAGGATTCTGACGTTGGACATCCTTGAGACCTCAAACGGAAAGAGTCAGAAATGTGTCCCTAACATTTTCCTCTTGATCCAAGTGAATCAACCATGATTGGCTAGTGACCTGCTTAGGTAATGGGACTTTTTACCCATTATGGCAGGTCACTTCACCAACCGATTGATTTGCTAGTTGCAGGCAGCATCACTCACCTCACAACTCATTAAACATTCCCAATCAGTTGGTGATGAAACCTGACTGATCCTAATTGGTACACCTGATAGTTAATCACTATCAGATGCCCCTATTTCGTCAGCCGCTCCGCCCAATGATATATTAGGTATTCATCTGGATTGATCCCCAATGGATACGACTAGACAAATATCCTAAAATCCCCTGAACGTAGTTCCTCTGAAATTTGGGTCAACCGATTTCCAATTCACTTCACTTTAGGGAATTTTTCCCCTAGCAATACCAGGTAATCTAGCAGGCTGGAAATATGGGCAAAAATTTCAACACCATATCTTGGTTGAGTTGACCCCAACTGAACTATAAAAAGTTCGTGCTCTACTGGACTTCTTTAGCGACATATTCTTCAAAAAAGATAACGACTATGGCCACATGAAGGGCTGGTGCCACTATATTGATGTGGGTGATGCCCGTCCCATTTGGTCAAAACCATACTGAAAATTTAAGGTAGAGGAACAGCAAATGAGGACGGATCTCAAGCAATTATTAGACGCTGGATTATTAGTTCCTTCACAAAGTCCCTGGTCTTTTCCTCTCTTGCTAATTAAAAAGAAGAACGGGGGTCATCAGGTAGTCATGGATTATTGCAAGTTAAATATCCTTACCAAAAAAGATATCTATCCTATCCCCCACATTGACAACGCCCTGGCACAACTCTCTAGCTCTAACTTTTTCTCTGCCATGGACTTGGCTAGTGGATATTGGCAAATGGATCTTTCTCCCTAGGACCAGGAGAAATGTGCTCTCATTTGCAGTAAGAGCCTTTTCTAACCCACCCAATTACCTCAAGGGTTGTGTAACGCTCCTGCTTTTTTCCAGCGCGCCATGGATCACATACTGCGGAACTTGAAATTAAGTTGTGTCATTGTCTATCTTAATGACATCACGGTGTTCTCAAAAACCTTTAATGAACATCTGGATCACTTAAGAGATGTTTCAACGCTTACGTAAGTCCAATATTAAGCTGAAACCATCAAAGTGTACCTTCTTCCAAGGTGCAATTAGATTTCCTTGGACACTCCATTTCCCAAAAGGGAATTTAACCCATGCAAGATAAAGTTGAAGCTATTACAAAAATGCCTCCCCCTAAAGAATTTGCGGGATGTACAGGTGTTTTTAGGGATGATGGGGTATTACCATTAATTCATCCCTAAGTTTGCATAACTCAGTGAACCTCTCGTTCGCCTGCTGACTAGAACACCCCCTTACAATGGGGTACTGAACAAAGAGCCGCTTTTGAGACAATAAAGCTTATTTACAAAAACGTCCTATATTGAGGCATCCTGACTATGGTAAACCATTAATTCTGTTTACTGATGCTTCCAACTATGCTGTTGGGACCATTTTAGCTCAACTAGATGAAAATAGTTTTGATCATCCTGTATAATATTTTAGTAAAATGCTGTCAAAGGCGGAACGTAACTATAGTGTAACAGAGAAGGAGTGCCTTGCTGTTCTATTAGCTGTAAAAAATTACTGCCCTTTCTTGTATGGGACCACTTTCACTGTGGTTACTGATCATGCTTCGCTTAAATGGCTACAAAGCATGAAGGACCCTACTGGCCAGTTAGCTCGCTGGGCTCTAAAGCTCCAGCCCTATGATATGAAGATCAAACACCATGCTGAGACCTGTCACATGAATGTTGATGGGTTGACCTGACTGCCCATCCTCCATTTGGATAATAGTGAGGCAGAGAGGTTATATGATCTCTTAATGACCCCAAATGAATGGGAGGATGAGGATGAGCCTGTGCAGAAGATGCTAGCTCGGCACTTCTGCAACACCAAAGTGGAAAATGGGAAGCTATATAAGCAGGTTGGCACCAAATGGCTGCCTTACCTTCGGCCCTCTGAACGTATACCTGCTATTCTAGAAGCTCACTCCACCCTAGGTCATGAGAGGAGCCAAGAAAACTTATGAGTGGATCAAGGATCGGTACTACTGGGATGGAATTATGGAATCAATTGTTGATGTCCTGGAAGCCTGCCTTACATGCAGAAAGCAATCTAGTTTCAAGACTAGATACCAGTATCAGCCAACTACCCCCCAACAACCATTCCACACCATCTTTTGGACGTAGTAGGTCCCCTTCCTCAAACTACTAGTGGAAATAGATTTATACTAGTAGCGATTGATCACCTCACTAAGTGGGTGGAAGCTGTGGCTCTTCCTACACAAACAGCCAAGGCCACCGCTGCTTTCTTACATCAAAACATCTTCACTAGTCACGGCTGCCCACAGGTACTACTCTGTGATAATGATAAGAAATTCACCTCCAGAGTAGTCAAAATCCTGGCTACTTCCATGGGAGCCCAACAACTATTCTCAGCTCCATATAATCCTTCCACAACTGGGACAGTGCAAAGAGCAAATGGAACCTTGGTTTCCATTCTGCGAAAGATGGCCTCATCTGATCCTCTTCACTGGGATCAATACTTACATAGCGCTCTTATGCATACCAGATTAGCTATCACCAGATTTTGAAAATGTCCTATTCCGTGTCTTGTATGGAAGGGAACCAGGAATCCCAGCCCTCTTAGCTAAAGATGTGTTTTCTTTCAGAGTTGAGGATCCTGAAAAAGTTATTAGAAGGGTAGCTCAGCGCATCATCCAACTCCAATCTGAAGCAATGACTAATTTAGCAAAAACGGTGACCAAAGAAGGGCAGGCTGCTAATGAGCTCCAAACCCCCCTTCCCACATTTCAAGTGTCCAATATGGTATTATAATACCATAACCGCATGACTCCTAGGAGCGGCAAACTTGGGTCCATTTGGGAGGGTCCTTTCACTATCACCTACAAACGAGGCAATGAGTATTTCATAAAATCTTTGGCTACTGGGATTACTATAAATCAGGTGCAAGGCCAATTCCTACAACTCTATTCTCCCCCCAACATTATTGATGGGGGTAATGTCGGACATTGCCCTCCCAGCTGCCTATGAAGAATGTTTTGGGTTGAAAGCAGATAACAAGGGTAAATGTCATCCATTTGAACATTTTTGATATTAACACTAGCGATTTAAATGATACCACTAACAATATTGGCCAAAAGACCCTGGCCAATTCTTGGTGGAACCCCAAGAATTGGGGTAATACTTTTTTATAGCACATGGGCAAACCTCTCAAAAACACTTAGTCAGATTCCTCTGACTTAGGGGCTTTTGTCCAATGGTTCCTCCCCTGCCGCCTCTGGTTCTGCTAAAACACCTACACGGGGACCACCCCCTTTATAAGCGTGAGGGAGGTTCTCTGAAGTGAAAGTAATTTACCCAGCGGTGATTGGGTGAAATACATTAAGACATTTCCAAATGGGTACATCATGCCCCAAAACCCCTTTTGTCTGTTGTTCACCCAAATGTTCCCAAAAATTTATGAGATCTGATACGCTAATGCACCATATTTCCTAATATGGATGTGGTTCAGAATATTCCGCATGATACTCTAAAGCCCTGCTATTCTCAAATTTTACCAAAGCTTAAATACTGAATGCCGGTATTGAGTTCATCATTTTTTTTGTTTTAACCTGCGCCCCCAAGTAAAAATTTAAAAATTGCTTAATCTTTCTTCTACTAAAGAAGAGTAAATTTTTAGTTGTTACTTTTTTTGAAAATGTCTTGCCACATTCAGCAACTGCGAGCCAGAACCCTTTCCAGATCCCACTTCAGTAGATATGATTTTACAATACTCTGAGTGTATGTATATAGATATACTGGTTAATTGAGTATGGGTGTGGGCGATAGTTGACAGTGGAGTGCCATCAATATTGTTCAACCAAGATGGGAAGAAGATGAGGATCTCACCTAATTTAGAACACAAGAAAGAATAAGGGATAATTAGACCGAATACCTTTATCTCCTGTTGGGTTTATAGTGCTCTACCACTTTGATTTGGATCTTTAGTGGTATTTGCCTCAGCAATAGTTTTGGCCAAAAAAACTATGATATTCTTTTGGGATGGAGTTTTTATAAAAATATGGAGTTAAATGTAACTTCAAGGATAATATGTTGACCATATTGGGTCAGACGTTACCATTGGTTTATCAAAAAGATGGGGAAGATCTCCTGACTAAGAGTAATACTTTATCAATATGAGCTGCAATGACATCATTGTCCTGATTTGATACTAATTAGTTGGCCAGAAGTAATGAGAAATGCTGACGGAAATCCTGGAAAATCGAGGAATCCCTTGAGGATAAATAGTTTAATAACCATACTTTCAGGATCACAGATAATAGTCAACACAGTATTGACATTGGAGATACCTGAGCTGCTGTATGAAGAATTTAGAAGCCCATGGAAGAAGTCCAGAGTAGAGCCTTGGGTGACTCATGGAATATTTATGCCGGGACATGGAGAAATTCAAGTTCTCCTGGCAAATCTGAATGAAAAACTGATGAAGATTAAGAATCAGATCGTCGCATTTGTTCATCTAATCTTGACAGCTGAGTTGAGGAAATTCCACAATTTTGGGACCACTCAATAAAATGAGATTACTGGCAGAGGTGACTGAAAGTGTCAATTTATTGTTTAATCAAGTGCAACTTGCTGAGCTGATGGACAGACAGCAGGAGGTGGTGCTTAAGCTATTCAACAAGTATTGGGAAGTATTTGCCCAGGATAACCATCATTTGGGATGCGCAAGGAATGTGATCCACAAGGTTGATACTGGGGAAAATTTGCTGATAAGAATGAGACCAATTAGATGGTTGAAGGTAGCAGAAGTATTAGTGGTGGAAGAAATAATTAAACAGTGAAGCACAGGCTTCTAGTTCCATCATCAAGTCCCTTGGAGAGCCCTATCCTTATTGTGAAGAAGAAGGATGGCTCTAATCAGGTGGCGATTGATTATCAGAAGCTGAATAAGTTTACAGAGAAGGATTTATATCCACTACCATGAATTGACATTGCGCTAGATCAATTGGGAGAAGCGAAGTATTTCTCCGCAATGGAACTAATATCTAAATATTGGCAAATAGATTTTCCAAAAGATGACCAAGAGAAATGCACGATTATCACTGCGCAGGGGCTTTATCAACCAATGAGGATACCCAAGGTCTATGCAATGTGCCTGCGACGTTCCAGAGGGCCATGGATGCTATCTTAAATGACCTGTAGTTGTCATGCATCCTGGTGTACATGGACGATATAAACATGTTCAGTAGGACATTCACTGACCATTCACACCACTTGGAGGAAGTTTTTAAGCGACAATCCATGGCTAACCTGAAGATCAAGCCAAGGAAGTGCCACTTTTTCCAAGAAAGAGTTGGAATAACTGGGATTTGTAATAGCTCTAGTGGACTACAGCCACAAGCTCAGAAAATTAAAGCCATAGAGGCAATGGCTGTACCAAAGAGTGTTTGAGATATCCAAGTGCTCCTTGGAATGGTCAGATACCTATTGAAGATTAGTTTGGGATTTTTCAAGAATTGCAAGACCCTCTTCCACTTACTGAATGATCCAAAAAAAGATTTGTTTGGAGTGAAGAGGCACAGAGTTCTTTCAATGAATTACACTGGTATGTAACGTTTTCTCCAAATATGAAGTATCCAAATTTCAGTTGAAAATTTATAATACATACTGATGCTTTGTTAGTGGCAATAGGCGCCAATCTGAGCCAAGTGGATGAACTTAGGGATGAACATCTGGTAGCATATGTGAGCCAGACACTATCAGCAGCTGAGTGGAATTACACTGTGGCTGAGAGTGAATGCCTTGCGGTCATTTACACCCTTAAACAGTTTTGTATGTATATTCTTGGAACGAGCTTCAAAGTGGTGATGAACCACTCCCTAATGCGTTGTCTACACAATTTATGGGAACTGGAAGGATGACTGGGCCAATGTGCATTAAAGCTACAGGATTATGATTATGAGATAGTCCACCGAGCTGGAGCTTCTCATAAAAACGTGGAAGGCTTATCAAGGTTACCAATGGTCTAAGTGGTATACCAGCATGTGGATGAGCTATTCAAGAGAATGGTCAAAGGATAAATCAGGAACAAGCTCTGAGAAATACAAGGTGCGCTTCAAAAAGCAATGGAAAACACTGAGACTATGGATGGACAAGTTTTCAAGATGATTGATGGGAAACAATTACTATTCCCAAAACCGTTAGAATAATCAGCTATTGTTCAAGCTGCTCATAAGGTTATCAGGCATGGAGGCTTACATAAGACAACCAATCACATTTGCCAGTATTATTAATGGGAGTCCATCAATCACAATGTAGTGGATATCCTTATTTTGTGTGGAATGCCGGTTGCATAAGCCCCAAAAGAACATGACTGGATACCAACTGGTCTGCCCTGGATTTGCTTGCATATGGTGTCCATTGACATGATGGGACTATTAACCATGAGTATCAGGGGAGTCAAATACATCATAGTTGCGATCAACCATCTGACAAGGTGGTTCAAGACAAAGGCCCTAGCGAAAGTAGATGCTACAAGCACCGCAAATAATATCCTAGATCAAGTAGTATACTGACATGTATGCCTGCAAGTCTTGTTGAGCGAAAATGGAATGAATTTCACGTCTCATGTGATCCCATGATTGAATGAAATAATGGGGATTTGAAGAGTTGTGTCTGTACCATACCGGCCAGAGACAAAAGGACTGGTAGAATGGATCAATAGAACGCTGCCCATAACGCTGAGGAGGCTGGTCGCAGGAAGAACTTATGCATGGGAAACATACCTTAGTTTGTGACGTTCACATACAATATAAGTCATCATATGGCAATGGGAAAGACACCATTTCGAGTTGCTATATGGAAGGAAGGCCACATTGCCGCCAATTTTATATTCAGTGGTGGAACCAACATCAGGGATGAGTGCCAAGCAGTACCTGACTTGATGTCAAATATCCTAATTGAAACGTATTCAAAAGCATTTGATATGGCCTTAAAGAAAAGGATTAGAGCAAAAATGACAGATGATATGAATTGACTGGCCTAAACAGAATACTGAATAGGCGAAAGAGTTGCCTATTGTGTTACGCATGGTTTCAGTAGAATAAAAATTATATATGTTGTGGTAATGTTCATTCAAGGTTATTGCCAAGATGGTGATGGACGCCTATTTCATCAAAAACCTCTCAGATGGAAGTATAGTGAATTGAGTCCATCCTAAGTACCTAAAGTGGTGGAATGATGAAAAAATAATAGTAATAAAAGTGTTCCCAAGGGACCACTGAACCATTAACATGGTTATGTCCTGATGATTTTGTTAAGCCCGAAAAAAGGACTACTGAACCAAACTAGATGGTAAAATCTTAAAAATAAGACCTCTGAACCATAGACTACTGGTAGGTTTAAGTATACCTAGGAACCAGTTTGGGGGAATATATAAAAAAGATTAAACGCTGAACTGATTGAAGGTCAAGTCCCATATAAAAAAGAAGAAAAATATAAAATATTGATAAAATATAGCAAAAAAAATTAAAAACGCACAAAAAAAGATTTCTTTTTATAATTTTTTATTGATTATCCTTGACTCAGGGTAGATTTTGCCTATATCACCTCTTGGGAGAGGGAGGATGGATCGCAATGGGAGTAAACAAACTATCAAAATCTATGTGAGATAGGACACTAGCAAGGGCTAGAACTACTCAAAGCCAAGTTTGTTGAGCAGATGCTGCTCCCTGCAAGAAAGTGACTAGGGGAAGAGAGATGTAAATGTTAGTAATTGCCAAAGTGATACCCCACATTGAAGAGGGAAGCAACAGAATAGTAAGAGGAAGTTGGAAAAGAACCCTGAGTAAACCCAATATGGCACCAGAGATGGAAGATTGGTCTTAAGTTTCCAATGGCTTTTTCAAGAACATTGGACATATTGGCTGGCATCAAGTAAGGGATACTAAGTGGGGGTTTTGAATCATGCCCCCAATCAAAGCGATTAGGGATAGATACCAATAAAAAATTCCAGAAATGAGATAGTTGTGCAGGGAGAAGATGGCATCCTGCAAAAGATGACTATGAGCTTTTTGGAAGCAAAAGCAGAATGAGCGATGGAAGCCAGGAGAGGTGGGAAGCTTCATGGCCCAACTTTGAAGAACTTGGCCAGCAAAGAGAAGAGCATAGGCTGCAACATCTCAATCTAGAATGTTTTTGAGATCATAGGGTGTAAACTTTTGGGTACGTTTACTGCACAGGTTGGTTGTTGAGTAAAACTACAAGCACTAGTTGTATGGTGACAACTAGTAGGTTGAGTCTTCAAAATAAGTGGCAACAAATTCACTCTGGCCTTTGCAATTGAGAAAAACAACTAGGGACCTTTGTTCCCTTCAGTCTTCAATTTAGAAGTATATAAATATATTTTAGTTGAATCCTCATTTTTATTAGAAAATGTTAGGAGTTTTTATAGGCAGAAGACGGACAACTTTCAGATAATTCTCTGAAAATCAACTGATTAGTCCTCTAAAACTTCTAACCCTTGGGATTAACTTCCGATGGTAGTAGATGTCTTCATCTTAATTAATCCAAAGCAGTGTAACCTTTTACGGATTGGCAACCATCCCCATGTTAGGAACCATACACAGATGGTTTGGGGGCCATGTTACCTGTTTACTACTAGCTACTGTCAAAACAAGCGTTAAAACGCTTCATTAGCTTTGTTAAAATGACACTAATTATTCAGCGCCTCTGCTGTAACGATCACTATAGTAATCTGACTATCTTCAGTTATGCCCTCATCAAATTACCTAATTAACATTATTGGGCGTGATGCCCAATAAAATATTAATAAAAACAATCGTTGGATTATGTCCTTTAATGAATTTCAACTACTAATTTAGTTGGGGATGATCCCTGACGAAATAGTAATTGGATCTCATCATTGGATTAGGTCTTTTGATTATTTATGACTAATAATTTAGTTGAGGATGATCCCCGACGAAACATTAATCAAAAACAACTGTCATATTATATCCTTTGATATTTATGATTAATAATTTAGCCAGCAACCATTGCCAAACAATTGATTGCTTTTAACAACCATCAATTTTTAATTAGCAACCGAGATGGATAATGTGGTCAACCAAATTTCCAACAGAGGGGTATAAAGCTATGGATAGAGCCTCAGTTACTTGGGTCCTCAGTTCTGCATAGGGTAGTTTGGAATGTTTGCAGTTTCTGATGACCAGTTCAGTTGACAGAACAGTTGGTTTGTAATACTGGCCAATTCAGAAAAGGAACTCTGGAAGCAAGTCTGATCCAGTTAGAAACAATTGATTGAGAGCAGAGGGTATTGCTTCCAGAGGTTCAATGATGATTGTAGGAGTATCCGCAGATATAGCTGAATCTAGGAGAGTTCAAAGTCTAATTTGGTAATTAACAACAGAGGTAGAATTGGTTGTGAGTCATTTGAGACAATCACTAACCTGGTTTTGTCAGGGTTGAATA
Organism: Massospora cicadina; assembly: GCA_022478985.1. Taxonomy (NCBI): domain Eukaryota; kingdom Fungi; phylum Entomophthoromycota; class Entomophthoromycetes; order Entomophthorales; family Entomophthoraceae; genus Massospora; species Massospora cicadina. The sequence continues at coordinate 4,841 of JAKSZP010001419.1, read as the reverse complement.
CCATTTCCAGTAATTCCATGGAGGGACTGACCATGATTACTTGACTGGGAGTATGAGTCCTGGGAGAACCATAGAAGAGGTTTCATCATGAAGATTAACTTATCAGTTGGAAGATCTGAAAGTCTTTATTGGACATGCTATCAAGCAGTTGTTACCAAGACTCTAAATTTGACATATGAGCTGGATGAGAGGGAAGATGTCGGACTTTTATGATAGGTGACATTATGCACTCTGGAATCAATTAAGCTCTATTTTGGAGAAATTAGTTTCACAATTAATGGGATAAGCTCTCCAGAGAAGAATTAAGAATGAAAGGAGCTAAGATGTTATTATGAGAAAATAATAAGAGCAAATATAAATGAGAATTCTTAATTGCGTCACAAAATGAACATTAATGGCAAGAATCTCCTGTCAAGGATGAGGAGGAAAATCAGGAAATTATGGATGCCAGACCAAGGATCCGGAATATGACAACAGGTCATATTCCCTGACTGGGGGAAACTGGATCCCAGGATTAATATCATCATGAGTAAATTGATCATCCCTGCATGACAGAAGGTTATGAAGACTGCGCTCTGAGTAGGCTGTAGCGAGGAGTAAGAGGAAGAGAGCCGCATGCCAAAGGTCATCATGAGCAGCGTTGAGTACCAATTGACCATACTCCACTTGAACCCAAGAAGTATTTGACCTGGTGTCTGAAGTGGTAATCTCCTGTCCCAATCCTATTCTCGCTGGAAATATAGGCAAGAGGGGGGATGTGTTGGAATTTTTTGCCCACATTTCTAGCCATCTAGATTACCATGGGTCACTAGGGGATAGTTCCCTATAGCAAGTGAATTGGATATCAGTTGACCCCAATTTTGGGTTAACAATGTTTGGGGAATTTTAGGTAATTTTCCTAGTTTAGATCCATCAGAAATCAATCTGGGTGAACGCTTAAGATCTCTTCAGGAAGAGTTGCTGATAAAATTGGGGCATCTATTAGTTGATTAATGATTGATTATCAAGTGTACCAATTGGGATTAGTTTAAGTTTCATCACTGACCAATTGGAAATTTAAGGAGCAACTTGCGAGGCTAGTGATGCCACCTGCAACTAGAAAATCGATAAGTTGGTTTGTGACCTTTCTTAATGAGTAACAAGTCCCATTACCTAAGCAGGTCACTTGACAAATATGGTTGGTTCACTGGTATCGAGTAGAAAATGTTAGGGACATGTTTTCTGACTCTTTCTATTTTAAATCTTGAGGATTTCCAATGATGGAATCCTAACCAGGATGGGGAAGACCATTGCTGATGAGACGACAAAGGGAAACCAATGGCAATGGCTGCAGTTTCATTGCTGAGGCGTTAGCTGAGGGTTGGGAGCCGAATTCCCTCTATAATTTTCCCTAATAATTCACTTAATAAAATTATTAATGACCAGAGTTTAATAACAACTATCACCATAGTTTAATAAAGCAGTAATTAGTAGAATTCATTATTAGTTCTATTCATCTTCAAGGAAATTATATCTGTGTGCTTTAATTGGGACTCTTTAGTAGAGTAAGGATCGAGGATCCTGAGAAGAGAAGCTGATCTTAGATGGGAATTGCTGCTGACTTTATGTCACCGAGAGGCTGTAAACTAGCATCTGAGCATGGCTCAAGTTAGGCGGACAAGGGAATAAATCCCTACTGAGGACATCTAGTTTACTTTGAGGAGGAATACCAGTCAAGCGTTGGACCAAACACTAGTAATCTATTCAACTACAGATAATAGTCTTCATACTATTTTCAATCATATATATATCTCAGACAATGAAAGGATTGCACAAACTGAACCTGTGCAGTTATCATTTAGGGTTATTATTTGTAAAGAGCAACAAATCCACTAGAATTTTAACAGACGTTGATTGAGTTAATAGGACCTTGGTGAACATCCTCTGAAAATTTGTAATAAATCAAACTTCCAATTGGAATTCCCTCCTTTCAACCGCTGTTTTTTCATACAGATTTAGGTAACATTTTGCAACGGGGAAAAATATTTCTAAAAAATACTATATGGATGACACCCAGCTCTTCCAGCATTGCTCTATGCTTGCATAGAAGGTTCTGGCGAATAGATACCAATGCTATTTGAATAATCTAGCAGACACATTGATTAAGTTGCTAATGAAGCATACTTGTTCAGCTTAGCCAAGAAGATAAAGAATCAAGCTGCCAATCAGGTACAGTATAGGGAGCTAGCTCAGTTCAAGGATGGGGACATGGTTCTGTTTCATGACCAACATTGGTTTGGGCGGAAGCATAAATTGGCCAGTATCTGGATTGGTCCATTTAAACCATTGAGAAAACAGGCGTTGATGCCTATACTATTAAGGACCCCACAAGCGGTTGGATTATCAACTGAGTTCACGCAAAGTTCCTTCAGGCATATAAACAATAGTAGACTTATCATCCAGTCAAGGGGGGTAATGTCAAGCTCCTGATATGACTAGACAATAAAATACAAATTGCTATTGCAAATTGGTGAGAATCTGCCAACCATGATACTAGTTACAATTAATTGAGTGCCTTGAGATGAATCAATATTGGGTCAGAAAGGGTTACTATTGGATTGCTTACAATTTAAGGTGATAAGGCAATGTCAACTCCCAAAAAATATTGAGTAGATCGCCTCAAACTAAGGCAATAGAGAATTGAGAATACCATACTTTGCCAGAACCAATGGGAATATGGCAGAAATGAATGACTAAGCTGAGGAAACGGTATTTTTCAAAGTTGCTTAGACATAAGCAAGATGAGACTATTGAAGGGGAGTATTGTTAATAGGAAGATGTGAGCGGAGCAGAAGGAATCTGCTGTTTTATATTAAATAAATAAAGTAATGTGGCTGAAGTAGTTGCTTCATATTTTATATTTTTAAAGTTGTCTAGTGAACTGACAATCTCCATATCCTCTTTCCGTTGCTCAGTGGTCTTGACCCTGCACAAAAAGCTTATGGCATATCTCAACAATTTCACCAAATTTATAACAAACTGTTTTGCTAAAATTTTTCATGTACTGGAGATAATACTGATCATCCCTAAAAATACATGAATATCATGCATACTGCTTGGTTATGACATTTTTTGATACTTAAACTTTTCAGGTTGGTGCTGTAAGACTTGTTTGTCAATGATAAACCCCAGATACTCAAGTAGTTTATGGAAGAAACTGCACTTTCTAGGTTTGCTTTTCAAATTGGCTTGTGCCAACTGGCAAAAATTTACTCTAGATGCTAAAGATGGTCCTTAAATATTCTGAAAAACCATTTATATCATCTAGGTACACTAAAACGCAAGATATTTTTAATTCTCCTAATATATTATCCATGGCGCTCTGGAAGGACGTGGGGGCATTACACAGCCCTTGCAGCATTCTAGTGGGTTGGTGTATACCATGGGCAGTGATCATAGCGCACTTCTCCTGATCCTCCTTTTACAGTTCAATTTTAAAATTTACAGAGATTAAATACATAGTGAAAAGTGTTGTGCGCCACCCAAGTGGTCTAATGCAAAGTCAATATGGGGTAATGGTATGAATCTTTCTTGGGAATATTGTTAAGTAATCATTAATCTATTACCACTCAACTTGACCATCCTTCTTTTTAATAACTAGAGCCGGGGCAAAGGACTCTTGAAGGGTACTACATCCCCTGATGCGCAAGTATATTGATTCAGAATTAACAACCTCATCCACCACCTTAGAACACCAAATAGGATGAATGTGAATCAGTGGATGATTATTAGTATTGATCTGGTGCAGCACATCATGTGCGCACACCAAGTCATAACCATGTTCCACAAAAATAATACTGACTAATTGAATAAGGCCAACGGTTGATACTTTCTATCCTTTGTTAACCCTGTAAGGCGTTCTCAAGAATTCAACAAACATACAGCTTGACTCTCATTATCCTCTAGCCCAAGTTCTTCTAGATCTCAAAACTCATAAATATTTAAAACCTCCTCTACAGGTGGAATATGACCAAAAGTGACTACCTGATGTCTCTTAACTTTCATATTATAAGGGCATAGGCTATCTAATATCACCTGAATTTCGCCATGATCTGTCATAAGGGAACCAGACGCCTATACTGGCTCAAACTTGGAGCAATTAATGGGGGTAACTATCTCGCCATATAATCCTTGATGACACTTAAAGTGATTTTGGTCCCTAATATGACTTGATGACCCAGCGGAATGGTTAGGTTTTGATTAGCTCGTATGGGAATGCCCTTAGATTCTATAATTTGATTTGGTAACCCCAGGTATGGACATGCAGCTGCTGATATCCAACTGGCAGATAAAATTCTTGAACAAGGTTAAAAAACTGATGTTTTTGCCTATCAAGCGCCTCATCCTTCTGGTTTATAAAGTAGCAAAATATTTGTCCTTGTAACTCCAGCGTATCTTCTTTAGAATTGTCTTTTACTCCATACTTTCAAATAGACGAGGTCCTTGATTAAAAGGTCATAATTTGGTTATGGAAACAATAGCAGGAGCGGAGATAACTAAAGAGTCAAATTGAAGCTGTAATGTGTTATACGCTCCTTCAGAGGTTGTGGTCTGAGGACTGGCAGTAACAAAAACTTTTCATTTATCTGTCTGACAATCCCAAATTTCTGCACCAGTCAGGTGGACACAATATTTAATTTGCGCCCCACTTTCTACAATAGTTCAGATCTTGAGAAAATTACAAAAATATTAGTTTAGGTACACTCTAAGATAGATTCATCCACGAAATTTAGTGTATAGGCAATTGAAGTTTATGCTTGACCTAAATTTTTTAGATATGTACACTAATTGTGGGCTAGAGG